>VMBQ01000882.1:427485-740404 GCA_007657795.1 Dreissena rostriformis | reverse complement strand
CCCCCCCCCCTCTAACCAGAAATCCTAGATCCGCCCCTGAAAATAAACTTCGAACGTACAAACCTTTCCCATTATTTTGTGCATGTTCACATTAAACAACGTACCTACCAACTTGTAGTATGATAAGTAAGGTACGTTATGGTCACATTGACCTACACAACTACCAATTTGTAGTATGATAAGTAAGGTACGTTATGGTCTCATTGAACTACCAACTTGTAACATGGCAAGACCTGTTATGATCACATTGACCTACACAACTACCAACTTGTAACATGACAAAACCTGTTATGATCACATTGACCAACACAATTACTAACTTGTAACATGACATGACCTGTTATGATCACATTGACCTACACAATTACTAACTTGTAACATGACAATACCTGTTATGATCACATTGACCTACACAACTACCAACTTGTTACATGACACGACCTGTTATGATCACATTGACCTACACAATTATTAACTTGTAATATGACAAGACCTGTTATGATNGGTGTCTATCTTTTGACAGATATTTCTGATTTGCCATTAATTAGGGCGCTAATGAGGTGTCGATGACCTGACAGTTCCAAGAATAAGTATGCACATAAGTAAGAGAGACAAATGTCTCGTGTGGTGCATACTAATTATAATTAGTATAACTGGGACACACTAACCTGATTCTTGTGCTCTAAATGATCTTATTGGCAACAATTATTCTTTGGTTGAGGTGATGTTTCCATATTAACCTATTTATGTCTATATACAAACTTTTATCCGCAAAATTTAAATTCTAAAAAAAAATATATATAATGAGCTTTTTCAATTTGATTTTGTTTTTGAATTGTTTGTTTACACTAGATTTATTGCTATTTATTAAAGTAAATGACCAGTTAAAAATGACACTTTCCTGTCTAAAAAAAAAATAATTCCAGGCTCTTGTAATTCACAATTATTATATTAGAGCCAATGCTGTAAACAACCAGCTTCCAAAATGTTGCTGACATTTCACAATGAATGACACAGCATGATTGACCTTTACATTTCCATTCTGGCTGGAACAGCTCAATAGCATACCAGACAAATTGGATTATGAGCAAGTAATGAGAACCTATCAGCAAACTTCTATCTGATGCCAGTGAATAGAGAACATCATGGGCCTATGATGTCAGCAAATCAGCTTTCTGTATTTAGGAATAAGTTATAAATTTCTGTTTTATAATTATTAATACGAATGCATTTGGTATGATATAGACTGCAAATATTAACTATTTAATTGTTTTACGTCTTGATCGATATGATAACTTTAATGAAGAGTAAGTATTCCTCGAAAACTCTGTAATTACTGTTAAACTAATATTATTTGTTGCATTGCCAAATATAGTGTGTAGTTGACCAATGCTTAACTGCTAAAATCAAAGGTTCAACTTATATTCACGTTCAAAGTCTATATCGAACTTTACAAAAAACACACAAAGATTCGTGAGTCCGGAAAATTTCATGTAAATGAAATTAATTGAATTCACAGTATCTACTTTAATTCTTATAGCCCCATTAATGCTTAAAATCAACGAATATTTCGAAAAATATTTTATAAAATAAAGTTAACCAATAAACAATCGATGTACCACAAAAAATAATTAAACAAAATGCATTTTGTATCTCGTTGAATCTATGTTACCAGACCACATCTAGCGTTGAAATTTTGGCTATTGCGCTAAGGAACACTGATTGCTTTTCGATTCACTTTATTTGACGAAACATTTTACGAAATATTCTTTGATTTTGAGCGTTGATGGGGCTTTAATAAATGTGAACTTCAGCAAAGCCTGTTTGCTAATCCTTTCAAGCCACTGGACTTAGTTGGATTTTTCACTATCCCAATTAACCAAGTCAGCCGTAAAGCTAATTCTGAAACACACATTTTAGGATGTTCAAAATTTGTTCCATTAATTACTTTTTTCTGCACATTTTGAAGATGAATCTTTACCAGCTGCCAAAAGAGCTTTATGCGTGAGATGATTATGATCAAATTATAATGTTAGAAAGTTGCACATGTTGGCTCACTTCCCGTACATGAGGAAGTTGTGGATCTGTGCTTGATTCTGATTCCTTTATAACATTTAACCAGATCACTCTTGGTTGTGCTGTTGTACTTCTGTAGTTTTCCGGTTCATTTCCTTTGCCAATTAATTTTTTTTTCGTGTATTAATTTGTAAGGCTATTTAGTTACCCCCAAAAATATATAAACAAANTTCCGGTTCATTTCCTTTGCCAATTAATTGTTTTTTCTTGTATTAATTTGTAAGGCTATTTAGTTACCCCCAAAAATATATAAACAAATTTGAGGATTTCACAGGGAAGGAATGATTCAATGTGTGGGATCCAGATTTCAGTCTGGATCAAATTATTCTTAATTTAAACATGATTTGTTATTGAAAGATAGGATAGTTTGTGTGGGTTTGATTAAACTTGGATAATGCATTATAACATATTTGTTAACCCTTTCTCACTCAGAAGCAAAGTCAAAATGGCTGTATGCAACCAGCATAAAACCAGACCAGCCTGCAAGTAAATGNGTGTGGGTTTGATTAAACTTGGATCATGCATTATGAAATATTTGTTAAACCTTTCTCACTCAGAAGCAAAGACAAAATGGCTATATGCAACCAGCATAAAACCAGACCAGCCTGCGAGTAACCGAGTAACTCATAGGCTGTTCAGATGTTATGCTGTTTGCTGCTCATCAGATTCTTAGGGTTGGAAATAAAGCATAAAACTTGAATCCAGTAGGAAAGTTCTTAATTAAATTTTATTTTATATGGGACTACAAAATGCGTATCTGAGCGGTATAGGGCTAAGCACATGCTTTGATTATGGCAAAATATCAGACTTCTGTCACCGCAACAAGTGAATTGATGTGTTTTCAATATACATAGCATGATGTCTAATGGATAAAAATACACTCATACTTGGCGCAATGCTTGTACATAAATATTTTCTTATTGCATACATTCTTTTAATGCTGTGTTTTGACTACACAATAACAATAGTGATTATTGGATGGAGCTTGCTGTCCAGGTAGGCCACCTGAAGATATCTTTATAAATACAGTTTTACTGCATTAGCGTTTTATTGGATTGGACCTGAAGATATCTTTATAAATACAGTTTTACTTCATAAGCGTTGTATTGGAGTGTCAAGCATCAGTTAAAAACACAGTTTAAAAAATCATGCATGCCTTTTTTCCAGGTCAATTTAATTAGGACATATCATGAAAATTGACAGAAAAAATTATCTTATGGTGTGACGTTTAAAAATCATAATTCTTTGAACTTTGTATTTTATGAAAAACGCAAACAACCTACATTTAAAAAAACAGTTTCAGGCCAATAACAACAATAAACGTGTTTAAGAGTTTAAGAAGCACAATCTGCGTTTGCCTTTTGGCAAGGCTAATGAGGGATCATAATTCTTTTGACAGATTTTATGTAATTGACTGTGCTGACTGCAAGGCTAATCAGGGACGACACTTAACGCACACGCATTAAGCCCGGTTTTTATATGGTGCACTGCATTGGTTGCTTGATAGCCAGAAGGCAANTTGTGCTGTTGTACTTCTGTAGTTTTCCGGTTCATTTCCTTTGCCAATTAATTTTTTTTTCGTGTATTAATTTGTAAGGCTATTTAGTTACCCCCAAAAATATATAAACAAATTTGAGGATTTGACAGGGAAGGAATGATTCAATGTGTGGGATCCAGATTTCAGTCTGGATCAATTTATTCTTAATTAAAACATGATTTGTTATTGAAAGATAGGGTAGTTTGTGTGGGTTTGATTAAACTTGGATCATGCATTATGAAATATTTGTTAACCGTTTCTCACTCAGAAGCAAAGTCAAAATGGCTATATGCAACCAGCATAAAACCAGACCAGCCTGCAAGTAACTGAGTAACTCGCAGGCTCTTCAGGTGTTATGCTGTTTGCTGCTCATCAGATTCTTAGGGTTGGAAATAAAGCATAAAACTTGAATCTAGTTGGAAAGGTTTTTATTTAATTTAATTTTATATGGGACTACAAAATGCATATCTGAGCGGTAGAGGGCTAAGCACATGCTTTGATTATGGCAAAATATCAGACTTCTGTCACCGCAACAAGTGAATTGATGTGTTGTCAATATACATAGCATGATGGCTAATGGATAGAAATACACTCATACTTAGCTCAATGCTTGTACATAAATATTTTCCTATTGCATACAGTCTTTTCATGCTGTGTTTTGACTACAAAATAAAAATAAGTGATTATTGGATGGAGCTTGATGTCCCTGTTGCGCTGCTTTTTACGTAGGCCACCCAATACAACTTAACTGTTGTAGCCTTGTATTGAAATGTCAAGCAGCACTTAGGAACACAGTATAATCAGACATGCCTTTTTTTCCGTCAAAATCAAGATATATAATGAAAACTGACAGAAAAAACTATCTTATGGTGTGATATTTTAAAACTATAATTCTTTGAACGTTGTATTTCATGAAAAAGGCAAATGACCTACGTACATTTTAAAAACAGTTTCAGGCCAATAACAACAATAAACGTGTTTAAGAATTTATGAAGCACGATCTACGTTTGCCATTTGGCAAGGTTAAAAAGGGATCATAACTCTCTTGACAGATTATATGTAATTGACAGAAAGTGTTGTCTGTGCAGACTGCAAGGCTTATCAGGGACAACACTTTACGCACATACATTAATCCGGGTTTTCATATGGTGCACTGCATTGGTTGCTTGATAGCCAGAAGGCAATGTCCAGTATACATTGTTTATGTAGCAATGGATATAAATCAGTTTTATTAACCCAATATCTATATTCCTGTCAACATACATGCTGGCTTAATTATAAGGAAGTCATTTGCAAAAAATGTTTTTACAGGTTAAAGTGATTCTTAACCACTTGCTAATGTCTTTTTCAGATAGCAGAGTGCAGATTTGGAGTCCTCAGAATTTGCTGACTGGTTCACCAATTGTTTCAACATGACTCTAGATGAAAGACTGGTTTNTGACATTTAGCAGCAAACAGGAAATTATGTACAAATTGTTGTCATTAGATTACTCATATAAAAAATAGAGGGTAATATTCTATTCATAAATATATCATTATATCAATATATTGCCTAAATATTAGGCTATTATTTTATGATATAACAACATTATTCAGGATTGTTAATAAGGTTTTGCAATAAGGGTTTATCTAAAAACTGTATTTTTGTATGCATTTGTTACTGCATCAATTTAAATCAATTTAATCTAAAAACTGTATTTTTGTATGCATTTTGGAAATCACCAACAATACTTTATTCATAAAAAAGAGGAAATAATTTAACTTATATGCAAGTTTGATGGTCATAGAGATTATGTTAATTGTGTAGACGAATAATAACTTAATCAAGATATTTAGAGTGGAACACATTTTTATATTAGTTCTCTTGGTTTAAAACTATTATTTGTATTTTGCAATAATATTTACTTCAGAAGATAAAACCGCCAGCGTCGGCCATTATGGTTTCAATCTTTTCATGTTGAAGCCTTCCATATTGCCAGCATCTGAAGTAACCACTAATCAAATATTCGTCATCAATTATTCATTGCTTCCCTCTCAGCCCATATGCAACTAGGCACTTGTAAGTGGAATGTAACCCAATGAGCTGGAGCATGTGACATTTAATGGAACTTGTTCACAGATTTTTCGGTGTTAGCAGTATACGCCAGCTTTTCAACTCAGCCTGAACTTTGTTAGCGACCAATCAATTCGAATATAAAATTTCCCGCCGGTGGGCCTGAAATTTTTCNACCAAATCTAGCGTTGAAATTTTGGCTATTGTTATGAGAACCACTGATTTTTTAATTGGTTAACTTTATTTTACGAAATATTTTACGAAATATTTGTTAATTTTGAGTGTTAATGGGGCTTTAATGCTTTCATCACTGTAAACATTTATTACCATCTATAAACACCGACACTAATTGCAATTTTCCAACATCATATGTTTCCATCCCTCTCCCAGAATATATTCATCACTATCATCCCAAACATCTCAATTTCCAAACTATCTCATCAATTATTAATCTCAACATGAACCAAAAACTCCGATGGGATTCCTTGTATAATATCAGCCCATATGCTGGCCAATTGACTATTTAAGCATAAACAGTAGCAGTGAATTCATTTACATCCCAATGTTATGCTCAACACAATTGTTGGCCCATGCATAATTTACAAGTAATACATTCCCAGCCATCTTTTGTTAGAACTTTTCTGTTTAAAATGTTACTTGGTTTGCACATTCAAAATCGCCAGATTATTTGCTTTTAAGAAAAATATCAATACAGGCAGATAAAGTACAAATATTTTGTATTTTTTAACATATTTTGTTATTGTCTTGCAAATTTGTGTGTCTGACCAAAAAGTCCATGTTATTAAATTAGGTACTTAAGTGTTTCAAATATTCATTGAATTGTGTTAGAATGGCATTGAATTAAATACTTTTCATCTTAAAGTAAGAATCATAGAAATAAATACAGACTCTGAGCTACAAACGGACAATTTTCTCTGAAACAAAACTATTGTTAATGCCTCTCTATTTGTCATTACTTACTCTCTATCGATCAGTGTTTTCCCTTGTTGTTTGGCGCGATGACAAATGATCTCCATTAAAGACAATGACAGGAAAGTTACCACTGTCGCAAAGTATTGATGAAAAAACAAGTTAATCCGCTTATATGACTCTGCGTGGAATTCGGGCAGAGTTATTAATACCAGAAACATTGTATGGCTTCCTTGCTTTGTCACAATTTGATGGAAAACAAATGTCATTGGACTATTTAGTAGAATTGAGAAACTCTAGTTTAAACCTATTTATTTCAGCTTGATTGCATCATAAGCCTCAATTGCATCAAAAACACAAGGCTTACTGAGANATCAGTGTGGGGACTTCATATTACTAACGCCCGGTTGCACTTTACTGAAAAAATACTTATTTGTTTAAAAAAATCATGATACCTATAGGAAACTCTCACGAATGAGCGGGCTATCCACTTTATCCCATTAAAAATGGTGAAATATTTAAAAAGACATCCTTAAAAATGCTATCTGGGTCGCGATCTATTCTCACAACACATATCTTTAAAAGTCACGTGGTAAAGGCACCGGGCTAACGGGTCTAGTGGTAAAAAGAGAGGTGAAAAGGGTGAATAAGGTGCTATGCAGAAAGATGCACTTATTCACTGTATTATTATCTCTGAAAAAAAAACCCATTGAAATCATTGAAACCGTTGAAACCATTGAAATCTGTGATATTGCCACTGGCATAGCATCATACAAGATAAATGGCTTACAAGTTAGATTCAAAAGAATCATGGATCCCCCCCTTTTGATTCAGGGTCAGTGTATTCATAATGAAATATGATACACCTGGAGAAGTTATTCAGATTTTCTTATTGCTTAAAAAAGCATATTAACAGATGAGGTTTTTATGGAAACAAATAAATCAATGTGATCAGGTGTTAGTTGTGTTGTGGAGAATAGCTTTATTAATTTCTTTCAAAAAATATAAATAAAAAAAAAACTCGTTCTGTGAATAGGGATTTTAATGCATGTGCTAAAAATGTCATTCCAGTTTAAGCCTGTGCAGTCTGCACTTTCCTCTTTTATTATATTTTTTTGTTTAAAGAAAATGTCTTCTTAGCAAAAAATCCAGTTTAGGGAGAAAAGTGTTGTCCCTGATTAGCCTGTGCAGACTGCACAGGCTAATCTGGGATGACAATTTATGCAGATGCATTAAACCCCCTTTTCTCAGAGCACCACCCAAATGCAGGGAAACATCAGGATGCTGAGGACTGCCCTTTAATGTCTCAACCTCCTCCAGTCTGGATTTGTGAACTTAAAAGTGTTGAAATTTATGTTAGTTATTTTAAAAAAAGTCACTCTAATTGACATATTTTTTTTGCAATTCATGTATTTATTGACAAATAAATGATGATTACTCATTAAGGGGGCAGGATTATAGCCTATAAACCATTCAACCTGAATCCTTAATTCTACTAATGGCTTACAACTTAACAACAGTTGACACCTTGGAAAGACTTGATTGAATAGTGGTCCTATTGATTGTGACCTGGCGTGTGTCTCCTATCCAAGAAGTGTGACCTCAATGTGTTATCTTGCCTGGCTTTGTTTACTTTCAATGATTCGAAGGTGAATCTTTTATGGCCGTTAATCACCTGTAGTACATTAATATTGATCTCTGGGTCAACAAGTCAGAGATAATGACCTCTTGAAAAGGAGCTGGTGTTCCCTGAAGTGTTTTATGAGATTGAAATTGTCATTTCCAAGATTTGTTTTGGTTGGGAGATGTTTAAATTAATAAAAGGATTTGTTCACAGTTATATACATGTCTGTTAATCAAGTAAAATATTAAATTTTTAATAAGTAGACAAAATCTCAAGTAATGTAACATGTCTACCGTTCCTTCAGGATATATATATATAATGGCTTTTCCTCGGGCTTTCCTTAGCCGTGTGATTTGATAAACAAATAAACAAATAATATAAATTTCCTCTATAAAAGCTGGTTTCGTATGCCCTGTTCGACTTGGATCGCTTTGATCACTTAGGTGACTCGGGTCACCTCGGGTATCTTGAGTGGCTTGGGTCACCTAGGGTGTCTTGGGTGACTTGGGTCACCTAGGGCGTCTTGGGTGACTTGGGTCACCTAGGGTGTCTTGGGTGACTTGGGTCGTCTAGGGTGTCTTGGGTGACTTGGGTCACCTAGGGTGTCTTGGGTGACTTGGGTGACTTGGGTCACCTAGGGTGTCTTGGGTTGACTTGGGTCACCTCGGGTGTCTTGCACCTGTATCAAAGAGTCTGCAATGTCTCCCCTCTGCGTTTAGCAACGAAGACAATCAATGTCCCCCCTCTGCGTTATGCAAGGAAGACAATCGGTCACTGTAATAGAAGCGCTAATAATTAGCTTGAACCACTCAGGTGACCTACAAGACCTGACAAGTGCACTAACTGGAATGGAAACCTGTGANGAGTATAAGTTTCGATAATATAGTGGCCATTTAACAGAAAATTGACACAAATATGAACATTATTTTTTTTTAATAGCCGACAGCGACCGATTTAGGGTTAAAATTCCCGGGTACGTTTTAGTATATTAATTGTACCCGGAGTACATGTAAGTAGTACCCGAGCCGACAATGACCAATCAAGCAATAGTTAAGATAATTATGATAATGAAGAATTATGATGTCATGACAATTATGGTGGTAGTGAATAAAATTGACATTCCATTATTTTCATGCATTTAGTTTTTATGTCCCCCAGTCTATACTGAGGGACATAATGTTTTTGCCCTGTCTGTTTGTTTGTTGGTTCGTTTGTTGTTTTATATTGGTCAAAATCGCTCAAAAGGGGACATAGTGTTTCACAAACACATCACTTGTTTGAACATGAATCTAAGAAGTCAAAAATCAATTTTATTATTTTGTNTCATGCATTTAGTTTTTATGTCCCCCAGTCTATACTGGGGGACATATTGTTTTTGCCCTGTCTGTTTGTTGGTTCGTTTGTTATTTTATATAGGTCAAAATCGCTCAAAAGGGGACATAGTGTTTCACAAACACATCACTTGTTTGAACATGAATCTAAAAAGTCAAAAATCAATTTTATTATTTTGTTCCTTATTTCAGCTAAACATGTGAGAGTGTTCACCTGTGAAACTAAGCCATCTTTTAGATCTCAAAATGTCCTTGACCTGGGTGTATACTACACTGCTGGCCGCCGTAGTCTGCGTCTGTATGGCAATAGACGTGCCTCCACGAGGTAGGTTTGAACTCCAATAATGTACCGTTCTGTATGTGGCATATAACGATTACATATCAGTGCGTTCTGCTTTTCGTGTGGAGAATAACTTGAAATATTTTGAAGGGATTCAAATGATGTAATGATCAATGTAATTTTACTGGGAGTACAAAGACCATAATTCTTTCTTCAATACTTGCAGATTTATTGCTGCATGGCTAATTTTATTGTGCAGAACTTCATTAGTATTGAAGAGATTTTATGTAATGTTAGAGGATGTTGAGAAGAAGTGTGCAGTAACAAAACCATAACTCTTTCAAAACAATTATTGGAGTGGTGATTTCATGGTAGAGATTTCATGGTAGAGATTTCATGGTAGAGAGATTTCATGGTAGAGATTTCATGGTAGAGATTTCATGATAAACATTTCATGGTAGAGATTTCATAGTAGAGATTTAATGGTAGAGATTTCATGGTTGAGATTTCATGGTTGAGATTTCATGGTAGAGATTTCATGGTAGAAATTTGATGGTAGAGATTTCATAGCAGAGATTTGATGGTAGAGAGTTCATGGTAGAGATTTATTGGTAGAGATTTCATGGTAGAGATTTCATGGTAGAGATTTCATAGTAGAGATTTTATGGTAGAGATTTCTAAGTAGAGATTTCATGGTAGAGATTTCATGGTAGAGATTTCTAAGTAGAGATTTCATGGTAGAGATTTCATGATAGAGATTTCATGGGAAAGATTTCATGATAGAGATTTCTAAGTAGATATTTCATGGAAGAGATTTCATGGTAGAGATTTCATGGTAGACATTTCTTAGTAGAGATTTCACAGTAGAGATTTTATGGTAGAGATTTCTAAGTAGAGATTTCATGGTAGAGATTTCATGATAGAGATTTCATGCGAAAGATTTCATGATAGAGATTTCTAAGTAGATATTTCATGGAAGAGATTTCATGGTAGAGATTTCATGGTAGAGATTTCTTAGTAGAGATTTCATGGTAGAGATTTCTAAGTTGAGATTTCATGGTTGAGATTTCATGGTAGAGATTTCATGGTAGAGATTTCATGGTAGAGATTTCATGGTAGAGAATTCATGGTAGAGATTTCATAGTAGAGATTTCATGGCAGAGATTTCATGGTAGATATTTCATGATAGAGATTTCATTATAGAGATTTAATGGTAGAGATTTCATAGTAGAGATTAAATGGTAGAGATTTCATGATAGAGATTTCATGGTTAAGATTTCATGGTAGAGATTTCATGGTAGAGATTTCTAAGTAGAGATTTCATGGTAGAGATTTCATGGTTGAGATTTCATGGTAGAGATTTCATAGTAGAGATTTAATGGTAGAGATTTTATGGTACAGATTTCATGGTAGAGATTTCATGGTAGAGATTTCATGATAGAGATTTTATGGGAGAGATTTCATGATAGAGATTTCTAATTAGAGATTTCATGGTAGAGATTTCATGTTAGAGATTTCATGATAGAGATTTTATGGGAGAGATTTCATGATAGAGATTTATAATTAGAGATTTCATGGTAGAGATTTCATGGTAGAGATTTCATGATAGAGATTTTTAAGTAGAGATTTCATGGTAGAGATTTCATGGTAGAGATGTCATGGTAGAGATTTCATGGTAGAGATTTCTAAGTAGATATTTCATGGTTGAGATTTAATGGTGAAGATTTCATGGTAGAGATTTCATGGTAGAGATTTCATAGTAGAGATTTCATGGTAGAGATTTCTAAGTAGAGATTTCATGGTAGAGATTTCATGTTAGAGATTTCATAATAGAGATTTCATGGGAGAGATTTCATAGTAGAGATTTCATGATAGAGATTTCATGGTAGAGTTTTCATGGTAGAGATATCATGGTAGAGATTTAATGGTAGAGATTTAATGGTGGAGATTTCATGATAGAGATTTCATGGGAGAGATTTCATGAAAGGGATTTCATGGTAGAGATTTCATGGTAGAGATTTTATGGTAAAGATTTCATGGTTGAGATTTCATGGTAGAGATTTCATGGTAGAGATTTCATAGTAGAGATGTCATGGTAGAGATTTAATTGTAGAGATTTCTTAGTAGAGATTTCATGGTAGAGATTTCATAATAGAGATTTCATGGAAGAGGTTTTATGGTAGAGATTTCATAGTAGAGATTTCATGGTAGAGCTTTCATTGTAGAGATTTCATAGTAGAGATTTTATGGTAGAGATTTCATAGTAGGGGTTTTAAAGTAGAGATTTTATGGTAATGATAGAGGTTCCATGAAAGAGATTTCATTGCAAAGATTTCATGGTAGAAATTTCATGGTAGAGTTTTTATGGTACGATTTTTAAAGGTTAAAATGCATCTTGGTGCAAATTTTGTTATTGCAGTGAAAGCACTTTCACGAACATCACAAATGTATATAAACAATAATTGGATTCTCTACATTTTATGGATAATGAAATGAACTTCTTTTGCACTAGAACATAACAATGTTGATTTTACAGTAAACTGAAAGAATGACAACATTTATTCTCTTAAATAATAAACAAGCATATTACAAAAGCATTACCAGTAATTGTATTAATAGTATGCCGTATATTCCTTCAAAAATGCCTTCTTGTGCTTAAATTGTCAAAGATGCGGGGTATTTATTTTTGGGGAAAATACTAAATAATAGCATCATTTCATATGTACCTCTATAAGAAAAACATAATAATTTGATTTTGTTGGTCATTATGCAAACATTTCAGCAGACAATTTGCAGTGAGTTTTCGAAATAAGGCATTAATTTGTTATGGCATTTTAATTTATTTTTTACTAAAATATGGGATTGGGTGTTTTATGAGGGGATATAGGGTATTGGGTAAATGTTTAAAGAAGAAGAAGGTCACATGCCTTAGCTCACTACATGTAAATGCTCTGCAAGTTTAAATCTTGCAAAATAAACTTCATTTGTACTCAACAGTCATCTAATACATTTGTTATTTTTTTCAGTGACTCGACCTCCCACAATAATGCCTGAAAGCAGTAAGGAAGATGTCGTCTACTTTGATCCCGAAGGGACTGCGGGTAGAGAACTGACATGCCGGGCGCATGGAAACAAACCCATATCGTAAGTGTTTTATTTTAAATGTTGGACAATGTAACAGTAAAAAATGATAATATTTTCCAATGTCTGTCCCTTCAAATGGTTTGTTAAGCCTTTTTTTTTTACTAAATTGCTTGCAAAAGACGAATGCGCATTCAATTTTCTTTTTGATAATTTTCTATTTCGTTTCCATTATTTGAACCTATTAATTACCAATTTGAAATTACTAATATTTAAATTTAAACCGTTAAAAAACATATAATATAATAAAAAACATATACTATAATATAATTTATGGACTTAATTTGGCCATTTTGTATAAACTGTTTAATCAGGTGTTAGATAGCGATCAAACTATCGTCGAACTATGTCATTCACAGGTTTGAGTGGACCAAAAACGACAAAGTGTTCGACATCAGCGACCCTAAATACGCTGCAAATGACTCTCGCATTCCACGCATTGAACGCACGGACACCAGTCCGGGGACTTTAAAATTTCTTCAGATGATGGAGATGGATGAGGGGTCATACCAGTGCATCGCCAGGAACGCGCACGGGCTGTCGTTCTCAAGGAAAATCCAACTTATTAAAGTCACAAAGCGAACATTCGACAATCCTGGCTTGGAGACGAAATATTTCAGAAAGCCTGCAGAGGTTTTGAAGTTGGTGTGTAACCCGCCGGAGAACCACCCTCCAGGAAAAGTGAACTGGATTAAATATGAGGATGGCNTGAATGAACTCAAAAGAATAATGAACCTAAAGGATAAAATACCGGCCAAAATCGTCACAGTAATACCAGTTAACACATAAAAAATAATAAAATAAAATAAAGTAAAACATTTTTCCCTTTACTCATAAAAAATCTATGAGAGCAAAATTTACCATGCTACCACTCGGCCATTAAAGCTTTAGAAACTAACAATATATTTTCCACAGTATCGGTGAAAAGTGTTAGAAAAAGGATGTACTTTTATCTATTTTAATGGATAATTATCTATGATCAAACAAATATTTTTTAATCTTTTTCAAAGTCATAAGTGTTATTTCTTCTTGGTTATACCAGGATAACATTGTATTCTGCATATCTAAAAATTGTTTTTAAAAATTGCATTTTTCCAATCTGTAAATAAGTTGATCTAAGCTTTTCTGGCATTATAGCCACTGTTGGCAAAAAAGAACTACCAATAAAAAATATCTCATTGGATGAGGCTCATACTGCAATTTAAATTTGGGTCTGGTCTCATAACTTGTGTGGTGATCAGTCATGAAAATATTTCTACTGCCATTTTTTCTCTTTCTCAGATCTAAATAATGCCATTAAATGCTTAAATATGCTAAGTTGGCTAATGCAGGAAAGTGTCGGTCGGTTAATTGACTTAAAGTATTACTTAAATACTGTTTTAAATGGCAAAAAAAGAAGAAAAACTCAAAAATTACATTTTATAGAAGATTTATTGAAAAAAAGCATAGAAGCACCATCTTTATTTGAAATACTCTCTCAATAGATCTATTTGTGTGAATACATTAGAAAATTGTGCATTGGATAAAAATCACTGTTTCTTATAAGCACACATACCTTAAGCGGAGTTGGTGTTTATTTATATACAAGGGCTGGTCAAAGGATAATTTTTTATAACAAAGTATGGTGTTTTTGTAAACACATGCCTGATGTTAAAAAAAAAGAAAAGTTATAATGCTGGACTTAAACTTGCTGATTATGACACTTATTAACTTATTACAGTACTACAGTGTATGTTTATAACTGTATCCATTGGTTTCATTGAATTACATGTTACATACTGTAAAACATTTATATTTGTCAGCTNCGTTAACCCTTTGAGCGCTGGAACTGGATTTTGAAGGCCTTTGCAAACAGTTTGGATCCAGATGAGACGCCACAGAACGTGGCGTCTCATCAGGATCCAAACTGTTTGCTATTCTGATAGTATTCTTTGAAAAAAAAAAAAAGAAAATGCTAATTTTAGAAATTTAGCAGACAACATTTTAGCAGAAGACAAATTTCCCAGCATGCAAAGGGTTAACAAAATTACTGTCCAACGAATAATGGTTACTTTACAGTAGTTGCCTGCACTTTTAGTGTCATGTTCCCCTGAACTCTCATCATTAATAACATCTGCATGACACATGCATGCATTTGTAGCCCTAAATGGCCATCAATGACACGTGCACAGTGGTCATTTTATCCCTTATTCCATTTTGTGTCCCCATAATATTTCATGGCACAGGGTTTTGTGGCCATTTAACCATTGCTGGTCAATTCTTGAGGCTGTCTTGGACCCATAATTCTCCCATAATTAAGTCCACTGGTCATAAAATGAAATCTGCATATCAAGTGTGTCCTTCTCTTAGATTCTCATGGAATTCTGTACAATGTGGTCATACCACTTGCATGGCTCTCTCATCACTTAAGCCTGGCTCTCCAAACACAGATGTTTGGCGAGAGAGTGTGGAATATTAAAAAGACAACTAACAATTCAATAACATAACAAACTTCAAACATAATGTAATACATGTTATCGGCCAAGTTGAACAAAATACCCTACGATGAATTTCTTGAAAAAAAAGTTGGATCTCTCTGAAATTGACATTTTGTTAAAACGCGCGACAAAAAGCAACAGCCTGATGGGACTGCATCCAGCAAACTGTTATGTTGACTCTAGATTGGTCTGATGGGACTGCATCCAGCAAACTGTTATGTTGACTCTAGATTGGTCTGATGGGACTGCACCCAGCAAACTGTTATGTTGACTCTAGATTGGTCTAATGGGACTGCATCCAGCAAACTGTTATGTTGACTCTAGATTGGTCTGATGGGACTGCATCAAGCAAACTGTTATGTTGACTCTAGATCGGTCTGATTTAGACTTTTACATTGACGTGATATGGATTTACATTTATGCAAGATGGGATGAACAGATGGCAGTATTTAGGTGGGGGTAGCGACGCTGTTTCTGCCCCCATATGAGTCCGCCTATGCACATGGTTGTTTTATTTAGTCCATTGAGTCGCATTCTGAGAAAACTGGGCATAATGCATGTGCGTAAAGTGTCGTCCCAGATTAGCACAGGCTAACCAGGGACGACACTTTCAGCCTAAATTGGATTTTTGCTAAGAAGAAACTTCATTTAAACGAAAAATGTCTTAGAAGCGGAAAGTGTCATCCCTGATAAGCCTGTGCGGACTGCACAGGCTAATCTGGGACGACACTTTAAGCACATGCATTATGCCCAGTTTTCTGAGAACGCGACTCCATTTACTGCAAACCATTAAATAAATAACACAAAGGAGTTGCCAAAGATCTCTGTTTACTGGTTGATTGAGGAAGCATCTATGTTAGCTATTCAGAAACCATTCTTTCTTAGCTCATCAATCTTGATCAAGACTTGTTGCTATCTATAGAAGACAATCACAATCATTCCTTAAATAAATGACTGCCTTGCATGATGGCTGTATTCTTAAGAGGCGGACCTCATCTAGGCTTGTTAGAAGAACAAAAGGCAATAATGTCTCGTATTTGACCAGTTATGACGTTATTACTGTTCTGGAAGTTGATTGACTGAGTATAAGTTTATAGTTACATCCTGGCAAACAAAGTTTGAAGACGTTATATTGGAGTCACTCTGTTGTTCGGCCGGTTTGTCTCTTTTTCGAATCTCCAAATAACATGTCATAAGTTCCTGGAGCAACATATACTTCCACAAATACATTCATTACCATTAAGTGTTGATGTGCAATAATCTTGTCATGCCCAGTTATCCATAAATTCCTGAGTTTTTATATTTTTTTGGACAAAAAGGCACCAGCAAAGTTCAGAAAGCTGTGCCTTTACAATTGGTCATTTTTTATTTTTGTTTAAACCTTATAGAATGCCTTGTACGCTTTGTTTCCTGAGTTTGAGTGAAATTGCAATCATAACCAATAGGCCAAAATGCAACATACTTTGTTGTACATTAACAACACAATCCTTTCAGCCCAATCATGAGGACATATTTGAAGCTAAAATTCTTAACACATTGTAAATAATTATTAATAAATAATCATAATAGACTTCAACATAAGTATTATTGCAATAATTACGCCCCCAATCAAATTTAAATACAATTAAGATGTATTTAAAATATCATGAGTAATTATGTTATGTTCTCTTCTTAAAAAGTATCTAAATTGAGAAATTATCATTTTTCTTAAAATTGCATATTTCAGACTAAAATTTGTTACATTGGTTCCAATGGTTCAGACTATAGTAATTCATAATTTCACTGTTGTTGGCATGTTTTCATAATAATTGATGCTTTCATCACCATGTCAGCGTCCGAAGCTGATTGTGTCATTGATTTTCTGTACTGACATATTGTCATAATATCACGGTCTGCAAGTCACTTGATTTTTTGATGCCCTGATAATTGGTTATTGATTGTCCATAATATCTCTGCTGCTTTTACTGCTGCTGTTTGTTGGCATTAATATTTCATCAGTCCGGTCTCAAGGTTGACAGACAGTTTGGTATTATGTTCATATATGTCCAATTGCATGATATTATGTTGTCATAAATTATGAACAGAATGACTGGCTTACTTTCACTTTCAATCAAGCATTTTAATCTTTGTGATGTGTTGTGCATGTTTACTATAGAAATTGTCTGTATTATCATTAATAAAATCTTTTATATAATATTGACTAACATAGAGTTCAGACTGCATAATGAACGCCAAATGGAACATTTAAGTCTCTGAGAAAAATGGGGCTTAATGCATGATTGTAAAGTGTCATCCAGATTAGACTGTGCAGTCTGCACGGGCTAATTTTGGAAAACACTTTCTGCCAAGACTTGATTTTTTTTTTTAAAGACACTTCCTCTTACAAAAAATTCCATATAAGCGGAAATTATCGTCTCTGACTAGCCTGTGCAGACTGCACAGGCTAATCTGGGACAATACTTTACGCACATGCATTAAACCCTGTTTTCTCAGAGCAAGGCTCTGCATTTATGTATGTCTTTCAAGGCTTTTGAGTTGCTTGTGGGGAAAATTCAGAAGTCAGCAAGTAAGAAACATATTTCAGATCTTATTATCAACACTTAAGTGATATTCAGTCTCATCAATGTCTGTTTCTCTGCATAAATGTATTTCTTTTGAAGACCTCTGATTTGATTTTTTAGAAATTAAACTCACAAATATAAAACCGACTCAAATGCAGCATGAGATGCATTTAATATGTAAAATAAAAACAATTTGGTTGTTATTGCTTGTGCAGTATACATCTGAAAGCTGGTGAGAGACTCTCGAGTAACTCGAGTAACACCATTAAGTAGACCGTTCTACTTTAGAGTCATTTGAGTAAGAAACCTGTTCTACTCTAGAGTAACTCGAGTAAATAGACTGTTCTAATCTGAAGTAACTCAAGTTAGTTAACAGACTGTTAATCTGGAGTACCTCGAGTAAAAAGACTGTTTTACTCTGGACTAAATCAAGAAAATAGAATGTTTCCACAAAGCTCACAGTAAAGTATATAGCCTATTCACACCAGTCCTGCTGCTTTTTAACAAACAAAATAGTTTACAGTGAAAAAAGGGTCATTTATTTTCGTTCGAACAAATGTGCTTTAAAAATGCATAGAATTCTTTTTTTAAATGGACAGGGGCTTTAAGTATTGATTAAATAACTTTGCATCCCTTCAAACACTGCTTGTTGATTGTTGAGTGAGAGACTATTGTATCAATAAATAGAAATGTCAATGAGATACAATAGTTTCACACTGCACAAGTGTGTCCCCTCAATTCCATTCTGGCCATTCTCATGCCTTGGAATGACTCAGTGTCTTTTCGGTCTCACGGTCATGACGATACGTGCAATGCCGGCGGGCGGTTGTTGTTTTTTCTCTCAATTTTCTATCCCAGTTTCTCTTGACAGACTATACTTAAAGATTCCAATATCTCTGTGAGCCCATATTCCGCCTAGTATCTGTATTGATCTCTATTGATTCTTGCTGCAGACTTGGAACCAATGCTTCATTGCGGATGAGAAATTATGGATTCCGTTGGTGGGGACCGGCTGTAACACACTTGTATTGGAATTATTTGACATGTGTTTTGTGGAGTCTATTTCTCTATCTCTATATACAGATAAATGTGGAAGGTACAATGAAACACATAGTTACAGACAAAATATATATGTGTTCATTGAACTCCATGTGAAACCTCTCAATAAAGTTGTTTGAAATAGAAAGGATTATATTGGTGTCGATTGAGCTAAAAGTGATTCTCTGTCACAGAAATTGTAATGAAAGAAAAAGAAAATATTGGTGTTTTTTGTAATTAAACATTGAAACTTACAGAAGTTATTATAGGCAATTGTTATATCAACGATATATCGGTGTTCAATGTGAGTTCTGTGTTGTTTCTGAAGTGATTGTCGTTGCAAATTGTCTTGGTGTTCTGAGGAATATTACGACATTCAGGGTTTCATTTTGAATATACAGAAAGTGAGTAATATAGTATCTTAATTGTTGTGTGATACACTGTGTTAAAGAGACCCGTAACAACAAGTTGGGAAAATTACGACTTACTTATTTTGTCAGATCAGAGTCCAGAAAGAAAGAATACATTATGTATAAATCAGCCAAAAAAAACTAATGACTCAGAAATTTATTTTTATGGATTTGTTTATGGAAATCATCAATTTAAATGGATATAATTAGAAAGTGTTTTTAAAGCTTTATATTGTTTATAAAAAAAACACCTACCACTTAAAGCTACAGTAGAGCCCACAAGTTTTTCCTAAAAAACTCACTCCCTCCGCGGTGCCTTTGTCTGCTAGCGAGTGCTTCCGCCGCGGGGAAGGCGAGGTGTACTTGCTAAAACGCTCGGCGTTCTGCGGAGTTAGCTTATAACAGCGGCTTGTATTACTATAGCTTAGTTGGTAAATGCAGACAATTTTCATTCTTATCAGGACACCGCCGCGCAACACTGCGGTAGCAGTGTGCTCCTGTGCATGCCAAAAAACATTGTAATCAAAATTTTTTTAAATACTGTGGCTAATAAAAATAAAGATACTTGTATAGAAAATTAATACATGTTTTAATTCACAGGTACGTCTACTATAAATTAATTCGTCGTTTCCATGCTTAGGCTGAGTAATTACGGTGAATTGGGACTCAACTTGTGTAAAACACTTGTTCAATTAACCGTTAAAATCCACCTCCATTCCCTGCAAAAGATCACACAGGAAGCCGCTTTTCTTTGATCCCATCAAACTGTCGATTCAGACAGATTTCAAATTTTTGTGAGACTTTTAATAGGGTCCTCGGTAATTTGTTTACATGTTCAGTATAACAAAAAAAACACCTGCTTACATGAAAACTTTGGATTAAATTATCAAAATAAAAACAATGTTGCAAACTGTGATTATATTAATTGGTAAGTATCAGTTAAAAGACGACGTTTTGTTTGTCAACAACAACTACTTCTACAACCATTACCGTGGGGATTGATCGATCTTGGTCTTTTTTGTTTTAAATGTACTTGTAATAAATGTAATTTTATTTGAAAATCAGGAAGTCCAACAAAGTTAAATTGATCGTTATCTCGTTAAACGCGAAGTTTCCTCCGTGTTGCCCAACGCCTAGGGCCGTTGTGGCGGCCTATCAATTTGCCGAACGTTAACCTCGGAGACCCCAATCATGCAAACTCCGCGTATCGCGGGATCTTCTTAAGCTCCCTCCATAAGCGTGCCCGCGGAGTAGCGAGGGAAATTGGGGAAAACGCGTGGACTGTTCTGTAGCATTCAACATAAGCCACATACTACTACTATACAGATGGCTAAATGGGAGCACATTTGCTTTTGCTCTCAAACATCCTGGGTTTGAAACTCAGTAGTTTTACTCAGGATTTTAACTGTCAGTGATGAGGATGTTAAAAATTGTCACAAAACAGCAGGAAAACTGACATTCCACCATTAAGCAATACAAACACTTCATGAAGTTAAAAAATGTCCTTTATATTTGAAAACTCATAATAAACACAATATAAACAGTATATATGTATGTTCTTAGTGTAATTAGTTTGATCGTATTCATTGTGAATTTACTATTGGAATCTATGACAATCAATCATGTCAATTTGTCAATCTGACTCGTAAAGAGCTTAAGTATCATGTAAAATAGTCGGTCATGTATAACGAGGTCATTGACTCTGGTCATCGACCGTGTCTGTTCTCAGAAATGATCTATTATTAGTCATCACCCCCCATGTCTAACACAACATTAGATTCTGTCTTTATTGGTATTTTCTAGTTATGACAGTGGCTGGTTACAATGGTACATTTCTGAGCTCTGTCTTGAAAAAGATCTAACAACAAATTTACCGGTAAGTTAGGACTGAAAGTTAAGCTCACTACAAATAGTCAGTGATTATCTGCCATGTTAGAGATTGAAATGAAATGAAATAGAAAGACTGAAATCAACTATACATACAGGCTAGAGCTTAGTTATAACACTTCTTCTTGGAAAATTGCATCAGAACATAAAATAGTCTAACATAAGACGTTCTTCTGGTACATGACACTGTTTATATTTTATAGAAGATTTTTTTCTAAACTGAAAAGATAATTATGAAAATGGTATTCACTGATCTCCATAATTAGACAAAGAATAATTAGACAAAGAACAAAATTAATGTGAAACTATTTAATTATTGTGTAAACGTAGGTCCTCAGAGCATCAAATAGAAAAATAAAGGTTACATTCTGGTTTTAAAAATATGTATTTAGTCTTGTTAACACTAACAATGATATCATTGATGATAATTTGATAATGAGGATGATAATTATCCCCTGTCATAGGGATATAGTTTTGGCATTGTCCGTCCTTCAATCCTTCCGTCCCTCCGTCTGGTACACTTTTGTGTCTGGACCCATATCTCAAACTGCTTTGGCAGATTTCATTGAAACATTGAAAGTTGCTACCCAAACCATTTGTCAATAACATAATTATATTCTTTGTTTACTTGAAAATACCCTTTTTATATAGGAGTTTTCTTGTCTTAGCTGTATCTCCAATAACATACAGCCACAGGCATGCAACTTACAACAGTTGTTCTCAATCACATGGGACTGAGTAACATTCAAGACCCACAACCCTAGAGACAAGGTCAATGCCACAGAGGTCAAATATCACAATTTTGATGAATGAGTCATAATTTAGCCATTACTTCACTACCCATCAAGGGATTCCTTAACAACATTCTACAGTTGTTCTCCTTTATATGGCTGTGTATCACAGGTAAGACTGAGGTCTCTAATGTCAAGGTAACACACTGAGGTCAACTGTTACAAGTGTTGATGCCTTATTATACCCCCATTACTACTGGTAATGGGGGCTATATAGGAGTCACTTTGTCGGTCTGTCGGTTGGTCTGTTCCGAAAATTTCGTCCAATCTTCACCAAACTTGGTCAGAAGTTGTATCTAGATGATGTCTAGGTCAAGTTTGAATATGGGTCATGCCTGGTCAAAAACTAGGTCACAGGGTCACTTATTGCGTTTTAAATCCGAAAGTTTGTCCGGACCATTACTATGTAATTTATCATTAGATTTTAAAATGACTTGGTACATGTGTTCACCATCATTGGACAGTGTGTCGCGCGAAAGAATTNAAAGTATAACATTAGTCTGTAAAAATGTCATTTACAAACTGAGGTACAGATTTGGTCAATCTTCAAGCTGACGTTAACCATTGTTAGTGGTGTTTAATTATTTGATTAACTTCATTAAGTTAATCTCTACAGTACAGTAAGCATATTGGTATAATTCTTATTCAGATGTATTCAGTTCTGTATTGGATACATAGCGATACATTAATGCAACTGTGTCAACAATGCAAATTATACACTTAAACTGGCCTTACACAATAATATAGTACGGTTAATTAATATTAAACAGCTAAACTTTGAACATACTATTATTGACAGTTAGTTAAGAGTTTCATCCCTTTGATTGTATTTTTAAAGGGACATTCTCAAATTTATTAAAGCTTTGTCAAATAGCTCATCCTATTTTTTCGCAAACGTAGATCGCACAGTTTTTGTTCAGGCTCAAACCAATGATGATACAAAACAGTATGTTTAAATTTTGTCACGGTATCGGGATTGGTGATTGTCTGTGTAAGCGGCCCGGTAAGCTCACTCGCTAGAGTACTCGCCTTGATAGTGAGAGGTCCCGGGTTCGTGTCCCGGACTGTACACTTTAACTATCCGGCGACAATGGCGCCAAACGTGGGGCTGTGGCACTTACAGTTCTCCAAAGAAATGGCCCGTGGGTTCGTCAGGATCAGTGATGCACTGTTCCATTCGACTCGTTTTCCAACATTGCAGGGGAGAATGTCACCGTCCCGAACGGGATTGGTGATCAGCTGTGTAAGCGATCAAGTTAGTTAACTAGGTAGAGCTCTCGCCTTAATGTTGAGAGGTCCCGTTTCGAGTACCCGGACAGTATGTACACTTTAAGCACCCGGCGACAATCATTTGAAATGATTCTCGCCGGCGTTAATTTAAGCGACATCTAGATTTATCAAGCAAATATTCAACCGAGT
This sequence comes from Dreissena rostriformis, assembly GCA_007657795.1. NCBI lineage: Eukaryota > Metazoa > Mollusca > Bivalvia > Myida > Dreissenidae > Dreissena > Dreissena rostriformis. Next base: position 716,849 of record VMBQ01000882.1, on the reverse strand, counting down.
TTGATGATGATATTTTCAAACTTTGCCTTACGCCTTAAACTTTTCGGAATATGAACGCGAAAATAACGCATACAAAACTCAATGCTTACATCCCGTGTCTGCTATACCATAGGGGCCAGTTCCGGTATAGGGGCCGCGACGGCTAAGCTGTTCTCGCGGCTTGGGGCGTCTGTGGTTATCACCGGACGGAATGTAGACAATCTAAATGCCGTCGACAAGGAGTGTAACGACGTAAGGAACTTGTACAATTCTGGTATAATATGCACCGTTTTAAACTTATTCATTTATTACTGTATATGACACAGACCGTCAACAATATTCCAGGGTTTTAATAACACATCAATTTTGTGAAATTACATTAGAACGTCATTATTTTGACCTTACGAAGTTTTGAATCGCGCGAACAATCTTTATTTTAACGTATTTGAATGATACACACGACGGGAAAAAGAAAACTTTAAACGAACATGATTCGGATTCGCTAAGTACTGAATATTATCGATATTTGATTCAATCATGATTGTAGGAAAAGTAATAGTTTTCATAGTCAACGCATTGTTGTTGCTTATTTCAGCCGTTTGTGGTTCCCGGCGATCTTGTGAACGAAAATGACACGAAGAGGATACTGGACGAAACTATCAAACACTTCGGACGACTAAACATACTGGTGCCCTTCTTCTGATAGTTCACTCGTTATGAAATAGAGCCAGCTTAACATTATAATTATGGGGTTATAGCTTTAAAAACTTTTTAGAGTTAGTGAGGTTTTGTAAGAATAACGTTCTGTAAAATTTGTAAAAGGAATCTTACGTTACAAACATTTTTATTCATTGATGTTTCAATCCACAGGTGAACTGCGCGGGTATTCTCGAGCTTGGTAATATAGAGAACACGTCACTCGAGCAATATGACCGGATGTTCAACATCAACGTCAGGTATGTCGAATGTGACCAGTGATTCAAGGGGCAAATTTGGGGCCGAATTATTATGGGGCCGCAATTTCGTCCCACTCTGCTTCTCAAAAGGTATATAGCCACCACCCCTTAAATAACCCTAAAATTCACCTCTAAATATGTGCTTCCTTTTTGGAAAAAAAAGCTACAAAAATAAATTTGGAAAAAATACTTAAGTGTTAATAATCCAGCACTTTTCATCAAACAACGTCGGGGCATAATCTAATTAAAGCATTTATAGCGAAGCATTTGATAAATGTCTTAAAACAAATTTGAATATAAACACGTAAACATGCGTATCTAAAAAATAATTTCCTTTTCGTCATTAAAATGCCACAACTAAAGGGCTCGCACATTTTCTCTCAAATGTGACGATACCGTTGTACATGAAAAAACATACCCTACACAACCTTGAAATAGATTGTCAGACACTCTCGATTGTTATTTGGGAACTTACTTGCGTGTCCGTCATAGTGTCTGAAGTGGCAAAAATGTTTGTCATGCATTGTTGTTAGAAATGTCTGAAAGGTTGCAGAAGTACCTCAATACACAGGCTAGTTTGTTTTAATTTACAATAAGATTATATTGTCATTCAATAAAAAAGACAATTTCAGAAATAAGTCTTTATTGTTGATTTGTATGTTTTACTATCATGGTAAGTACTGGTTGTTTCCCTTGCGATGTCCCAGATGTTTGATTATTATGGTATTTGAAACCGCTTAAACTTTTTCTGTTATTGCGTTGGTACCGTTGAAAGAAAGTTAATCGTTAAGATATATTTGTTAAACGCCCCCTGACCACGCAATGTTTGATAAAGGGTAATACATTTCAATCGGTATCGATCTACAATCTTGGCTAATTTTCTGACCCTATGGGGTCAATTAGAAGTTGTGCAACTATAATTCTATATTATATATTATAAGGTATTTGTTGATTCGAAAAGTATTACCGCCTGTAATGATCGTCTTTCTTGGGTGAAGGTGATGAGTGACATATTCTTGTAAGGTATGGTATATGTCATATCTTTCAGGTCAATGTATCACTTGACAATGCTGGCGGTTCCGCATCTAATAGAGACAAAGGGTAACATTGTCAACGTATCCAGTGTTAACGGACTCAGATCGGTACTTATTATTGAGCCTCGTTCTCGGAAAATTGGACTACATGCATGTGTGTAATGTGTCGTCCCACATTAGCCTATGGAAACACTTTCCGTTTTTAATGTATTTTTCGTTTAAAGGATGTCTCTTCTAAACAAAAATCCAGTGTGGGCGGAAAGTGTCGTTCCAGTCTGCACAGGATAATCTAGGGCGACACTTAACGCATATGCATTAAGCTCAGTTTTCTCAAAACGAGGCTCAATAATTCAAACATACACTGTAGTTTCAAACATCGTGCAAGTAAATACTTGTTTCTTACTGATTTGAAATATGTTGTATACAATATATACAGTGTCTTCTTTCTGAATTGAAAGATGTTATATAAAATTTACCGTGTAATATACCTGACCGCTGTACAAGTTACGTCATAAGAAAAGTTTTCGTGTAAATATGAACATATAACAGTCGCTTATGCCATGGCGTTAGTCCGATACTCGATACTCGGAAATATATTTATTGCTTTGCTTTTATAGATTAGTCAAATGATCAACTGACAAAAGTATTTTGTGCACTTTTACAGTTTGCGAACGTGCTTGCCTACTGTATGTCAAAGAGCGCGGTGGATCAGTTCACCAGATGCGTCGCCTTAGGTAGGGCATAATCAGGAAACATTATGTCGGTGTATAGTTGTTACAAGGAGCTACATGACGTCAGGGTATCTGTAGGAAACATTATGTCGGTGTCGGTGTGTAGTAGTTTAATTTAGCTTCATACTGGGACCAGATCACTTTTACCAAAGGGACATTTGAACGTCCCTTTTCACGAGATATTTGTGGAATAATTAAAAGCTGTGATTATTGTCCTTATAATATAAGACTAGGACTATACTGAACAAGCTTATGAATATGCTTATTGCAGAATGCCTATAGAGTGTGTACCTTTTCCCGATTATGCGAGACGTAGAACAATGACTGCATGGAATTTGTTCAATGTTAAAACGTATGATTATTACTGTGAAGGTTAGCTACCTGCCTTGGGGGTTGTGTCCAGTAGGCTTTAACAAATCATATTTGCTTTCATCTGCAAACAGAGTAATGTCTTTTTGCGATGAACTATTTTTATGAATTCAAAAAGTTGAGCTGTGCATTAATTAAGAAGTTGTGAGTAATTGAGATGTGATACAACATACTTTAAAGTGTAATACCTTGAACGTATATGTATAGCAAACACATGAAAAAACTGAGTTTAATTTGTAATTCAATCAAAATCACGTGTACACATTTATCCTATACCAAACTTTTTTTATTCAATATGTTTATTTATTAGCACGTTTTTTTTGTTCTGCTTAGATTGGTGATTAAGATTAAGAACATGTCGTTTCAGAACTGGCACCTAAACAAGTCAGAGTGAACTGCGTCAAGTAAGTATAACAACGTCGTTGCTGTTCTTTTCTAAAGCTTATAAACTTACTTTTTTAACGTATTTGATTTCATAGCTAACCGGTATGTGTGTATGTATTTTGAAGTGTATGAGATTCTTCCGCGCCTGGGGCTACACTATGTGAGTACCCAAATCAATTCAAGATTTATATAGGTCGCCGTATCGTAGTGAATATGGCGTCCGTCTAGCTACATTGAGGTCATGGGTTAGATCCCCACTATGGGAGCGTTCTTTAAATATCCAAAGACACCAAGTACTGGTTCTACCCTTGGAACGGATTCGAGAACATTTCAATGAGCCGTAGGCTTTCGATGCAAACGAGCTTAAATAAAAAGGTTTAAACAAATCAAATCAACAACAAATCCTAGCTTTGCACGTTAACCATTGTTAAAAATTGCGTTCAGTTGCAAATTTAGTGTTCACTTTTTGGTTCACGTCTTCAGCCCCGGTGTTACCGTAACGGAGCTTCAGAAGCGCGGAGGTATGAGCGAGGAGGCATATGCAAAGGTAAAACAGATACAGTTGTCCCTTATCTTTAAATAGAAAGTGTTTTATATCCAGTCAGTTCTTATCATACGAAAGAATAATAGTTGTTCTGAATGTAAAAATTCGAATGAAAGAAACATGTCAATTTAATTTCAACCGATTAAGGTTTTGTATCACTTGTTAATATTAAAAGTTAAGAATAACGGTTCTTTAAACTGTTTGTGTTTTGAATTAATTGTAAGAAATGTTAACTGTTTTCCAACAAACACTGTCAGAATGTTTTTTTGTTTCGGCTACACGTTTAGGCGTATAACAAACTTGTTTTGCTTGAATTATTGCTAATGCTATACAGTTGTGCATGTCGCACTAAATTTTAAATTGAAATAGATATGTCCCTTTTCAATACTATAATGTCCACATGTGTTATATTTGGCACGTAACATTGTTTTTGGCCCTCTACAAACCTCTCAAATAATGACCACGGGTTCGAAACTGGCCACATATAAAGGGGTTAAAATAGTTAATATAGACTTATATAGCAAAATAACTTTTAGAATGTTTTTCTTTGACATTGCAAGGCCTATGGTTGAATATCTGGGATGTAACATTGTTTTGTCGTTCTCTACAAACTTGTTTTGAATCTCCCCCCCCCTGGCCTCGCCTAAGGATACGATTTTTCCTTGTTACAACTTGCTATTCATGATCATTCGGCGTGGTGGGGGGGCGTAATAACTTNGGGGGGGGGGGGGGGGTATTCGTTACAACTGTGACATACTCTAGATAGTAGATTTATACAGTAACTGAAAAGTCTGAAACGGAAATATACATATTTGGGGTTAAACAAGAACGGGTTACGTGTCATTCATAGTTTTAACAATTGGTTCGGATACTGAAATGGCATGTTTGAATCCAAGGAGACGAGATACATAAATAGCTATTAACCTTCACAGTAATAAACAAGTGTAATTAACAATTCAGACTGCGAACATCTACATATTTGTATATTCATATATACGTTTTAATAGAAAATCTACTCAAAATAGCACACATTGTCTGGATGTTATTGAAGAAAGCTGAATGCTAGTCGCACTTGAATATTTTCAGTTCTTGGAGCGTTCCAAGGAGACGCACGCGCTCGGTCGACCCGGGCAGCCAGATGAAGTGGCGTCCGCAATCGCCTTCCTTGCGTCCGATGCCGCGTCCTTTATCACCGGGGCGACCATACCTATAGACGGGGGACGCCACGCCATGTGTCCCAGATAATCAACATCGCACTTATTATAAAAAAAACACCTATGTGATGACCAAATTGGCAATTGTGTTATACACACTAGAAGGTTTTCATCGATACCGCATTTCTATTGATGTTCAAATTTTGAACACATGTCAAAAGAGGTATCAACAAATATTTTGTTTTGTTTTCTTTTGAAATTGTTTTTGTGTGAATACATTTTTACTGCATATTTCGTCGCTAAATGACACCGATTTGGTATATGATATTTTTAGAAGTTTTCTATAAGATTTATTGTGTTCCGACACTGAATGTAGAGTTGTAGTATTAATTAAATTTAAAGCGAAATCTTGTTGTCTAGTATGCACACAACTTTAGTATATACAAGCGACGTTGAATTATTGCTTTTGGTGTATGCATACATAGATTCAACATCTTATTTCGCATGTTTTGGTCAGTATCTGCTTTTCTTCGTATTTGAGCCGCGCTCTGGGAAAACTGGGCTTAATGCATCTGCGTAAACTGTCGTCCCCTATTAGCCTGTGAGGACTGCACAGGCTTACCTGGGACGACACTTTACGCACATGTATACATAAAGGCCGTTGTCCTCAGAGCGCGGCTCATTTAGATTCTCGAGTTTGATATTCAGCAGTAAACTTACTTTAAATGTTTAATTCCTTTAGCATCTGATTGAATGATTTTCAGGAGTTAACATTGTGGCTACTGAGTGGGTTTCCGATAATATTTTTAATGTCTTAGTCATAGTGTAACGTTTTCGTCGCTTCGTTTAGCAAGGTAAGGCAACATGCTAGATATGTCGTTACAGTAAAACTACGTTACGTCAAGCGTCACGACTGGCAAGCGCATTCGATAGAGCGATGGACTGTCAATGCGGGATAGTTAGTTTGAATTCCAGCCCGGCCAAATCAAGTGTTTGTAAATAGTAGAACCATGGCAACTTTCACTCCGGCCTCTGAGTCAAGTCGGGAAGTTGTGAATTGCTGACGTACGTATGTGCGGGCAGTTGCCAACAGAAGTTTCGAATGAGATGTTTATTGTTCGCATAGCGCTAACTATAGACTATTTATTCTTTAATAGTACCCGCTCATCCGGGAATACTATGTTTTGAACTACTCATGCAATAATTGGAATCAACACTAAACACTATCTCACTTTTCTCAGAATCGCATGCTTTATTGTGATACCAACTTGATTAACTACAAATTAACTAATTAAATGGCCAATTAACACATACATTTTACAAACACTTCTGAAGTACGAATCTGGATAGCAACAAAACACAATAACCGCAACAATGCCGCACGTTACAAATACAGGGGCGCAGCTTGGGTGTAATGCAACAGGAGGTCCACGCCCGGATTGGTCATTGAGTGTCTTATGTGCGTTTTGGTGTTTATAGAAGAAAACTGTACTTCTGTTTCTTTTGTCAACTTAAGCAAGTATAACTAATGTATATCAAGAAAAAGGCAATTCTTGTTTAGTTGTGCTTGTTTATAGGGTACACTTTATAGTTGTTCATAAAAACCCGTACTATGCAGTTTGGAGCGCATTTTGTTAAGATTTGCTTGATATGTTATCGATCGACTGAGCTAAGATATTGGTGGATTATTAATCTGACATTAACATACCTCTTTTGAAAACAAAATACATTGGAAATATTTGGGGCATTCGAAGTTACCCTGTGTGGTAAAGGACCGGGTTTATTATTTTATTTTTCACACAAGAGTTATTCAGAAATGTAATGCCTCAGACCGTCATCCTCAATTCCTCTGTAATTGTATAAACACCAGGCTGGACATTTCTTAAATATAACCACCAATGAAATGCATACACCGTGGAAAAATTAAATAGTATCATGAATATAAACAAATAACATTCTTTTGCTGCTTATTTGATTTTAAATTGAAAAAAAAGGAACAACAATCAATACTCTTCTATTGTATTGCATTTGAGCATCTTCATACACCCGTTTGACAAAATTATGAGATTTTATGGGAACACGCGTGGTGAGTGGGTGCCAGGGCTGATTGGCGTTTGGGCATCCAAGAACAATATCCGCTCAATAACTCTAAAAGTTCATTATTCAACTTAGTTGCAATGTTTTAGGGAATACTATTTTGGACAGTTCGATAAGTCAGATCCCATTTAGCACCTTAGGGTAAGGTTACTGAAAATACAACAGCGATTTCCACTCAATAACTTTGGTTTGAAAGAATGTGTTACACGGAAATTATGTGGTAGGCATCTTTCCTGCAGCTTCGGATTGCATTTGTGCCAGTCAGTTTAAGATCAAGGTCACTGTTACTAAACATAGACACACAGTTTTCGCTAAATAACTTGAGTTTTGATGGAGGTATTACACTGACATGTTGTGTGTATGTTGGTGTCATGTAGACTAAGTTTGGGATTACATTTTGGACCAGTACGATAAGCGTCAATGTCACTGTTGCTAAATATATAAAAAAAAAACAGTTTCTGCTCGATTCCTTAAGTTTGGATGGAGGCATTATTCTGAAATTGTTTGCAGAGGGAGCTTAGTTGAAGACATTACTTGAGATTTTACTTTAAGTATTTTACTTAAACTTGATTTATATTTTTAACGTTGAAGACCTGCTTTCATGTTTTTTTTTTCATGTTTTACATGTTTTTTTTTCGTATCCATTATTTTCTATGCCATAATTTGTACAAGAAATCAATGCATTGTTCGCAGGTATTTTGTGACAAATTGACACTATTTTCATTTTTTTTTAAGTTAAAAAAGTGTTGTCCGCGGCCTACACGGCCTATAGGTAGCTACGCTCCATTAAAACAGTATGATATTCAGGTAATACTGCATTCTCTAATGTTAAAATTCAATCGATACTTTACTTAACACGCTGCAAACATATCAGGCGATTCACCGATAAACCAATCAGAAAACTGACTGTTGAAATAAGCGCACTGTGTTAAACGGAATTCCCAATAATTGTATAAATACCAAGTTGGAATTTACGCCTTTAAATAACCACCAATGAAATGCATACACGGTGGAAAATTAAATAGTTTAATGTATGTAATCAAATAACATTCTTTTGTTGTCGCTCACTTGATTTTGCATTAAAAAAATGGAACAGCAATAAATACATATCAATGTTACAGAAAACAATAGTGAATGGATATTACAGGAAACGAAAGTGAACAGCGAGCTTTATACATAGCTGGTTGCTACGTGACTAAAGTTAATGGGGATTTCCGTCGGAATTTTCACGTCTTTACTCTCTTCAGAAGTTAGAAGAAAGGTTGTGGATTCTTGAATCGTTCAAAACGATGAAATTTAAAGCAGACGTCTGCTAGGAAGCTTCTCTTGTGCAGGTGAGATACTAAGTAGTTGTTTTATGTAATATGTGTATACAGGGAATTGAACCTTATCTGAATTAGATTGTTTTGCATTTCTACAAAACTTTGAGCGCATATAAGAATAGACAAGAAGAATGCGAAACAATTGAATACTCTTTTTTTTAAAGAAGTAAAGAAAAAATCATTTTTTTATGAACAGTACAAAATTGCCTATAATAGATTGTATAAATATAAGTTCATCATATATTCCATGTACGGACCATTAATAACGTAAACAATTTTACTTTGCCAATCTGATCGGATAGTGTTCTAGCTGCACATGTAGTATTGCTTTTCCAAACCTTTTAAAAACTGTCCGCATGGATTTGTTTGATGCTCATTGTTTTGATATAATGCAAATAATCGTTATCGTTATTTTTATTTTATGTTAAGAAATATAAAAAAATGTGCGATTTTGAAACCATTTTATTATACAAAAAATAATACATTACGATGTAAATTTATTAATTATGAGTGTAGTATAAACAAATACATCAAATTGAACGATCTCTTGATATAGTATTGCAAAGTGTGCCGTGGTTCAATCAATAGCCTTTATTACACGATTTGTTTAACACAGCCCTCGTGTGCACCCGTTGGCATCCATTGATAATCTCAGCGACTTTGACATGAAGATACTTGTCATTCACGATGATACGGATGTTTGAAGATACCTATTTATATGTATAGTGTATACATATAGCGTGCCGTTCTAAATCTTATTGGCCGAGACGGAAAAATAATGCCTTCATTCATATGCTCGTTTTTCTTTTTTTCACGGAGATTATCGAACGACTGCCGAAATTTACATACCTTGTGAAAGTTTCAACCTATTGTATAATAAGAACGCATGTTAATTTATCGTCGCAAACCATAGACAGATGACATTTATTAAGCATTTAAATTTTGTTATAACATTAAATGGCAATAGTTTTTGTGTTCTCTGGCAGCAAGGTAGCTTAAACCAGCTTACACATGTATACGAAACTGTTAAGGTTTCGCTGGCTGACATTAGTTGGTCCTGTTATATTAAATGGGCAATTTTACACGTCAATCTTCACATTGGTTAAGCTACTCTCTTGAACATTATCATGTATATCTACAACAAAAATGCTATAAGTTGCTAACAAATAAAACAAAATATATTAATTGTAATATTTACCATAGAATAAAACACCTGTTTTTACGTGGAGCGTGTCTGCCGATTTGCGCATTTATATATGGATCAAACGTGCAAGGAACAACTACTACAGAATAGTGCAAACAACAGGACATCTTCTTATTGTCAACGTTCAAAGTATTGTATCGCTCGTGTGTATAATCAAGCTGACATACTTTTCCCCTGCAGATGCGCCTTCCTGTCTGAGGTTATTACTTTGCCTATGTGGGTAGCTATTAACAATGGCGACCAACGCATTACCAGAGGATTATCTGGAAGGACAAGTCCTGTTTTGGAGGAAAGCAATCACGAGGTGCATTCAGAAACCGACCCTTGTCTCCCAACTTGCCGCTCGTGATGTCATAAGTCAAGGTAACTCTCGGAGCTGTCCTATTAACTAGAATAATCCATGTACTTCATCTAAGGTTTGGTGGAGAACACTCTCGGTTTTGGATATTCAATAAATCAACTTTCTATTAACTATTGTCATGTCAGTAACACCCGTGGTCCTGAAAATAATCAAGCGTCAGCCCATTTATCTACCGCAACTGTTTGATGACGAAGTTAATAATTTTATTTGATATTTTTCTTATTGATGTTTTATTTGTACACAATAGTACATTCGAGACTTTTCGTAAATAAAGATAAATTATTATATAAAAGAACATGACAAAGTTATTCTTGGCGGCGCATGCATCTTTAGCTCCAGACAAGTCGCTTTTGATGGCATAAAGCATTGGTAAAACGCGGAATGGTCTTATGAACAAGACCGAATAATTGGTGAACTTGTTATAATGCTTGGTAGACAAAAACTCAAGGTTTCCGATATTCACAAAATTAATATTTTTGATAAATTTATAAATTAAAGTCGTATTAGAAAAGAACGTCTGTACACATCTTACTGGTGTTTGATTATTGAATATTGTTCTATAGCATTCATTACATAGATTATGAGCCAAAACCAAATCGAAAAGATGTACTTCGGGGACCAGACGTTATTGATTGTCACTGAACTTTTACATCATACGCATGTATTTCCCTGGAGAATAATACCATTAACACTTGCATAATTTATGCTTAACAAATCACTTTTCGCTAGTTAGAACACTATGATTACCTGTTTCAGATTCATCAATCAAACTCCATGACGGTTTTATAAAAGATGATTCGTTAGTCGCTGCTGATAAAATGATAAACGCCGTCTTCGAGAGCAAATCACCTAACAAATGGTTTTCATTTCTTCAAGCACTGGACGACGAAGGCATGTTTGTAATTAAAGAAAGGTTGATCATAATGATCATAATGATCATCATCAACAACAACAACACCAACAACAACAAAAACCAACTCATAATTATCATCAACATCATCATTATTATAATTGTGATCATTACAATTATAATTATCATCATATAATAATAATAATAATAATAATAATAATAATAATCATCATCATCATCATCATCATTATCATAATCATCATCATCAAACAGAAAACAGTAGGAACTAAAGCAGCAAAAGAATTGTTGAATGTATGTTTTTTATTTAATATTTATCGCAAATTATTGAATTTAGGTTAATTTTGGCGCAATTTCAGGATTAGTGTATTTGAAAGAGCTCATAGAGGAAGGACCCCAAGAAACGCCAGGAGAACGCGAACATGGTCGAAAAATGATCCAGATTTTTGCCCCTGAACTGGAGAGACGTGTTGATCCTATCGATTTGTTGCCTGACCTTATTGCACGAGATGTAATAGATGAAGACGACGCTGAAGCGGTCCGTGTGCTGCTAGCGAATTACGGGAGAATCTACGCGGTTATATGCCTGTACAGACGAATGCAGAGTCGTTTACGTCCTGCGCATTGGTACTTCCACTTTCTCTGCGTTCTTCAAAAACAAAGATATGAAGACATTTTGGAAAAAATGGAACCGCAATTTTTGATAACACCAACTGCCTATATGCCAAAACAAGGTACATGTTAAAGGATTCTTAAACAATCAGTAAACCTTTTAGCATGCTAGTCATCATATAGTATATCGTTGAGAAAAATATCATTTTTTTTAAATGATAGATTACATTCCTGCAGTATTACAATTGTTATGTATCATATGTTTTGGAATTATGTTTGATCTGCTGTAGGGAATAATCGAATACAAAAGAAGCCCTCCAGAGAATATGATGTGACTGAACATGTTTTAGAAGGTATCGTCTACAATAGTTTTACCCTCATTACAAGCTGATTCCCTTAATCATCATGTACCTGTAGATGATTGAAATGTCAACCATTTATCATTATTATTTATAAACGTACTTGCTTGTTCTCATGTTCTTGACAACTTTTGCAAACTCAGACAGCATATTTCTTCAGGAATATAATAAATACATCCTGATGGAAAATGTCATTTTATATGAGTAAACCACAAATGACATGTTCTTCTACGTTCAATCAAATACACATTGTCGTTTTAGACGTCCACTATCCCAGTCAGGAAACGAAACTGAAGGCGAATCCACCAATCTTGAATGCAAATCTAAATATTAAACATGCATCCGCAGATGGCTGGCGTTATAATCCCCAAACTGCAACCATGTCCCTTGAGCCGCTGACCGTTTCTGAGCCGAATGTGTATACTAGGGATCGAAAGCCTTTTGCTCTAGCCCACACCATGGGTCAGGACTTAGACAGAACTAACGGTTTATCTAGGAGACCTTCATTTTCGTCCATGTCAATATCATCAGAAAGCTCTTCACACGTTTCTGATGGGGCTAGCACTGACGACGATCGTCTGAATTGGCCAGTTGATCGCTCTAAACGAATAACTGTAAACCGACATGACATGCGTATGAATCGCAATCCTGCAAAATATGTCCCGTATGGTAAATAATATTGATACATCATTGCGTACAATAAATGAATGTGCACATGTATATTGTTCTATTGCAATAAGTGTTATGTTAAAAAAAATTAATGCCATGCAAATGATTCATACCTCATAATTGTTAATATTAAAGCAAATTGTTGAAAATAAGTTACTATGATTGCACATTTGTGCGACGATTAATACGTTCCAATCTACGAAAAGATCTAAATAACAATGTCACTGCAGCTAGTTACAAGCCAAAGATATTGTGTTTTTGACACAATTGAGATATATTAAATGTACGTAAATTATTTCGGTTATATCTGTGCTGCAGACGACAGTTCATCGTCTCAGTTTGATCCCTCAGAAGACACTCAGTCTGATGCATTCTGCTCTGACGAAGAATCTTCATTGTATGACAGCAGCGAAACTATGGATGATACAGGTTAGAATCGGGTTTAGATAACTAGTCGAGAAGAAATGCTATCTGCTCTACTTCTGGTTTAATTTAACAATTTTTACACAAATTGTTGAATTATATANTAATTTTTAACACAATTTAAGTTAAGTTTTTTAACATAATTGTTAATTATAATTTATATTTGGCAGAAGAGGTTACTGGAAATTTCGAAGATAGTCTGGAGGATTTTCACCTGGAGCTTGCGGAAAATGCTCTACAAGGTCACAATACGATTATCTGGTCCCCAACTAATACAGGAAAAACTTATGTGGCCTTAAAAATAATGAAGGATCATCTTGTTTATCACCCTGGAGGTATACAGTTATTGTTTACCTGATAATCATACACGATATTTGTCATCATGTATAATGCCTTTTATTGAGTCTAAAACTTTATACAATTATACAGACTCTGTGTGTCCTAAACATACATTCAACGATACATTTATTATCTGAGAAACATGTGCATGCATGTATCTCTCGCCAACTGTGACCGGATATATGTGAACCATATTAACTTAATATGTGATATATGCTTTTTTGTCCATAATCGCTTTTGTGCATACAAGTTTACAACGAGTTAAACGACGCTTTAACAGTTATTGAGTGGGGTGTTCTGTTTTATATTATACGTGCGGAAACTAATATACTATTTTAATTGAGTATGCATCATAACTGTAGTGTGATATATTCATTACTATAACCCATTAATGTTCGCGGGCTATATAAGTACATTCACATATTTAATATTATTTCATGCTATACCTTGTTTTCAATGTAATACTGACATTGTTTTTTGTTTTTATATTACACATGTGTAAAACAACATTTTTTAAAGCGTTTTCATTGGCTACAGAATCAATAACTAACCAATCGCATGGCTTTATTTTGGTGAAATGACGTCGTCAACATGAAATGACGTCACGATAGTAAACAACTTTTAGATCTTTCAGCATTTGTTTGGTCAATTAAGATGTATTTTATTTAGTTTAAAAGCATGTGATAAAAAAGATCTGACACTCGTTGTCATATCATACCATATTTTATTAAACTCGTCCAGGAAATTCGTTAGTAAGCTCGCCAAAGGCTCGCTTACTAACAAAATTCCTGAACTCGTTTAATAAAATATGACATGATATGACAACTCATGTCAGATCCTATATTTATGAGGTTTGAATGACTTATCCTTTTTTTCAGGACGTAAGAAGATTGCTTTTATGGCCAAAACAGTCCTTCTAATCAAGCAACAAGCGGAGAGAATAATAAAGCATCTTCCAGATTTCAATGTAGGTTAAATAAATATTCTGCTACAGACTGTTAAGATTTGTAATTATATATGGGACTGTGTCGTGTTTTATATATTCCTATTTCGTCTACACTTATGTCCACTTTTTTATATAAACATATATGTATTACAAAATATCCTAATATATATGACGTGTTTTAATTAACATATATGAAATTATAATAGATGGACATATGAATCAAATATCATGATTTTGTTTAGGTGAAGCTTGCGACTGCCGACAGCGAGGAATCTTTAGCACTTGGGGCTTTCATGGAAACGGTGGACGTGTTTTGTTTCACTCCGCAAATTCTTGTCAACAACTTGAAAAATGGGAGCATTAAACGCATTTCCGAGTTTTCATTGTTGGTATTCGACGAATGTCACCATTCTAAAGGGTATGGTCCATATACCAGACTGTTGCACATGTATCTTCTGGAGAAGGCCAAGAAGACTGTACAGAATGCACGACTACCACAGGCGAGTACAGTGATATTCTCATTCGAGTTGGTGACATATTTAAGGTTACCGTAGTGTAATTGATATTTATTTACTATCATTTAATACAATTGTACTGGAATACATCAATAATTTTATTCGCTAAATTGTGCAATGGTTTTGTAAAGTCAATTTTTATGTAAAGTTTGTTATTCATGGCTATTAATATCGCACGCGAATACGTTTCGGGCTGAAACGTTTAATAATGTCTATCTTTTATGGGATGCGCAGATTGTAGGCCTAACAGCTTCGTTGCCGGTTGGGAAAGTAGAGACGGTTGAAGGTGCTCTCGAAAGCATCATACAGCTATGCGCAATGTTAGACGTTAAAATCATTTCATCAGTTGAACGATGTACAGAGAGTCTAAAGAAGAGAATATATGTACCCAAAGAAGGTGAATACAAAGAAGAGAAGTTGATAAAACAAAGTACAAATCGGTGTGGTCCGAATTAAATTATGTTCTAAAAAATTATGTAATGCAGTGTTTATTAAAAACGCTTTAAACAAAGTGTTTTATTTACTGTGTTCATAAGGTCATTTCTTCTTAAAACATGTATTGTTATAGCGTTCGATTTTTTTAACATTATACGTATATTGTTATATTATTTGAAATGTTTTTTTAAATATCGAAATGTGTCGTTCAAGAAAAAATACCACTGGTAATACGAACATCTGATCCCTGTGGCAAAATACTTCGGGAGCAGTTGTTGGACATGGAAAGACGTCTTCAAGGTATTGTAGACAAAACATGCATTTGTTAAATGTGTTGATTTTGTCGCATTTTTTTGAAACGGTTGATCTAATTTCGTGACGTCATATCCTGTTGTATTATGTTAACAGACACTAATTATGTATATAACATAAAAGAAGTGTAGCTCAATTAAAAACTGACTTTGAACAATCAATTTAAGGATGTATATTAGGAAATATGTGTATGTTTTTGTTTGACTATGCATGTGTAGTTTATTATATTGAACTTTCTTCAGAGACAGCTCTAACAAACCCAGAAATGGTTTCCGTTATTTACCACAGAAGAACTATTCAAGATATGGAGTCACCGGCGTATTACAAATGGGCAGACGATGTGGACCGCATGGCAATGGAGAAAGTGACACATGATAGAACCTGTCGAGACATTCGCGCATGCGCTCGCTACATCACTGTACGTGTTTGCTTTACTGGTATAAAGTTAAGCTGTTAACCTGATTTTTCGCACATTGGGTTAATTCAAACAAAACGGAAATCAAAATCAAATTTGATTAAATAAACAACAGTATTTATGTAAGATTTTAATATGAGGGAGAGAGGGAAAGGCTTCGACTAACGAACAACATAAAACAACGTCATGAAAACATGACGTTATTTATTATACCGCACTATTTGGCCGTTTTCAACAATGTGGACATAAAGTTAAGTTTATACAACGGGGTGTTCATACAACAAAGAAGCTTAAACACTTTTTTAAGGTAGGATTTTATTGCGAATGAATGCTTTTGAGAAATATTAAATCCTCAGAGAATCCGAATGACCGAAACGCTCGTCACCATTCCGAAAACATTCTTTTAGCGGTATCACAGTATAAACACTGCAAGTAAAATGTTTAAAAAGACTACAGGCAAATATAGAAATGTACATGTACGCCCAAGAATGGTGTTTTAATGCATTGAATTTAATGCGATTTGTTTGATATATATTTTCATATTATTATAATCAAATATAGACGCTTCAGTAACTTAGTTTTCCTATGGTATTTCGAAGTAATCATTACTTTCAAACAAACCATGAACAAGTATATATTATTTGGCATACTGGCATTTACTTACTAAACTTGTATTTGGCCTTGCAAATTTACAGATTTACGCTGCTGCATTGGAAATAAACAAGCTTCTAGAAACGGAGGACATTGCGAGGTATCTTGCTTCGAGGAACAAAAGCGAAACCGAAGCCAGTGATAAGCTTACGGAACTAGAAAGTAAACTGCTCAAACAGTTCAAAAGTATGTAAAACTATTTCCCAATGTGTTTTAAACGAAACAAAGTTCATTGATATGAATAAAGTCATTTTATAGAATGTAATCATTTTTGTAAAATGGTATAAAATTAGATATCATGTTTACAATGTTTAATAGTCTCAACCGATACATATATATGACAAGAGACTCAAGACATACAAATGATTTTTAGCTCGGCTGTTTTCGCAGAAAACCCGAGGTATTGTCATAGCCAGCTTGAACGCCGTACGCAGCGTCCCAAAACTTTGACGTAGGCCTTAACTTTTGCAATTTTGAAGATAGCAACTTGATATTTGGCATGCATGTGTATCTCATGGAGCTGCACATATTGAGTGGTGAAAAGTCATTGTCATCCTTCAAGGTCAAAGGTCAAACAAACTTTTTTGTTGTTGTTTTTTATGTGTATCTCATGGACCTGCACATTTTGAGTGGTGAAAAGGTCAAGGTCAATGAAGGTCAAAGGTAAAAATCCAAGCACCCACAGCCGAGCGTTGGCACCCGCTATGCGGTGCTCTAGTTTTATTATAACGTCGATCAATTCTTTGTAATGCAGGAGTACAAGCAAACCTGTTTAATGTGAGCAAAATAGCCGAAACAAATCCCAACGTGAGAACAGTCTGTGACAACTTAAAAAATATGATGAGTAAAGACGAGGTTAGCTCCAGGGCAATGATCATGGTGAAGGCACGTGCCACGTCTCGTGCGCTGGCAAGATTTATAAACGAAGACTTCAAGTCGTTTGGAATTCGGGCAACAGAGCTTTACGGGCAGGCGTATCTAGGCGGAGAAGAAGGTATTTTTCTGAAGCAATTAACGTACGTGCAGGCTTTTGAATCGAACGTGTATGTTGTTGATTCATGCATCATGTCCTATCTCAAGGCAAAACAAATAAAATATATCTTTACATTAAAGTAAATGAATCGATAAAAACGTATAATGTTTTTGAATGGTTTCTTTGCACTTCGAAGACAATTCATTGAAATAAATTAACATGTATACATAAATACATATCAAAGTGACATGCGCTTGCACATACTTAAAACATTTGTTGTGTAATCTTGTTAATTAATAGTCGTTAAGTGCTATTATAATATCATCTATAAAAGCTGTTTCTCTTTAGGAATGGACCAAGAGATGCAAAGCAACATTCTTGATCAGTTCAAGAAAGGTTATTTCAAAGTTCTCGTATGCACATCTGTGGGGAACGAGGGTATTCATACTCCTGATTGCAACATTGTAATTAATTACAATTTCTTGGGAAACGAAACCACAAAGATTCAAATTCCAGGTTATATTGCGTTTGCATTTCTTTTTTTATTTAAAACATATAAACAACTAAATAATATCTGTTATCCAAAACCAATAACTTCAATAAGGTACTAAGGCAGTGTCCCCAACTTTAATCATTCGTGTATTTTGTGGTATGTTGTACGTTTTTTTTCTGTAATACAAAGGCATTTTCATTAACTTTTATAACATATAAGATCAGCTGATGGTCAAACGAAGTTCTCTCCTGATAATATTTCTGGAGATCTATTATACATATACTTACTGCATTTTATTAAGTACGGTGAGAACTTGTTAAATTGTAAAGGTACGCTTAAATATCCATTTAATTATGTGTGAATGTAGGGTATATTGCTCATGTATATTTATTGCTTGTGTTTTAGGGCGGGCAAGAAAGCCAAATTCAACACACGTACTTGTCGGTACACAAAAATTGTTTGACAACGATGTTATGAACGCATTCAAGGTTTTACTGATGAACAAGGCAGTCATACAATTTAAAGTTATGGACATACTTGAGTTGTCGATGCGAATTTCTGCACAACAGAATAAACTGAGGAATGCAAATATATCGAAGATGGAACTCTGGGAAATGAAAATAAACAGGAAGTCAAAAGCAGTAGATTACATGATTAAGTGTGAACGATGCAAGACCCATGTTTGTATGAGTTCGGAAATTCGAGTGCTAGGGAACGGACGTTTTCCGATAAATTTTGGGGTCACAAAACACGTGGAATTGCGTAAACTGAAAAAGGTTGTGAGTTATGATGGAGTCAAATTGATGAAGTCTGCTCATTGCAAAAAGTGTCCTGTAAAATGGGGAAAGGTTGCCGAAACTAAAGGATATGCGGTAATTCTTTTAGCATGTGATGCACTTGTTTTCGAGAGCACTGGCTCGAGCCGATCTCAGTATTTCAAGAAATGGTTTGATGTTCCGTATGACTTTCCTACAATTGACGCGGCGGATATCCCTAGCGTCTTTGAAAAAAGCTGGATGAATGAGTTGTAGTGCGCCTCGAAAAAGTACAATAACAATAAATATCTACAACTCTGTGCTGTGCACATTTTTCAAGATATAGTGAAAGTACAATACAGACATGACTGTGATGAGGTTTATTCGCCTAGTTGTATGATGTGTTGTTGTGGACACTGGGCTAATGCATATGATTTGCTGCACTTTTGTAACGTGTATATTACACCATTAGGACATTTAGTGCTGAATTGGTTGTCCAATATATCGTGTGTGTTCATTTGGATATTGTTGTACATCACGCTGAACTAACAATTTCACTGACGTTGGCGCCATTAGTTTGTTTATTAAAAACTATGAACGTTGGACACAAAAAGCAGACTTATACATAATATGTGTATTTCTCGTCATACAGATAAACATATCTAATAATTACATACAAGTTATACTTGTTACACAGTAAACCAACATAAATATGTTAGATACTTTGTTTTATGGTTTCTTTTATAATGTGTTAAAGGGTACACGCGCGTTTTATTCAGATATAAAACGAATAAACGACATGTATGCTCATGGAACATACTCTTTTCTAAAGAACCAACACGAAATGAACTGTTTTGTTTGAAAATGTGTATGTTATTTTAAATGAAGCGCGTGATTGTCACTCTTTTACGCATTGCTCGACGGATACCGGCAGTTTTGTGTTATCTGCTTAATGCCGTTTGATGCCACATCAAGTCACGTGTGATGTTTCACACCGAAATGCGCCATGCAAAACGGCAATGTAACCATTAACACAACCATTTGCAAAACAACACTGGTCTTATGAATCATTACTTATATATGATATGACCTATGTTGTTCAATATTTCATCACTTGTATATTGTTTTTAAATGTGTTAACTGTTCTAAAAAAAAAACAATCATTTAAATTTAGATTTTTTTTAGAGTAGATATGTTTCCATCCGAAATATGTAAACTGTTTGTCATCCTATATCTCATTCTAAAATTGTGTAACTGTAGCAATTACGTTACTTCTAACAAACTGTATTGGTTGATTTGTTCTATAAATGCATATTATCAATAGCCTGGTTGGTTGATTGCCTGAAACGTTTGCTCGGCATGTTTGTATGTGTCCGTTCGTTAAAAAGCAAAATGTAAGCAATGTTTAACTAATGATGTGTCCATTATCATAATGTTCAATATATTGACGATTCAAATTAGCAACAGTGTCATCAACATTCTTGTTCTTACAGAAAGTACAGTATTCTCTAAATGAAAGTTCTTGCTTTCGTTTTATTCAATGAGGTGATGTTCAGTTGAGTTTAAAGCCGGTCGAGTTGATATTTCTCACAAGAATTTGGTTTTCTCAACTGAGAATTGATCAGTATTCGTCAGATACATTCTAAGGTTTACTCTTCCATACTGATTTTCGCAAAAATGGTGCCAAAAAATGCCAAAAGCATAAAAAATACGAAACCTAATCATGTACATAACGGAATCCTCAAGACTATTATTAACCTGTGACGTATGCACGCTTTGGGTCACGTGAGCGCCAATGTCACGTGATTTCCACTTCCGCGCTTTTCAAAACAAAGAAGAACTACTAAATAACACGGTTTTTCCATGGCAAATGGCGTTGTAAACATTTATGCAATGGTCACGTGGTTTTACATGTGACACGCGTGTTTAAATTTAGATAATTTCTGTCCATGGACAGAAATTGAAAATCCCTATCTTTGTACTGAATTTGGGCATTTCTTGACCGATTTTGACAAATTTGTTTGCACATCTGACATTAATACCATCACATTTTGAATCATAATCACTTTTTTGCGACACATAACAAAAATTGGAAAATATACCAACATCAACTCGGCCGGCTTTAAACTAGCATATTGGCGAACTTTCATGTTAGATACGATGTAAAAAATATGTTAAAATGGCTCAAGTTTGAAAATAAACACGTATTTTGCTTGACGTGTCTAGCAACATAAAATGCATTTAATTCATCTGCATTAAATTTGGATAAGTTCAAATTAAACAACATGTGACTTCATTTACTTTATAATTGCGCGGAATCAATACCCGATATTTTAAACGCCAGAATGACTCATTGGCAGTAAAACATATTAATGAATAGGACATAATTGGCTTTATATCAAACTGATAAATATAAAAGTAAGATGTAAGGTAAAGCCACGTGTGGGAAGTATTTGCTTTTAGAATGAAGTAGAAATAGAGGATATTTGTTAGATTTGGTGGATTATCGATTTGAATTTACTCGTGATCATAGAATTATCAGTTTTAATTCACGGATATTTCTTCATAAACCAACGGAAAGCATAAAATAAATAAACTTAATGCAGTTAAAATATCGAAATTATTTAAATATGTTCTTGAGCATTCGAATACCTTAATTAGTCTGTCTCTTTATACAAGAGTATCCATTTACATCTGTTTTCCACGACCAGTACTTAGAGGACATGCGTAGTAATATGCTGTGATATTAACTTTGCTCTGACGTTTTAGTTAAGGGATTGTATCAACAAAATGTCCTTAATACCGGTAACATCGGTAACATCGGTAAATGGACATGGCATACTATTGCTATGACCTATGTCAAAGCTTATTATTACTTTTAAATAGTTGGTTACACTGTACACTGAGTACGAATGTCAATGTCACGAAAACAACATTGTTTATTCTATAATTATTAAATGTCATATCATCATAATCAATATATCGATAAGTTCTATGCATATTTTTTTTATTAATTCATCGTATTATAATGATTACCTTTGTCATTAATAACATTTTATCTCCCAAGTATTTCGCGGTTTTTCCTCTTTTCCGCTATCTTGCATGTTATTTTTATATGACGTCATTCATTGAAGATTTGCTAATACTCGTTGAAACATGAGTATGACGTCATCTTACTACGAGTATAAATAGGACCGATCTGTCGTTTGGCTTCAGTACCTTTTGGGCACTCAGAGAAAGGATGGATAGACCAGGTTAGATAACTAGAAATTGATCTTTTAGGATTGGACAATGAAATGTATCAGACAAGAACTTGGAGAAATGATTTTTATGTAAATAAAAACAATATTTTATTTATGCATCGTCGTTTAACTCTAGGATTATTTGTGATGTTGGCACCGTCTGACGGCCACCAGACGGACCGGCATTACACTATTCTCACAACACTTTTTTCTTTTTTTTTACTAGCTCGTCAAACAAGTGTTCGCGGATAGACTGTGAATTGGTATGCTTATTACACACGTATACTTTATTGTTGAATTTAAAAGTATTCACACACTTACTTTTTTATTATATCGGATAGTTATTATGACCGAATTTCTGGAATACATTTATTCTACTGAACTCACTTTTGCATCCACATGCACAGATTTCAAACATGATATGTGGCATGTTCTGAGAACACTGGGCAAAATGCTTGTGCGTAAATTGTCATCCCAGATTAGCCTGTGCAGTCCGAGCAGGCTAATCCGGGACGACAATTTCCGCTTTTATGGAATTTTTCGTTTAAATGATGTTGTCTCTTCTTAGCGAAAATCCAGTTTAGGCGGAAAGTGTCGTCCCTGATTAGCCTGTGCGGACTGCACAGGCCAATCTGGGATGACACTTTACGCACAAGCATTTTGCCCAGTTTTCTCAGAACGCGACACATATGACACTGACTGTAATTCTACTTCTGTATCAGAACAATACGCTACATCATGTACCTACATAATACATACGATATTTAAGATGTCTTGTGTTACGAAAATATACATACGATATTTAAGATGTCTTGTGTTACGAAAATATCTGATATTATACCCTTATTTAACAAAAGAGAGACACCTCGTTAATAAATAAGTTATTAGTATTGTGCTGCTTACATCCCATTTTTCAGTACCAATATTTTATTGTAAAGGTCGCGCGTGTTGTGTTGTATGTTGTGTTTTTTATTTTGTTTGAAATACAAATCATAAAAGTTTTGACTTTCCACGGTAGATTTGTTTTCCATTTGAAATATATCAACGTTTGCTATCTCTTATCTCAGACGTGTATAGGCAACTTTAGCCAATCAAATCGCGAAACGATCGCATGATCTTTGTAGATTGTGTTGCGCTATAGTTAATGGATAGCACTTTAAACAAAATGTTTCAACAAATAGGTTTGTTTTACATGTAAATATTGCATATAGCCATTTTCTTTGAGTATCGGAGGAACATTCATAGATATTAACGTCATCAAATAATAATGAGTGTTCACTATTTCCTTGAATGGCAGTTATTGCGAGTGTTTTGCAATGACGTGAAATGGTCATATTTGAAAATCGTAAAACAAATTCTACGTTATCAGTACGAGTTGAACATGGTCAGGTACTATCATTTGTCAATAGCGACTGAACCTATATGATTTCGAATTAATTTAACTAAATGAATATCATTATGTATAATTTAATTGAAATTAGACATACGCAACATAGTAATTTGAAATTTGTGAAAACATACACACCAATAAAATTTAAAATTGTAAGATGCTAAACTGTTGACAAGAGATAGGGATTTGTGACGAATTAATCATACGTTTCGTGGTTACGTTCCATGAAATCATTGTGTATTCCTCCCTGGTCGAAATAAATGTCCATTTCTAAAGGGTTCCTTTTCTCTTCTGGTATTAAGCGATCTATGAATTACAAATATTCCTTTGGTTGTTATTTGCTATATAATGCATGTGTCTGCAACATTTCGGAGCATTTCATTAAGTAATAAGGCAAAAAATGACGTTTTGGGTAGAGTTTATGGTGTAGCTGGGCTTTTGTCTGCATTCAGGCACGATCATTTTCTTAGAAGTTGCATTGCAAAAAAAAAGCCTTGACAGTTAGCCTTTTTTCCAATAAGATCAAATTGGAATTGGAATAAGTGTAACCTTAATAAGACATGCTGAGTCTGTCGGATAAAATGGCGCCGTTAGTTCAATAGTTTAAATTGACCACTTGTTTAAATGTAACGATACGCTTACATAATTATGTATTTAACTATTTGTGAAGGTAGAGTATATTGCGAATATACATGTATTATTTGTGCTTAAGGGCAGGCAAGGAAGCTTAATTCGACACATGTGTTTGTCGGTTCACAAAAGCTGTTTGACCTCGATTGTATAAGCGCATTCAAAAATTCTTTGATGAACTCGTCAGTCATTCAATCTAAAGGTATGGGAATGAATAAGTTGTAGACGTATTTCTGCACAACAGAATACACTAAGGATTGCGAATATTTCGAGGATAGAAGATTAGAGAGAACTCTGAGAAAGGAAAACCAACAGGACGTCTAAAGCAGTAGATTACATGATACAATTCCATCACAGCAGAACCCATATCTGTATAAGTTCAAAAAGTCGAGTCCTATGTATCGGACATTTTCCAATAAATTTTGGACAAAAAAAGTTCCTGATTGAACATTAAATCAAAATGATGACGATTGCTGCATTTTGAGCGGGACTGTTATGAGCACTTGAATGTTTTCGTGTGTCACACTATTGCTCACAAATAAAGCCATGTTTTTCATAACAAAAAATAGTGGCCATTAAGCAGTCTCGTTTTTTTAGCCTGGCACACGTCTGGTTTGTGGTAGACAGCCCGGGGAGAAAGGACCATAGCGAGGCTGTCTTAGGAATCATCTGACCAGAGGCCGTCTGCCAAGTAGAGTTGACTCGTCTGGCACTCACCCAGAAATACTTCCTGTGTTGGGCTGAAATAAAAAACACCATCATCATCATCATCATCATCATCATCATCGTCGTCGTCTTCGTCGTCGTCGTCTTTTTGTCGTCGTCGTCGTCGTCTTCGCCTTCGTCTTCGTCGTCCTCGTCCTCGATATCGTGATCATCATCATCATCATCATCATCATCATCATCTTCCTCCTCCTCATCATCATCATCATCATCATCATCATCATCATCATCATCATCATCATCATCATCATCATCATCATCATCATCATCATCATCATCATCATCATCATCATCATCATCATCATCATCATCATCATCATCATCATCATCATCATCATCATCATCATCATCATCATCATCATCATCATCATCATCATCATCATCATCATCATCATCATCATCATCATCATCATCATCATCATCATCATCATCATCATCATCATCATCATCATCATCATCATCATCATCATCATCATCATCATCATCATCATCATCATCATCATCATCATCATCATCATCATCATCATCATCATCATCATCATCATCATCATCATCATCATCATCATCATCATCATCATCATCATCATCATCATCATCATCATCATCATCATCATCATCATCATCATCATCATCATCATCATCATCATCATCATCATCATCATCATCATCATCATCATCATCATCATCATCATCATCATCATCATCATCATCATCATCATCATCATCATCATCATCATCATCATCATCATCATCATCATCATCATCATCATCATCATCATCATCATCATCATCATCATCATCATCATCATCATCATCATCATCATCATCATCATCATCATCATCATCATCATCATCATCATCATCATCATCATCATCATCATCATCATCATCATCATCATCATCATCATCATCATCATCATCATCATCATCATCATCATCATCATCATCATCATCATCATCATCATCATCATCATCATCATCATCATCATCATCATCATCATCATCATCATCATCATCATCATCATCATCATCATCATCATCATCATCATCA
Organism: Dreissena rostriformis; assembly: GCA_007657795.1. NCBI lineage: Eukaryota > Metazoa > Mollusca > Bivalvia > Myida > Dreissenidae > Dreissena > Dreissena rostriformis. The sequence goes on along the minus strand of VMBQ01000882.1, from coordinate 690,913 downwards.
TCATCATCATCATCATCATCATCATCATCATCATCATCATCATCATCATCATCATCATCATCATCATCATCATCATCATCATCATCATCATCATCATCATCATCATCATCATCATCATCATCATCATCATCATCATCATCATCATCATCATCATCATCATCATCATCATCATCATCATCATCATCATCATCATCATCATCATCATCATCATCATCATCATCATCATCATCATCATCATCATCATCATCATCATCATCATCATCATCATCATCATCATCATCATCATCATCATCATCATCATCATCATCATCATCATCATCATCATCATCATCATCATCATCATCATCATCATCATCATCATCATCATCATCATCATCATCATCATCATCATCATCATCATCATCATCATCATCATCATCATCATCATCATCATCATCATCATCATCATCATCATCATCATCATCATCATCATCATCATCATCATCATCATCATCATCATCATCATCATCATCATCATCATCATCATCNACGCACGCACGCACGCACGTACGCACGCACGCACACACACACACACACACACACACACACACACGCGCGTCCGCACATATAAACCTCGGGTACCTGTCAACTTAGCGTCACATTTGGGGCTATTGCTAATATAGGGATATGTTTTAACAACTAATGTCTATTATATCAAGCAATGACTCACACACCTGAATTTGCAGGCGAGGACAGCTGAACGATATAAACACACATTTTTACTGATACACATGTACTGCACTCGTTACGTAAGTATAAATATGTGACCCAAATGTCAGGGTTTAATATATCAGAACATTAATTACCAAGCACTTTGCAATTCCCTTCGTCATTCACAGGAAAACAGGTCTCTTTGTTGGAACATCCAGTACATGCGTCATCGGATGGCCTCTTAAAAGAATACAAGTGAATGCTTTCTCAATGGTTTGTGCTGAGGGGTAGCTTAACCTGCACGGAAAGCATCATATGTGTCGCGTTCTGAGGAAACTGGGCACAATGCATGTGCGTAAATTGTCATCCCATGTTAGCCTGTGCAGTCCGCACAGGCTAATCTGGGACGACAATTTCCGCTTTCATGGAATTTTTTGTTTAAATGATGTCTCTTCTTAACGAAAATCCAGGTTAGGCGGAAAGTGTCTTCCCTGATTAGCCTGTGCGGACTGCACAGGCTAATATGGGATGACACTTTACGCACATGAATTTTGTCCAGTTTTCTCAGAACGCGACTCATATATCCTTAAAATCACGAACATATTTCAGTAATGTCGACATGTTTAGGAAAACATTTTTAAACATTATTTAATCGAATTCAATATTATGAAACTTGTATTCCTATTGATGCAAGGTAAGGGTGAAGAATCCTGAAATGGCCACTAGAAAACAGGCCATATTTTTCAATAGTTTGGTCAAACGAGGCATTCTCTATAGCGGTTAATATGTTAAAAGCTATAACTTGAAAACGATATGCTTTTTGTTAATCTTTAAATGCATTTGTCTCATGACACCGAATAATGTTCATTTCGAATGTGAGGCAGTTCTACACATTCTTCATACGAATTTGTCTCAATTGCGAGGACATTTGTGTTTCTAAGGAGTGACTTAAATCAAGAGATGCATTTTGAAAGCAACCAACATATTTGTTTCCAAATTCTTACATTCGCAATATCTGCATCATCAAAAATGTTTCTTACCCTTTTTAAACAATTGCATTGAAAATAATGTGAGGGTTTATAAAAATATAATATTGAAGTGCCAAAGGTATCTGCAATGAGACGTTTACAACTTACCGTTATCCATTCAGATTTCATTCCAACCACGAATCCAACTGCATTTGTATCGAAAACAGGCAATTGCGTGGATACATCGTTAATATCAAAGTACCCTAGAAGTTGACACAGTTTGAATGCGTGTTGATAGTTCACATATATACATGAAGCGCGTGCTTGGCACTCTTTCACGCATTGCTCGACGGATACGGGCAGTTTTGTGGTGATATGCTGAATGCCGGCGTTGGATGCCACATCAAGTCGCGTATGGTATTTCATATTGACATGCGCTTGGCAATACGACAATGTAACCATTAACACAACAAGTTGTAAAACAAAATTGTCCATGTGAATCATTTCTTGATATGTCCTATGTTGTTTAATACAGCACACTTGTATGTTTTATTATAATGTGTTGACTTAATAAAAGCACAATAATTTAAATTTAAATTATTTAAATTGAAATTTTTTATTTTTGAGAGTTGATATGCAAAATATGTCAACGGGTTTCAATCCTCTACCTCATGATTCCAAACGGTAACTGTAGCCAATCTGTTAAAATAGGAATTGAAAATCAACGTGTGTAATAGATACACTTAGATGTGATGAAAGTGCCAATGACCATTGTTTACTTAAATGCCACTCTTCACAATTATATTCCATTACTAAAAACAACTTTAGCCTGTTTCATCGATTGCCCGATACGTTTTCTCGGTATGTTTGCATGTGTCCATTCGTAAATCAGCGCATTGTTACAAGTATTGAGCTATTGTGTGTCCATTAAAATAATGTTTAATATAATAGACTATTCAAATAGATCGATAGTGTCATCATAATGAAGTCACAGAAAGTACAGCATTACCTAAATGGCAGCCCTTGTCAGCGTTTATTTATGAAGTGAGGTTCATTTGAGATAAAACTTGCATTTTGGCGATAAACGTGAATTAGATGTCAATAGTCTGTTGAAATGGCTCAAGTTTAATAATAAACCTTTATGACTATTGACGTATCTAGCAATTCAAAATACATTTGCATTACAGTTTGCTGAATTTAAATTCAATTAACTTAGATTTCGTTTACTTTATAGATGCATTGGAATCAATCCCCACTATTTTAACGTTGTAATGACTAATTGACAGTAAAACATGTAAATGAATACAAGATGATAAACTATATACAAAACTGAAATAAAAATGTGCAATTGATGAATTTGATGTTTGTGAAAGCAATCATACTCTGTTTCGCTTAGTAAGGTAAAGGTTAGTTGTTAATTAAATTCACGTGTGTGAATTCGTTTTAATTGTGTTAAATACATTTTCTTGAGCATTCGATTACCTTAATTAGTCTGCCCCTTTATACGAGGGCATCCATCTCAGAATTTAAATCACTTAAACCCAACATCCGTTTTTCAAAGCCGGTACTTTGAGGACATGCGTGGTAATATGTTTGTGATATTTATGTGTTTTAACTTTCTTTTGCATCTCTTTTATGGAAAAATTGTGTTATATTTTGTCAATTTGATGACAAGTCTGACGCTTCAGTTTAAATACAAAATACAACAAGCGAAACAACAAGATCGAAAGGAAAACACATTGACAAAAAGGCCCCATTTCAAACTCATCACTGAAAATGAATACATTTATCAAGCGTTTATTATGAGACACGATTGGATAATAACAAATATGCAATGTTTATTATGGTACCCTTATTTTACTTTCATGCAAGGCGTTGTATAAACCCATTGTCCTTAACATCAATATTATCAATTAGTCGACATTGCAAAATATTCTCACAGCCATATTTTATACAAGCTCAACAGGCAAGTCCCTCGTGTCCAGGCGTAGTAATTATGTGGCGTGTTTTAATTAAACCTTGCTCGGTGTGTGAATTGGTATGCTTATGTATGGTGTACGGACCGGTCCAAAAGTCTAAACCGTATGCTACGATCGTATCAGACGGTTTAGCTAGAACCGTATCATACGGTTTTGCGACCATAAACCGTCTGATACGATCGTATCAGACGGTTTTGACTTTTGGACCGATTGTACGCTTAACTGTTTGATGCGAAACCGTATCATACGATTCGTATCAGACGGTTAACGATTCGTATCATACGGTTTAGCGTAAACCGTATCATACGGTTTACACTGAATAATTCTATTTTTAAATTGAACAATACATTGAATAATACCTGTCATACACCGTCCGATACGATTGGTATCATACGGTTTCGGATCAGACGGTTTAACGTACGAACTGGTCCAAAAGTCTTAAAAGCGTATCATACGGTTTAAAGCGTATCATACGGTTTATAAACCGTCTGATACGGTTCTAGCTAAACCGTATGATACGATTCAGACTTTTGAACCGGTCTGTACACCATATATGACACATGTATACGTTATAGGTTTGTTAAAAAGCATTCACACATTTACTTGACGAGTATTTTGGATAGTTATCATGAACGAAGTTCAGGAATTAGGTCACTCTTCTGTATTAAATCTCACATAATGACATGCACAGACTTCAAAGATGATATTAACCCATTTATGCCTAGCGTCTAGAAAAAAAGCCTTGGCAAACAGCGTAGACCTAGATGAGACGCCGCATGAAGCGGCGTGTCATCAGGGTCTGTGCTGTTTGCTTAAAGGAATTTCTGTAAGAAATATTCTAAATATAGAAATTAATATACTAGACATCCCTAATTTTGGAAATAAATTGATCCAATTTAGAAGGATGGGAGAGTCCACTAGGCATAAATGGGTTAAGCTGACTGACATTCTACTGCGGTATCAGAACAATACGCTACATTGTGTGCATACTCAAAACATCAGGTATCAGAAATATGTTATGTTACGAAAATATCCATATGCCCCTTATTCCACCAAAAGATAGACGACTCGTTAATAAATTAAGAAAAGGTTAACATTATGGTGCTGCTTACTTCCCTGTGTTGGGCACCGTGTGATATTACATAATGATGTTCGTAGTGTTTCAGTGTGTTAAATAAATATTATCAAAGGTTTATCAAAGGTTTGCCTTTCCATAGAAGATTCGTTTTGTATTTTCAATATATCAAGTGTTTTCTATCTCGTTCCCAGGCAACTGCAGCCTATCTGTTTATATACGAAATGCGAAAAATCGTATGATCTATGTATATTGTTCTGATGGAATATTATATGAATATCCTTTTTAATGAAATATTTCAACAAATATGTTTGTATTAAATGACCATTTTCATTGATTGTCGGTTTGTTTTCAAGTGCCCGTTTGCAAACAAGCGCATAGACATGAACACTTTACCACCGACACAATGTTCAATATATTGAACATTCAGATATCTAAACGGCGTCATCAAGCAGCAATTAGTAACACGTGTTCCATGAATGACAGCTATTGCCAGCGTTTTGCAGTTTGATGAACTTGTCCTAGTGCCTATCTTTAAACGAGTTCTAACTACCAGCACGTGTTGAAATTGCTTCTGTTATAATATGGCCCTGTATGGCAATTATTAGTCAAGATGAACTTAACCTACATGTTTTAGAGTGGTGCGGAATGCAACTTAAATAAACGCCGAATTTTCTACTGTATATTTGCGTGTGGTTCCATCCATTTAAATATTTTAAACACGACTAACGTAATATATCACGGCAAAATCTAATAATCATACACACACCAAATCGGTATGATTATATCATTTAAAACAATTAAAAGTAGACCAATAATTTGTGCTATGTTGGACAACAATTATTTCCTTTATAAGAACAACGGATATTTAGGACGTTAAAGCGATAACATTATTACATGAATTACATATGGTTGTATTTATAACAAATTGCAATTAAAACATAAACACCCGTGTAACTGGGAATTCGTGAAAACAGACAAGCAAATAAAACCTGCTCTATTCTGCTTTAAAAGAAGATTATCTGTTGGAAAGTCATAGAGATTGGTGACAAAATTAAATGTACCTTAGTCAGCTTTATATCACAATGCGCAAACACAAATAGTTATTGATTGTGCTATTCTGGTGTGTTATTTATTTTTCGACATTGTTTAACAAATCGCAATAACATTCTGTCCGAACGACATATGTACACATATGATGCAAATTATGTTTGATACATTTACCTTGTCCACCCTTTAACACACCATGCGGGGTCAGTTAGAAGCCATGTTACTGGTAGTGTCCATCCTATGAGGCCCAACTCGTAGGGAGTGTTAGAACGTTGTTCCATAATTGTGCCGTATTATTCGACTTATATCAATTACTTACACTTTCACTGCTGATTAGAAATATTGTTTCATCTGTCTCATAAGAGACATTTTAAAGTTTGATAATGTTGAATGTGATCGTAAATATTAAATAATGATTATGTAAATACATGGACATAAACTTGCAGCACAACCCGTATATAAAAAATTATTTTCTGCTAAAACCGTACCCATTTTTCTGACAATTCTAGTATTTAGGGTATGTTATCAAAATGAACAGAAAAGTTAACTCAGGAACACAACTTTTGTTTCTTTATAACGAAGAAAAGTGTGTTATTATTCATTAAAGTGATGATAACGTTAAACTCGTTTTATTTTAATTTGCATTGAGCTTCCTTAAGTAAATAATGAACAGGACGCAGCTGTGAGTCAGGCTTTCCTTTCTTAATTTGTTCGTATAAAATACAAATTTCATGACAATGTAATTACATAGTTATTAAAAGTCACTTTGTGTAATACATGTATCTGCTCCTTAACAGTCACTTCATTTAAAATGCACCAGTTACAAACTTAGTTAATCACTTGAAGTTTCTTTTTAAAACCTTTTAATGTGTGCATTTCTCGTCCACATGATGCAAGCTTATTTTTCTGCTGATAAGCGTGGTTGACATCTGTGTGTTTTGGATTTGCAAGTTCATTGACCGTACATATTCAGATGACACCGATATGAGAGCCATTCAATCTCTAGAAAATGCGTGCATGACGAAACCAATAAAAACCACTTTAGATTGATGAACGGCGTTATGGCATAAATCATATGATATTGGCGGATGTTTGAAATTTGCACTTTTCTCCATGCAAACAAAACAGATAGCCACATAAAACGTATGATTTGTGTCGAATCCGACACCCGATTTCCGGAGCTAGCACTGGGCCAAAATGTGTGGCAATATGTTATTAAAATTGATGCGTCTAATCTTTCCTCTATATCACCATTATGACAGGTTTCTATGATTCATTTGTCTGTTTCGTGTCGAGCAGCCACATGCTTTTGAAAATAATTACCATACGTATACTATCACGAAATAAAGTTCATAGTAGCAAAACAACACTGTCAGAAGGAAAAGTAATACATTTCAAACAAAAGTTCCACTAAATTAACATCAGTGCAAATGAATGGCATTATCAAGCGTTGCTAATGTAAAAATACTGAATAGAAAAACAGTTGTTTCTGTTGCTCAATGTTTACGTTTTAACCTGTTAAATCCTGACTTCGACCAAATCATCGGCTTATTAAAAATATCGAAGTACGTAATGTCCCAAAGGATGTACGTAATGTCCTAAACGGATTTGCTTTCTGAGCTCGAAAATGTTGACTTTGACATCGTGTCACGGTAATATTGCTTTATTTCCATTAAACTCTTATTTATTGGGCTAATATGCGTGCTTGTATTTGATAAAAAGATACTATTGTTTTTAAAAAGCATTTACACATTTACTTGATGTATACGTTAACATATTCTGAACGAAATTGTGAAATTATCTCATTTAACCTTAGGCACTATTGAATATTGATAGTAATCTGATCTTGAATTACAAGCATGTCCTAACGCAAATTTTTTTTTTTAGGTCGCCGTGGTGTAATGGATATGGTGTCCGCCTAGCGATCGGGAGGTCACGGGTTCGATCCCCATTGTGGGAGCGTTCTTTAGATCTCCCCCAAAGACACCAAGTACTGGTTCTAGTCCCAGGAAACGGACTCGAGAGCGTTTCAAATAAGTAGTAAGTACGTTATATGCAATCGAGCTTAAATAAATAGGTTTAAACTAAAACTAACGCAAAAATAATTTTTTGTAGAGTTCTTTCTAAAATAACCAATACTGCAGCCTATGTAATTGTGTATGACATATCCATACACATTGTTAAATTCCCACCGACTTTAAAGGTGCAATCAAGATTTACATGATAACTGTGATAGTACACATATTTAATTAACATAACATGTTTGCATTTTTAAATGAAGCATCCAAGTTGTTCCTTTATCAACTGCTTATTTATTTAGAAAATAATTCCACAAAATCTACATTTTCTTGCATCCTACTTGACATACATGTAATATGCAGTTTTTCTGCTTTTAAACGGTGTGCAGTATAGCTACACACCAGAAAAAGGCAATTCAGATGAAAACGAATTGTGCTCATGTTTGTGCATGGCTGGCCAACTGCACTGACCACTCAACGTATCTGAACATTAGGTTGAAAAATAACGTTCAATAAATATTAGTTTTAGTTTTGCAACGAGAGCGCCACTGTCACATTGATACGCCCAAAAGTATTAACAAAGGATTAATGTCTATTCATATATTTTGCAAAAACCATGTAATAACACTGTTTAAAACTGTTTGGCTGACGTCGCGTTGACGCACAGAACAAGCTTCACTGTATTTGTGTAAACACATAAATGTAGTCAAATACTATATTTAGTCAATTGCCGATGATCTCATTTCCGGTGACAATGAATGTGTTCATTTGATTGTATTTGTCTAACAGGCTTGTACATTTGTCATTTAAACAATTCTTTAGAGAAAGTTGTTAATGCATACCTTCATTTCGTGACGCACAATGTCAATTTCATACATGCGCAAGACGCGTAGTTCCGCTTGTGCAAGCACTATTTTATTTATAATATTTATTTGTTTTCCATGTATCATAATTATTGAAGATAATGATTTATATCCTTATTTATTTATCTTTACACACATTGGTTTAATGTTTAATGACAATTAAAGCTGGTTTCAAGAATAAATATAGTTTTAAAACATATATTAATGGTTTTCCATGCGACTGACAAAACACGTTTATAATCCATCTATCTTTTTACATTCTGGACGAATTTAAAGTCCAATCGACCCCTGTACGACTATCAGCATACACGTTCATATATTCATATCATTTTTATAGCTTACCGGGCCCTGACACTTCGTGAATGGGTCAGGCATACACGAACACTCGCCAAACAACAACAACCTGCGATATGCATCCCGGAAAAGCGACCTTTTGGAAAAACGCACCACTCTGCTGGTACAAATAAAGCTGACCCATGTATAATCCTTTCAAAATCACACACCGTTATTATTTTTATTAAGTTACAATTGATTGATATAGTGGAATGGTAATGGTTGTTTGAACCGGGGTGATTAGTGGGTTTTTCTAAACTCGAGTGAATTCCGGGATCAGTCTGTTGAACTGATCCAATTAATCGTGTTTTAAGAAAAACGTATTCAGAGCTTATAAATCAGGTATAGGAAAGATTACCGGGTATAAGTGTAGTTGATAGAGGTTCATTGATTTTGATAAACCTCGTTGTTTTGGGCTTGACATATTGTATACAGTCAGGTCGACAATAAATAGGAACACTAACGACTGTTTGTACGGTTTACTTTTTGAACACACTTCTTTGAGTTGCACTTGAGTATGCATAAAAACAGTTTTTTTTCATGTTTTTTTTTCTATGCAGTAAAAACATATCAATTTAGCGCGGCTGTATATGAGACATTCGCGAACATTGTGAAGCCATATACCCAATACCCCAATACCGGAACGTCTTCTGACATCGTTTATTTTAATGAGCGTTATTTGAATGACGAATTACATGTAATGTTTGAAGAGTTAAATATTGAGATTACACATGTCATTGAAGAAATTAATGAAGAATGCATTTGTTAAAACACTGAAGAAGTCGGCAGATCCGGATAATGTACTTAATGAGTTTTAAAACATGGTGTTTCCGAAAATCACTTTTTGAGGTTTTGTTTGTACTTTTTAATACAATATTCAATTAAAGTTATTTTCCCAGGGGCATGGAGCGAAGGGTTAAATGTCCCTATACATAAGAAAGGCGATTTAGACGATACGGCCAATTACAGAGGAATTACATTGTTAAGCACTATAGGATTTATTTTTAGTAAAATTATTAACAATCGATTAAGTGTTTTTGGGGCAAATATAATGTTAACATAGAAGCCTAAGCCGGATTTCGGAATGGTATGGGAACAGTTAAAAATATATTCGTCTTGCAAGGCATAAGTACTCATATTTAAATCAAAAGAAGAGACTGTATACGGCATTTATTGGATTTACAAAGGCTTTTGATTTTGCTGTGAGAGATAGTATATGGTACAAACTAATAAAACTAGGCATAAGAGGTAAAAGTTTGAATATAGTCAGATCAATGTATACTGTTGTTAAATTAAAAATAAAATATAATAACAAAATCAGTCATAAAATGTTTACATGTTTTTTTAGGGGTAAGGCAAGGGGAATCATTATCGCCTTTTTATTTTCAATGTATCTAAACGACATCGAGGAACACTTTATTCTAAACAAATTTGAAGGCGTTGACCTTGGCGTGTTAAAATTATTTTATTGTTGTATGCTGACGACATTATTCTCTTTGCGGAATCGGAAGTTGGTTTACAAGATGGATTATATTTGTTAAATGAGTATTGTGCGAACTGGAAACTCTGTGTAAATATCAATTAAACAAAGATAATTATTTTAAAAAAAGGGGGACAAAATAGAAACAATTTGAAGTTAACATATCAAGGAAATGAGCCAGAAATTGTTAATAATCTTGGAGTAGTATTCACAATGGGGGGATCTTTTTCAGCATCATATGATGCGCTTTCGGGGCAGGCCCTAAAAGCACTTTTTAAATTAAAATCAAATTTGGTGAAATTTACAAATAACTCAGTTAGCCATAGTCTTGAATTAATTGATAATCTTATTGAACCAAATTTAATTATTGCTGTGAAGTTTGGGGATTAAACAAAAGCATCCAAATCGAAAGAATACACCTACCTTATTGTAAACAGGTACTGGGTCCGATCTCAAACCCAAAACAATTTCATTTACGGGAACTTGGGCGTAACCCCCTTACAAATAAACGAATTGTTTGTGTTTTAAAATATTGGATAAAAATATTACGATCTGATGATGTTAAATATATTAAAATAGTTTACAATATGTTATTACATGATCTCGAACTTTATCCCGAAAACAATTCTTGGGTAAAATCTGTTAAAAATTTATTAAAAACACTAGGTTTCGGTGATGCATGTTTTTTCAGGCTGAAGGAGACGTTAATTGTTTTATATCCATTGTTAAACAACGCATATCTGATATATACGTTCAGAATTGGATAACCGAGTTACAACACACAACAAGGGGTAAACACTATTGCATTTACGGAATTGTAAGATTTTAGCCTTATCTCAATGTTGTAAATCTTTCAAAATTTAGATTCGAGTTTACGCGTTTACGAGTATCTGCTCACAGACTTGAAGTCGAAGCAGGGCGATGGCACAAGCCTGAAAAGACACCGTATGAAAACAGAAAATGTTAACACTTTAACGTTCTCGAAGATGAGTTCCATTTCTTTCTCGAATGTCCAGTTTTTAATAGTCTTAGAAAACAATATATACGTAGATACTATTGGAATCGCACAAATATGATAAATTGTATCGAACTTTTACAAACTGACAACGCTAAAACAATTACAAATCTTGCAACATTTATTTTGAAAGCAGCTAAATTGAGACCTGAATTATATTATCAATAGTTTCTCTCCACATATTACTGTCTATTAACTGTCATATCAATAAAAGTTATATGTTTTCACATTGTTAGAACATTCAAGTTTATTTTGAATGAGATCCGACTCTACAATATGCAAACTATATAAATACCTTTAAATTATATTACCTAAAATAGTATATTTATATGCCTGAATGTCATTGACAACTGTTTACTACATTGTGTATTATATGTATGAATACTCATGGGCTTAACGCCTAATGTATTCTGACATAAAACCATATCTGATAAAACTTTATGAATGCGTTAAAATACTTTATATGTATTCTACTTGCATTACCGTTTAGCGGTTGTCCTATTATTGTACTTGATTCATTTTTCACATTGGTTTGTTTTATTTTGTTAAGTTTATAAATAACTTTAGACATAATAGAAATTGCTGTCCAATAAATCAAATAATTTATTAAATAAAATAAAATTAAGGTAAACGTTTATATAGTTGTTTCATCGATTCATATTATCAACATAAGTATATAAAAACTTATTTAAATATTTGTTATTTCATCTGTTATTTCGTTTCAAATATGAATGGATATCAGTGTTCGCGACTGCCACGGTTTGTGACCAAAATGTATTTTCGTAACACAGATATCACGGAAAAAGTAACATATCCGAAATCCAAACACTACTTTATTCTTTGAAATACACTTCACTTGCGATTATTTCGAGTTAAGCATAATCAGGTCGCTCATTTAACTTTTTTATATAAGTTACCTTATACAGTGTTTGACATATAACTGCTATACAAAAATCTTGTCATTTGTGGACAGACTCATTTGTCGTCAAAATGCATTAATATAAGCAACCAATCTCGTCCGACATTGTTTTGGTTTTTGCGATCTTAGTACAAAACGAATACCAGGCTATCATATCGTAACCGTGTTCGACCGCCGACACTAAACATACTCAACGTCGGTTGTTTCTGTAAAATAAGCGACTGGAGTCGTCAGAGTGTTCTCCCCTGAATAGCCACTGTCTTGTCTATCGATTATATCTCCGGCGGGTTGTAGCAAACGCGTTTGATGTGATTTTGCAGACCTCGTTCTCTCCCTTTCCAAGTTATCACAATCGCTTATTTTCAATGAATCAACATTAGGATGAACGCCTTTTGAAGGCGAGCTAGCTTCACTGTCTTCTTTCTCACGGATCATTTCCTTCAGTCGCTGGTTTTCAATTATAAGAATTTCCATCTTGTCGCTCATTTCGCGATGCTGTTGTCTTAGAACGGTGTCTTTCCTTTGTTGTTTTAATTCGTCAACTTGTTTTTGAAGGCCGTTCTCTTTCTGCTGTAATTCTACAACAAGACCCCAGACATTCTCTTATGTTAATCATAATATGAACGACTATACATTCCGGAAATAAAATTGTTTTATAAATATTACATGAAGTTAAAGATTTAAAACATGCATGTAATTGGTTTACCATAACAAACTAAACAAAATTCACATATTTATATTCATCTTAAAGCTCTTATAAAAATAATTTGTAATATAAAATAATAATAAAAAAAAACATGTACGCAACTCAGAGATTATTAAAACTAAATACTGTTTTGTATTAAACCTGAAATCAAAGCGTTTGCTTCGATGAGCTTGTTTTCAACTTCCTGTTTCTCAGCATTCGTCGTATCCTGCAATTCTTCTGCTTCGCAAAGCGCGTTCTCCAAGTGCACAATTCGCATGCTCAAAATGTCAACCGTCTGGTTCATATCCGTCTGGAAATAATGATTAACATCTCAAATTTGTTTCAATCTATACATTTTAATTCGATTAAATAAAACCAAATTGAGACACTTTCGAGTCCGTTTTCTGTGTGAAACCAAAGTAATGTATTTGGAGATTGTCTTAAGAATTCTCCCAGAGTAAGGATCGAGTCCGGAAATCAGGATCTCGTGACAATTGTGAGAGGATTTCCGTATATTCTTATTCATTGACACTATTATTGCAAATATAACATTGTAAGATTATATTTCTAAATTAAATAACAGTTTTTGGCGTGTGTGTCGGATTGACGTTAATGATATTACGTACGAATATACACATTTACGAATTGATGTTCAATAGTTTATTTGTTCTGAAAATGAAATTAATAAGGTATAAATATGGAAAATATATATTGTAAGAATTGTAATATGTCAACGTTATAAGCAGAGTCCAAGATCTACTGATACAACCCTCGTGCAATTTATAAAAGCATTTAATTCATATGTTTAGAGACAAACCATACGACATAATTGTTATTATTATACGGATGCATTTTGATCGAAACTAGACATATACAACGTCGTATTGAGTTGTTTTAAGAAGACACCCGAACCGAATGATTTGCATTATTCATGTAAGTGTACCATATCCCTTTTCAGGTGCGACTTGTACTCCTCGAGTTCGCCCATCCTGAGGTCCATACTCATTTCTCGTCTGCTGAGACGCCACTTTTCCCGCTTTAAGACATCGGTGAGATCTCGCGCCACCTCTAGATGTTCTTTTAGCTTCTCATATAAACTTCCGGCCTTCTCGAAGGAAGACGTAACACCTGAACACTGAAACAGTTGTCCAATGACTTTAGAAATAGGAGTTATAACAAATTGTAATATGGTTTATGGCGATTAGATGGTAACGGCCTGCGTTCGTCTGGTTTGTGTCATTGAATAAGCTTTGTTAAGTTTCAGTATTAACTGTTATATTTGCCATTCGGCTTGCATATTTATGGACCGAACGAACTATATCATCTGAGTGCGATGTTTTATTGGTTTAATTGTACGTGTCTATTACATTCTTGAAAAAAAAGGTCATTAATTTTGATAAACATTTCCTTTTATGTATGTGTTATCAAACAAAGATACGTTGTAGGAAACGCCAGTTGACTTTATCTAACACACGTTCCAGTCGACGTAATTGAAAAGAAAACCCGTACCTTAGTTAAAATAAAATGAGACACTTCGATATTTTATGACACGCAACACAAAGACTGCTTTAACACTCGAGCGTTGCAATTCAATAACCTCATTACCTAGCAACAGACCACATTGACACGGGAATGCACATCTGGTCTTATTATCCCTTTTGTAATTTCAAGATGTTAAACCTAACGAAAGAACCTTTCAAACAGTAATGCCGACGAAAGTGGGCTTTCGATCACGATGAACAGAGGTTTATATTGTTTCAAAAATAATTTTAAAGAGAACTAGGTTAATAAGGATTTAATGCCTCGTTTTGACAGGATATATCCCAAGATAATGAATGCGAACTAGTACAAAACAGTGACCAGCGTTGAAAGAAATTTATACAATAATATGTACTACGGCGTAAACCACCGCTGAATATTGTATTAATACTAAAAATCTTAACAACAATAACAATATTCTCTCTTGTTGATGTCTTATGTAAATTTGTAAATACCAATTAATCGCCTGCTGTATGTCAAAGTTTATGCTTTAGGAGAAACACGTGATGTGAACCACGAGGAGTATAAAATTGGTTGCATGTCGTAAACACGATGTACTTAACGTCATTAATAAATGATTAATTGTGCGAAGGAAATACATTTAATTGCTCCTATGGCTGTGGCGTATTCGCTAGTTGATACATCAATATATATAACTGATTACTGAAATGACTGTATGGTTTTAGAGCGCTGTAATTTAATGTATATGTTGTAATTTAATGTATATGGGATTTCTGTGAATAAAGAAGGATTACGAGAACGTTAAATTCAAGATAATTTCAGCGATCATTGTATATAATACATATTAATAAATACAGGACTATTGTGTAGTAAAAAACACATATACATATTACTGTAACAGTAATAGCATTTACTTTAAGCATTGGTGTCGGTGATGACTTTTTTTATTGTTGCCTTCGTAAATGGATTTTTGAACAATCGTTTAAATGTCATCCCCTCCACATCGGGGCCACAGTTTTGACTGTTCCACAAATGCCCATGAAATAACTCTATTTATTTTTTTATTTTTTGTGAATTTATAGCGTTTATTCACCTCCATACATTACAAAATTTATTGTTAGTTTACATGCTAATGTGTTAGTATACAATAGAGCTCTTTTAACATTTTAAATTGGTTGATACAATATAGGTAAATAAAATCCATGCATTGCATTATATATATTTACACATTCATACAGTTCACACGCACACAGACACATACCAAAATGCCATGTTAAGATACAAAAATTGAAAAATGTTTGGACTTCAGAAAATAATAAACTTTAATTAAACGTTTGGACTTCAGACAATTATACACATTAATCAAACGATCATGTTATTTAATATTTTAAGCAAACAAACAATGTACGATAATACTATTCTATTGGTCTACAAATAGTTTTACAATTATCTAGTTTAGTAGTTCCTTTTCTATATATTTTGTATTAGATTGGATTTCCCATGCTTTGCTACGATAATTATTCAGCCCTATTATTGAAGGTAATATACCGTTTCTTTTGTATACTTTATAATTTCTAGGATGAGAATATTAATATCAGTCATGTTAATACTTGTACACCCAAATAACATTGTTTGACATGAAATCTTAGATTTTTTTTGCACATTATGTGATCTTAAAAATTCTACAACATAATTTACAATTCTATTTGTAAAAATGCAGTCCCAGAATATATGTAATAGGGTTTCTTCATTTCCACTACAGAAGGAATATAAATTGTCATGAACAATGTTCATTTTAAATAACAAATAACTCTATATTTTATTTTCTCCTTAAAGTGATAGTTCAAAAGTATTATTAACTTACATTGTATATTCAAAACAAAAACGTATAATTGAATTTAATAATACATTTAAAAGTAAATTTACAAGAATAAATATTAAACACAAAAAAATATAAGCCTATCTTGGGCAGCTTTTGTACAGTCGAAATGGATGGTGATTTCTTCTTAGTATTTTGATACAACCTAATACTATGATAAAATGATCAAACTGAGATGAATGTGACACAAATATCATATCTCATATTTGGGCGCTGTCAGACGAAATATCAAACAATATATTGTAAAGTCCACGAGTACAAGGCGTGCGTGTTTGAAGGATTGACCAAATGCAAGAATAGATTTACAAATCCAAAAAAGGCAGGGTGTTTGACTGGTCTGTCTTTTTTAAGGAGTTTGATTTACCCTTACATTTAAGACTAAACGTTAACTCGCTACTGACATGTAAACCCAAAGGTCATCCAAATGTACTACTGTGTTTTAAGTAATTCGAGAAAGCGTATTCGGAAGTCAATATATACATAAAAGGATTATAACAATTTGTTTAAAACTTATCATCATCACTTGAACATTAAATCATTATGTTTTTAATTTATTATACTTAAATTATATTAATTATATACATAAAAATATGTAAATATATACTTATATTATTTTATCACATGCTATACCTTGTTTTCAATGTAATACAGACATTAAGTATTTTTTTATATTACGCCTGTGTAATACAACATTTTAAAGCGTTTTCATTGGCTACAGAATCAATAACTAACCAATCGCATTGCTTTATTTTGGTGAAATGACGTCGTCAACATAGAATGACGTCACGAAATTAAACAACTTTTAGATTTATCAGCATTTGTTTGGTCAATTAATTTTATTTAGTTTAAAAGCATGTGATAAAAAAGATCTAACACTCGTTGTCATATCATACCATATTTTATTAAACTCGTCCCGGAAATTCTTTAGTAAGCTCGCCAAAGGCTCGCTTACTAACAAAATTACTGAACTTGTTTAAAACAAATATGGCATGATATTACAACTCATGTCAGATCCTATATGTAGACTAAAATGTATGTAATAACATCAGAAACACCTGCGGGGGTAAATTTTATAAAAGGTACACCACGCTTACCGCCAAGTATCTCCTCTCGATGAGTCATAGCACACATACAAATTATCAAGGCTACACTACAATAACCGCAGCGTATTTCTCCACGATGTTTTCAAGCAGATCTACACGTTATTAAGTCTACAGTACACTCACCACCATGTTCTTCCCCTAGACGTGTTTGAAGGTAACAGACACGTGAGCAATGCCTCGCAACCCTTACAACTAAGTATTTTTCATTGATGTGTTTCAAGTATAGCGGTACGTTATCAAGGACACACTATTCTATCCGACATGCATTTCTCTTTGCTTTTTTACAAGAACGCCGACACGTTATTAAGAATTTACTACACTTTCCGACATGTATTACCCCTCGATGTTTTACAAGCACACATACCCGTTATCACGGCTACACTGCACTTATCGCCTAGTATTTAGCCTCGATGTGTTTCAAGTACTCACACACATGACAAAGGCTTCATTACACTAACCGCCAAGTAATTCGCATCGATGTGTTTCAAACACACCGACACGTTCTCAATGTTACAATTCACTTATATTATTTCTTACATTTTTATGAAAAGTAGTGTTTCAACATGATAACGTTTACATCGTATTAACTTCAAACACTTGAAACAGTATTTTTAAAAATGTATGTGTAATAAAATGTGTGCACTTCCGTTCTCATGAAGTTTCTATTTTCACTTCCGAATACGTATACAAGAATGCTGAAATGAGGAGAACACGTTTGTTTATTCATCACATCCGGAGGATTAGCCTTTTAAAACTCAATTAAATTATGTACGCAATGAATGAATGTACATAGTCACGTCCTTAACGACCTAATGGCTACTTTTGCAAAGTAAGAGTTAGAGCATCTCATGTACAAGTTAACGACAATATAAACTAGTACTTCCCATCATGCACAGCACATAAGCACACTATCCGCCACATATTTCTCCTTAGTGTGTTTCAAGCACACATACCGTTAACAGGGCTACACTACACCTACCGCCACGTTTGTCTCCTCGATATGTTTCAAGCACACAAAGCGGTATCAGGGCTACACTACACTTACCGCCACGTATTTCTCCTCGATATGTTTCAAGCACACAAAGCGGTATCAGGGCTACACTACACTTACCGCCACGTATTTCTGCTCGATGTGTTTAAAGCACACATACACAGTATCAGGGTAATACTACACTTACCGCCACGTATTTCTCCTCGATGTGTTTCAAGCACATAACACGTAATCAGGGCTACACTACACTTACTGCCACGTATTTCTCCTCGATGTGTTTCAATCACATAAAACGGTATCAGGGCTACACTACACTTATCGCGACGTATTTCTCCTCGATGTGTTTCAAGCACATAAAACGGTATCAGGGCTACACTACACGTACCGCCACGTATTTCTCCTCGATGTGTGTCAAGCACACGCAACGGTATTAGCGCTACACTACACTTACCGCCACATACGAATCCTCGATGTGTTTCAAGCACACTGACAGATTGTCAAGGCTGTCCACAAGCTCCTCCGCAGTGTCCACCAGAGCGATTGACCCTCGGTGGTTGAATACCGGGTTTATATCCAGTTTCTTTGCCGCCATGACGTTTATGAGACAGCTGCTTTATTTTACCTTATTTTTGTCTTTAAGGTCATCACCTAATAAAAGAACAACGAAAACATCAATTAATATTAAAAGGAAAACCTGCTTTTGATATCCAAAAATTGAACGAAAACTCATCTATTAAGTATTATAATTTGATTTTTTCTGTACCTTTGTTTAACATAGGTAGTAGTTCTAAATGGGAAAACTGTATACACATGTCTTTTGATACCGTATCGAATATGAATGTTAATGGTTAAAAACATGATATTGAGATATTATTTAATGTAATGAGCATTTATCTTTGATCAAGTATCAATTTAAATTCAAAGCTTCCACCCCTTCACTCATATCATACAGTTGCACACAAATGTGTATACCATATCGTTTTAAATGTAAACGATAAATAAGAATTAATAACTTTGTTGTAAATCAACAAAGAATATTCTATGAAACGTATTATTTTAAACGGTTCATAAACAGCGCAAACTGCATATGAACCGAGAAAGTACATGAATAAAGTATTACGCAAAACGTGTTGTTACCTATTGACGCTTATTAGTTAACATAGTTGTAAAAACTATAAAGCACTTACCTGTGTCCTAGCGTACAAATGTGTCCTATAACTACAACCTTCTATTTAGATCTTATCGTCACTTCTGTCGTTTTAATTTTCAACGTAAACACGGCTATATATAAATTTAAAATGCACTTGTTTATTACAACAATGACGCGTTTATATGCGCAATAATTTAAAGGCTAATTAACTAATAAAACACGCATTGAATTATTCATGTGTAACAAACCTTATTATCAAGTTATGAATAATATTGGGTTTTGTACTGTCACGGTAGGTTTATACACCTTCTAAACGTCGAAAAGGTGAACACTACACTCACCGACAGAGTTAAAGCGATTCGGTTTGAAATATAAGAAAGGTTGTTCACCTTTTAAAGATTGAAGTATAACTATCAGACACATTTTAGTACGTTGGTGTGTTTATTACAAACGTTGCATCATGTACAAAAAGTCGTCATCATCCGAGCAAAAAGGTTTATTTCCGTCCCGGAACAGATGCATTCGTGAACAATCAACAAGCGTTAAATAAAGGTATCGTTAGCCTTCAAAATTTCAGACTTAGAAGATACTTATTCGAAAAATATTGAATTATACTAATCGTCCATAAGCCCACAGGTTGTGAGTAAAACCTTTGAAAACTCTACATATATTTACTTTTTTTTAAAGACGGAATTCAAACACAATTTGACTGAAACTTAGAGAAACATCTGTTTGTTTGTTCTTCAAAAAATAACCATATGTTTGTAAACAAATAGAGCTTTCAAAATTGTAATGTGGTATGAAGACAATAAACTATGTCTTAACAAGACCACATAAGGTAAACAAAATATTTTCATAATTATTCGATTATTTATATATATTTTTATATTTATATCGCAAAATTTGTCATGCTCACTAATACATAATCGTGTGTTGTCTCCTTTATATATTATTGATAAACGAATCGATGATATAACATTAAAGGAGCAATATATGCCTTAAATAAAAAAACACGACATGGAGTCTTTTTAAAATATGAACGTTTAAGCTTTCAACGAACATTGTATGTTTTGAACGTTTTTAATCTTCAAACAGTGAATTGCATATATTAAATTATAATTGAGAAAACAATGCATTGTTGTAAACGTTTAACAAATGAAATGCATGTCCGAATAGTGAATCACACGAATCAATGATACTAGTCAGCTTCTTGTCACACTTTATCATGCTTGGTGAGAAGTTAATATAAACAATAGCTATAGATACGGCAAAGGGGATTATATATGATAAATAATGCGAAAAGTCCACAATTATCACCATGATAACAATGAATATATAAATCCCATTATTATTATTATGTTTCACTGCCCCGAAAATGATTTTTGATATACGCTGTGTGCATGTATAAAACAGTATTAACACACAGGAAGTAATTTTCAAAACAAGCAACATATTTAAAAAACGAAGAAAAGGTTTATACCAGCCAGTTTTCAAACTAAGATACTACTGCATCAACACATGCTGAATTTGTTTGCCATTTGCAAGAAGAATGTCATCAGGAAACTCATGTAAGCTTTTCGAGTATATAGGATACGCATTTAACCACCGACAAATTATTGATAGTTTGACATTTGATAAGAATTGGACTATACAATGTACGGAGCAATCGTTATGTCAGTATTATTAAATCATTACTCGTGTTAACATGTGTAATAATTTAAACAAGTACATGTTAATTGTATTGACCTAAATGTATGTTCATCATATGCCTGATAAAATACCGGTTCTTTCACTTTCTAACACTGAAGAAATAAAGTTCTTTAATTTCATACCAGTGATGTTCATTCTGTATTGTTGTCGACGAAAGCCGGATTTTCTAATAATCTCTAACATACACACGTTCTGAATGTTAAACATTCTGCCATAATTTACGAGAAATAGATCTGCATGTAAGATCGTAACACGCAAGGTTGATGTGGAACAGTGCGGGATGAGCACATTTTGATTGCATGTATACTTGTCCCGCTTTCCATCCGGTGCCGTTTGAACGGCAACCTGTACCTACGTGATACTAAATCTTGCTTATGGCAATCATATAGGCTTCCAAATAGCTACATAACGTAACGAAAATTAGTTGATACACAGATTTATTTAAGTTCACGTTGTTTATGGCAATTTAGCAAAACTAACTTCTATAAGTGTTCAATGTATAACTGTATGATTTATTGTTAACATCATAAATTGCTTCTACTTTCAATGAACAGAAAACACATTCGACTTTTAGTGTATACATGTAATTTAGTTATGTACACTAATTCCGTTCCTACAAAAAAGTTGGATAAACGCTGCTTGTTGAATCGTAACAAGTTCAAATTTTATTTGTATGCCCCCTTCTTCGAAGAAGAGGGGGTATATTGTTTTTGGCTTGTCTGTATGTTATTCTGTCCCAAAACTTTAACCTTGGTCATAACTTTTGCAATATTGAAGATAGCAACTTGATATTTGGCATGCATGTGTATCTCATGGACCTGCACATTTTGAGTGGTGAACGGTCAAGTTTAAGGTCAATCTTCGAGGTCAAAGGTAAAATATATGGGTCAAAATCGCTCAAAATGGGGGATAGTGTTTCTCGAACACATCACTTGTTTTTTTTCTTCAGGTTTATCTTTTTCTATTGAAGTTAACATTATCTACTGCTGTCCAAACGGTTTCGCTGAAAAGTGGGACAAGTGGGAAAGTACAGGTATTCACATGCAAAAGCATGTCACTCTGCTGCGTATGTGCAGTTATATTATGGGACGGTAGGTATCAGCTTAGCTATGCCATGAATGAAACTCTCACCATTGTTTAAGAATTGTTTTATAAGCAGACCCATACAAGTTGCGTCATGCGCAGGCTCGTCAGAAGTTACGCTGGTAGCATATGGAATGTTCACACTAGGCTGGTCATATTAGAAAGTGTCATCGTAAAGCTTTTTTTCGTTCGCATACTTATAATCGTTAACAAGCAACTCAGTATTCACAAGCACACACAAAAAACGATACAAGTGAGATGAAGCACGTTGAAATGAGCCTTAGACGAGTAAAATGTGATAATTTATCGTTCGAAGTGTTATTTTCTTTTCAGACCTCAGTGGAAATATATTCTTTATTGCAAGGCTGTATTTGAAATCATATGCTTATCTTTTGTGTTTTAAATTCAGACATTCAATCAAGGTATTCTATGTAGATTCAATATGTGTTTACGGATGTGCTTTAAAGCCTTGAAATAACATTTAAATAGTAAGTGCATGGGTCATTCAATGAAATTGAAAATATTTTGAAACGAGTGAACGTTTTTTTTTTGCAGAACTTAAGCTGCTTGAAACTTAAACATATAATTCGATCATTGGTTTGAAGGTATACAAATATTTGTTTTATATAGAAACAATTAGACAGAGTACATAGAGATTTAAAAAAATAAATAATTAATTACATATATTGAGATATTTCCAAAGAAGCAAACTGGCTGGGTCACACTGTTTCTATTTCAAGTATAATGTCCAACAGGATATTCTCAGAGACAATATATCAGTTAACGTTGGCAGTCTGGCACGATTTATAAAATAATTCGTTCGTTAATAACATTTTTCACTAAAAAATGCATCGTAACTGGAGTCACAATATCTTTATTAGCCATTTTCTAAATTTCAATGATGCCTTAAATAGAACTGGAAATGTTTAATAACCAGACTATGTATATACCCGTGGGGCTTTGAACAGGAATTTCACGTTAATGTACTAGGATGAACGAATAATACGCAAAGGCAGTACTTATTTTATTATTGCGATTATTTAAAAGTCATTGCATCGCGCTGTAGAAATTATCATTTTGTTTTGGAAAATTCTTCCTATAACGACATGAAATATGTTATATTTCAAAGAGTTGTTTAAGCCTGCACACATATAATATCATACACTACGTTTTAATATTACAAAAACGGTTGAACTAGACATTCTTAAAGTGATTACTGTTACGTACGCTAGATAGTTAACTAGTTTTATATTTAGAACATTAACAAAAATATAAACAAAACATTAACATGTACTTTCTGATTCCTCCATGATTTAATATAATTTAAGTACTAAAAGTCACTTGCTGGACTATATATTTCCGATGTTCCAAAGGAAGTAACTCGGAGAAAAGTAATACATGTCAATAAATATTGTTTATAAATTATTAATCAGATTCATATATCCTCCTGATTTAGTCCAAATGGAAATGTTGCGGGACTCATATTTCATAGTCTATGCATATATCAAATTCCGTATAAAATACTTAAATTTACCGAATATGTTATATTTTTCAAAAAATAACATTACAGATGATTCTTAACATGTACATTCAATCCCATGTAAACATTGTTCTGGAAAGCATTGGTCCATGATAAAATATGCAAATAAATCACTTATTGACAACTGATTGTTTTTGTCAAAGAAAAAAAGAAGTAAGGAAAGTCCAAGAACTTTTTATCATATCTTATATGTATGCAACTTGAATCACAATCTGTGTATGTTGAAGCTACGTCTTAACTAAACTAATAGTGAGCATTTACATCATAAGAATCCTTATTATAATCATTAAGGGACATATTTAACCGAAGCATGATCAATTAAAACGATCATGGGTTGGTCTACGATATAACATCATGAGTTAATATGAATACATACATGTTAATCGTGCACGGCCGTCTTAACTAATGAAAACGTACACGACTAGAAGAATAACCCGTATTCAGTACTATATCTGTCGTGTTCTTATAAAACTGTTATTCATCCGATTCAATCATACTGAGTTCCACACTTATTTGTAGTTTGCTGAGATGCCCCTTTCATCGAGATTTTCTTCATCTGTCAATACACACTTGCGGTGTTTTCGATGGAAATGACACTCCTTGATAATTCTACTATTCCGGTTTCCCAGTGTAATATAATTAAACTAAAAGAACCCTTGCTATGTTTGTTTAAAAACGAAGTCTTAATAATTGCAATTACAGTCATTCTAAAATGTCGTAGAAGTACAATTTGCCGAGGAAGTCCCTGGCAAATTATTATAACTGGTATACCACAAGATTTGTAAACTTAACTGGCGATGTACTGAGTAAACCATTTCTTAACTATAATATCCTTACATAAGCATTGTATTGAACTTTTATCCGCCGTTGCGTTATATATATATCAACTTTTGTTACTACTAATATATATAGTTTAAGTTATTCTCATATTGAATAAGATCCTAAAAGCATCATTGTGCTGTGGGTCCAACTTGAAAGCAGACACAATCTAGTATATTATTATGGACAAATACAGAGATATTTTAGTGCGCGATAATGTTACGATCTATTGTTAAATTAATGAATGCCTCAGGTGAGTACTCACGATGAGTATGGGTACGTCGTACTATCAAATTAGTTGAAATTGTCTTTAAAAATGTTAAGCACACACTTACAAATCATAGGCACCCACGTTCACTCAAAGTTTCTAAGCTTCTTTATTGACCGTGGAAGGTAAGACTAGCTGAATGTCGTCATTATGCGGTTTCCGTATAAAATCCTGCAGGAAATTTCAACCTATTAAACGATACATTTTTTTAAACAGTTACGATGCAGGGTGTGTTTGCTTTGTTATATTAACCATGTATCCAAATTTTTGTTTTGTCATATTAATATTTTCCAATCATCGTTGATTCACAGATAACATTCGAAGAGTAGCTGACCGGCAGGTGCCATTTCATTAGTTGGCTACTCAATATTTATGAAAAATATTTTCTTATTTCCAGTTCCTACACGGTATATAATATATCAACCGAATAAATAACGTGGGTTTCAACGATGGAAACTATTTAGTCTTCTTTTAAAACAAGTGAACAATTGATGCTATCCGGACCTTCACAACTTTGGAAAAAAAACCCATCTATTATGTATATATGTAGATACAAAAAACGCTCTTCCATTTTATCCAAAAACATGTTTATTTGGATGAAATAGTTACGGTCGGTACGGTATTTTGTTTTAAAAGGACTTTAAATGTCATCTCTGTTTTGTAAATATAAGTGGATGTTTCCGAAATCTAGCTCATTTAGGAGTATGTCTATAACACAGGTAATCATATTCAAAACGTCATCGCAACAGTGCTTTATGCAGCTGATAACAGAGAGCATGGCAGGACGCTAAATGAATAAGTGCACTGCATTAGATCATGGGGGAAGCTAACTAAAAAGGGTTGACATATATAGGTATTGTGAAAGTAAATGTAAATCGTGAACTGTTAAAAATAACATTGCCAACCAACGTAAACACAGGCTTTCCGGTAAGCGCAGTATTTGGTACACGCGCTTCTCATCTAGGCGACACGTGTTCGATCCCCGTTCCCGGAAGCATGTGAGTTTGGTAGATGGTCATCATACAGGTCAGGTGGGGTTTCCTCCGGGTACTCCGCCCCCCTAACAACACAAGACCACACCAAACATTGAAAATCTTTCAGAAACAACTTAATAGCTGGAAATAGCTTTAGTACAAACTTCGTCCCAGCCTTGAAAGCTAATTAGATAGGAGTGCTTGAACTCAGACGCGAAAGAACCTCATAAACTTCAATGAAACTAAAACAAAAAAGTAAACACACATTTCACGCGTTTCTTACAAAATATGATGACTCCAAGAAAAAGAAGAGCTTCACAAATTTTCTTCTTCGACTATATATCCGTAGTGTCGATTGAAAACACCTGGCGAAAACGAATGTTTGTCTGTCAGTATTTTTAATATGTGAATGCAAGACAACGTATACCATCTTGATTGAATCAAACTGGAGATGTTGGCAAGGGTATGCACTTTCTCGTACACATCCGTCTTCATTGCAATCTATGAATTTATCAAATGCCGAATAAAATACTAACATATATCAGATGATTATTTTTGATGCACATTTAAATAGTTGGCAATATCAGAATAACGGTCCAGAGCATAATTATGTTTCACATCGACGAATACGGCTTTAGGTGTAATAAAATCAAGACACAATGAAACCGCATTTGAGCACGTGCGATTTAAAATATGATAAGCAAAATGCATAATCTAGTATAAGCGCTCAAAACGTTGCGTCCAAGTTCGATCGCAGCTTATTTAAATGTAATTGAAAGGGAACATTCCATTTATTTTGATATCACATTGTGTACTATTTACCACCAAATGTTGTTTTGTTTTATCGAACAATCGAAAATTGGTAAGCTTTCTTGCACAGGTATTGTTCTTCGCAGTTCAAGTGTTAAGACATGTCAGTAATATAACAACATTGAAATGATGAGGCATTTTATATACCATGTCTTTTTGATGTGCTATATTTTAATTTACTGATTGGTCATTCCATTTCTTCAAGAAAGTAAGTTAATGGTAATGACTAAAAACAACTATATTTCTTAACGTTTTCATTGTATATAAGTATTCATTATCACATGTTTAATGTAAATAAATTAAAATGAGGGTCTACAACAGAACAGAACGTTCATTGATATAATTTAGATATAATTTACATATACATTTATTAAGTCAATCACAGTTTATTCTTCCATCATAATGCCATTAAAATTACGCTAAAATCATTTCTTCAAGATGTATAATATATAAATTAAAAGTAGTTTGGTAATAGTCGTGCATATCTTGGTATTTTACGTTGCTTGTGTAACTGCTTATTCCAGTATATACGCTATATGTACTGTAAGAATCTACTATTGACCGGTACAAACAGTTCACCACGCAATACACTTTTGTAATGCCCTTTTTACATTGTCTTTCGACTGTGTTTTCTTTTAAATGGCACGGGTTAACGTTCTTTTTCATCTCGTTAAAATGAAGAAAAATGATTTCTTCTGTAATTTCATTACATTGACCAGTTTGTAACTAATGGAAAACTACTTTTCTTTCGAGAGAGAATAATTACGGTCAGTACGCATAGGACATTGTTATTTTATTTATGCAAATCTAGGAATGCTTTTATGAAGAAAAAAATCCAAAACATATCTGTGATAATGAATCTGGTAAAAAGTGAAATGGAATATGCATGCTATGCTTTGATATTGTGTGTATTTTTAGGCTCCGACATTCGGAAATATGTTTTATATGGCAACTAATGAAATGCAACAAAAGTTTATTATAAATGTTTACTAGTATTGGTAAACGAATAAAACAATTATGTCATGAAATACTTTAATCGGTCACTAACATTCCGTTGCATGTTACTATGTCCACTTACCTTCCTTCATACTACGATACTATCCTCGTCTGCTCTTGCTACGTGTTAGTTATTCGAGTTCTTCAGCATATGAAAATATCTTCGTATATATGTTCAGCCTAAAGGTTAACGGGAACTAAACGATAAATTAGTTGATAAAATAATTTAACATATTTTAAAGTTTAAAATGCCAATATCGAACCAAATGTATAAAAACTGTTCGTTGTTAGAATTTATAAATAAACATGGACAAAGCCAAAGCGTTTTGTACGAAATAACTGTCTTCTATCCTGGTGCTCCAGAATATTTTATTTTTTTGTTCGTGAACACGATTTGACATTTTCGAAATTTTCGAAAAAAGAATACATTTTCAGAATACGTTGGTTAAAAACAAATTGATTTCTAATGGAAAAGCACGCCCCTTATAACCACACCAGCATGATAATAACTTGACAGGCATTGGGCACGTTCATGATTAGAACAAAACATAGGTTGATCGGAAAGAATGACAATTAAGACAAAAGTCAAGTACATATATATGCCCACACATGCCTCATCTAATACTCGCGTACATCTGATACAGTGCCATAGACGAAAAAACGCACAACGCGTTCAATCCACCGATCGAGTTGTGTCTGCACTTAACATGTTAATTGACTGATTCCGGATATTTCGTTGACGTTCAACGTGTTCCTCTGTGTTGTTTATCAGAAAGGTAACCATAAAACCACATGATGTATGGTGAATCCAATACGTGTTTTCCGGAGCGAGCTTTAGGGAGACACGCTGACAGGATGAATGGGAAATTGATGCATTCTGTCTCATCGGACAGTAATATCATGAAAGGCCATTGTGATTCATTTATTTGTGCTAGACATTTGGAATAACAAATGATATTAATATTATAATAACGTTGATGCGCTATTTATATGATTTATTTTACTCCATTGATATGCTTTAAAGATAATTTAACATAATTAATGATAAAATATTTTATTCTGTTAATATCTTTATATTTTGTTCGGTAAATAGCTTAGCAAACTTTTGTAAATGATTGTTTCAACATCAAACTGCGAAACTATGAAATTAAATAAACATATTTTATTATGCAACAAATATCAAATAATTGATTAGCACTGTTTTACATATTACACCATGACCTTATCCGAACTCGGACATTGACAAACAGTATACGTTGTGCTGAATATGTTAGAACAGATGTTAACATTACCAAAAGAATGTTTTGAGTTGCAGATACTTTAATTTTGATTGAATCTCATACTCAATATAGTAACCAATGAAACTCCAGAAAGTATATCAGGAGAGAAAAGTATTGTTAAACATTTGTAAAACAAACTAGGTATAATAACGATCGCAAATATGTTTCATCGACATAAAAGGAAATAGCTTTAATGCTCAAAGCATCTGACGACTGATATATGACAACATTGAAGATATGTACGGAAAAAAATTCTACTGCATCCGCACAGAAACAGGTCCATAATGTGTTATTGTTAAACGTTTAAATATCATGTTGAACATCATATCCAACTTCAATTGTATCTTTTATAGATTATTAGCCTATCATATCGCATTGACACAGGTGCACATCTTTGACATTGAAGGTCAGTCAGTATTTTCATCTTTGACCTCTATGACAAAGACCTGAACTGTAGACTTTGCCATTCCTAGCGGACAACTTCCTAAGCGCAAGTTACTAAAAACGTCCCTAAATAAAAGATGAACAAATCAAATGTTGGTAGAGATGGAACTTAAATGTATCAAAAAGGCATTCATGCAAATTTGTGGGTGGTTTACATACTTAAGTAAACACACTACAAGACTTGTTAAAGACACCCTTAAGTCAAGAATATCCATTGAACATTTATAAGACGTAACCCAAAAGCGTGCTTGTTTTCTTAAAAAGGTACCATGCCACTATCGTCAGTCATTTAATATTAAGCAGTATATGTCAAAATACGTTTTATTCCATCAATTGAATTACTATTTTAAAAAGTTCCATGTATAAAAAAAACGATGCGCTTTTTCAACTAAACGAACGCAAGGGCATTTTGAGTATGAACTTCATTTGATATTAAATATAATGGTGTAAATAAATATGAACGCTTTTCGAAATTGTAAGTGGCATGTATTTGTGCTGACGAAAATCAGCATCGAAAATAGCAATTTCAGCCGCACATTATGCGATTTTTACATCGATAGTGTCTTAATAATGCTATTTTATCATGCCAATTAAGATGAATGTCAGAGATATGACAAAACCTACCACATTTTATTACGGTTTTTATGAACAATGACTCAAGCAAAACACGTTTGCTGTCCCATTTATTGTGTCATTTTTACAGCAGTTATCCTTGTTATTCTAAGGTTGAGTGCGGGATGACACGGGCTGGATATTTGATAACATTTTTAGGAGCTATCAAACGCCGCGAACCGAATATGATAGTAGATCTAAAAAAACGAATCAATCATATATATATATATATCAATATTTTTACAACTTTTACAATAACTACTACTACTGTAAACAATTCTTCTCGATTATTGACTTTAATGCGTGTGTGTTAACATGCAAAGAAGATATTTTGCTGTACGTCAAGAGTGTTAAAATAATCAAACGACACAGCTTTACTTTTGTATGACGTTAGTGTTGAGTACATATTAACGCCAATACACAAGCATTTGGTCAAGCACATTATGTTAATTTACACATATATTTATTATATTATTCCAAACAAAAACAGTAAATTCTTTGGCGATTCGAGTGTTCATTTGTTTGCATTTGCCCACAAAAATATCCACCTGGCACGTGATGAATGATTAACAAAGCAATATTAATGCATGACACTCTGGCATGACACATGCACAAAGTCATTATCAAAGACAAATCCGATGCGTGGTCCACGTGTGCAAGTACTCACGTATTAATAAATATAATTTAATTTCAATATGTTAGAAAACATCAATATCATTCATATTATCCTAATGATATTAATGATATTTTATGCACGCAGTGGTTCCCTATAATCAATTTAATATCGTATAAATATTTTACCATCAACACTCTTTTTATCGAAATAAACGTTGTTTAAAGACGAAACATACTTAACAAATATTACATGCAATCATGTTTAACAACAATTAATTATAATTGAAAATAAGATCAATACATTTGATATTATTAACTAAATTTTAGGAAAACAACAACAGCCCACACTCAAAACAAAAATCACCTCCGAATACATGTGCATATTTACGTTCCAAAATATGCTCTTTCATTGAAAAACATCTGGAATAAGTTTAAAGTTGTAATAAAACACGCATAAATCGCTTTTCATGTGACTTAAAAAGCAACTGAATATCCATTGTACAAATGGTCGTCGGTTTGGATATTTAATATATTTTTTACCGTCGAGTTACACAGGAATATTCGGAAGTTACAATGTCCACAAAGAAAACCGAAAATACAATTGCCAAGCAATCACTAGGTTATTTGTATTCGATGCATGGGAATTGCTATCATGCGTGTTTTAATTTGTTCAAATAGTAGCACGTAATTGCATAATCCAGTCGAATTACTTCCGATCGGTACACTCTCATGGAGAAAATGAAATTCGAAGCTTTATTTGTACAACTACCGGTCATTGTATTACAAATTGATATCACGGTCTATTTCTATCGCCCCTCTATATTTATTAAACGTCAGTTGTTGTCTGTAAAGTACGTGGCTGGTGGTGCAGAAATGTTTTTTCCTGAATAACCACCGTCTTATCTCCCCTGCAGATAATAGCCAATGCTTCTGTAGCGTGTTTACATCATTAGATTTCTTCCTTGCGACTTTTAATAATTGCTTATTCTAAATGAATCAACATTAAAGCTGGGGAACTTGGAAGGCGCGCCAAATTCACTGTCTTCTTTCTGGTGTATTCTTTCCTAAAGACGCTGGTTTTTAAGTCGTAAGAATGTTGATCTTGTCGCTCATCTTTTGATTGTGTTCGGACGGTGTCTTTCCTATGTTGTTTCAAATCGTTCACTTGCTTTTGAATCTAGATCTTATTATCAAGTCATTCAAACAACAGAAAAAATCATGGTTTATATTATTTATAAACTCTTATAACAAAACACTGTACTTGACATAACTAAAATGTAGTTAAAATGGTAGGAGTAAAATGGTTCGCAAAGTTGCAATATGCAAATGTGCAGAAATATCTACACACTTTATAGCTACATGTATCTATTGAATTAAGCAAACATGATCAAACACTTAACATGGAAGACCCAAAACAATGTAGGGTTTGCGCCAAATATTATAATAGTAATAGTAATAATAGTTTACTACACGAAGAAATTTTAGGATTTGTTTTCAATTTTTTATCAAGAGAATACAGACAATGTATTTTTTAATTTTTCATTTGTTATTGAGACACACCTGTTATGTCTAATTGGATTATTTTGGATTGACTCATAGATCATAGAAAATTGGGAGATGAAATCCATGAAAACATATTGCCTGGACATAATAGTAGCAATATCAGGTCATTATCAAGATGTAAGAACATGTGATTTATTAATCATTCTACGAACCAGTTTACCGGTTGATTGTGGATTTTGATTAGTAAATTGTAAACATATTTCGTAAAACTGCGGTTTGTGGCAGTGGTAGCCTTTTGGAAATCTGTATTGCTCGATAAATATCATCATCAACTTTAAAATCCAGCATCTGAATTTGAATTGCCATTCTCAAATGACTGACATAACAGTAATATAATCGAGACCAACGATAGTGCGCGATAATAGTATTATACATCATTTTTATAACTGAATGAATCAATATAATCTTAAACGTTAATGGATTTTCTTAACAACACTTAAAATACATTTTTTTTCAGATGTCCAAAAAAACTTTTGTTTTTAGGAAATGGCTAACCTTAGGATTGTGAAAATCGGTTTTCCGACTGTACAACATTTCAAACTATACTACTCAAAATTTGCTAAGGATCACTTTTTAATTTTGTTTCGCATTATCTTTAATTTTGGATTTGAAATGTTATTTTGCAGATTTTGATATTGGAATGTGTGTTTTTGATTTTATTTTTATGTATTGATTTATCATTGATGCGTGACGTTGGCTGAATCAAGCTAGGGGTGACTTTTGAAGGTTGTAGTGCATGTGTGTCAGAATTGAAATTATTGTAAAAGTCTGCAAAAAGTGAAAGGGTCAATTGGCATTGATTACTGATTGGCATCGTCTTCTTATGCTACTGAGAAGCCCACGGATGCTGTCTTGTGGGATTCGAACCAATTCCTCTAGGAAGGCTTGTCGTAGGTCCTGGATTGTGATAGGCTTAACAGGGCGTGCAGATATTGCAACCTGAAGCATGTGCCAGACATGCTCTATGGGATTGAGGTCCGGAGACCTCGTAGGTCAGTCCATCCTGACGATTGTTTCAGCTTTGAGGTACTCATTGGTCACAATGGCTCTTTGAGGTCTTGCATTATCGTCCATTAAAAATAAAATCCTGGCCTATTGCACCAGCATATGGACGGACGTATACATCCAAGACCTCTCTGACGTATCTCTGAGCTGTCATAGTGCCGTTATCAATGATATTCAGATCGATTTTCCCCTGCATGCTTATTCCAGCCCAAACCATTACTGAGCCCCCACCATAACGATCATGGTTTGCGATGCATACTGGTGCGAATCGCTCATTGTTTATTCTCCATACGCGGGCACGTCTATCTGTAAAGTCAACACAGAATCTAGACTCGTCTGTGAAGAGTACTGGTGTCCAGTCATTTAAAGACCAGGTTATGTGATCTTGTGCCCATTGGAGACGTGCCTGGATGTGGTTGCGCATCAATGGAATACGAATGGCAGGTCGTCTAGCACTCATGCCAACACTATGCAGTCTGTTTCGAATGGTTTGAGTTGAAACCCGAACCCCTGATGCATTCTGTAATTCATTTTGAAGGGCCGTGGCGTTTATAAAGCGATGACGTCGGGCTTGTACCACGATAAAACGGTCTTGTGCCTGCGTAGAAGCCCTCTGACGACCTCCCCTGTATCTGGGGATAACATCACCATGCATTTGGTAGCGGTTCCACATCCTGGCTACAACGCTCTGTAAAACGCCAAGCTGACGTGCCACATGACGTTGTGACGCTCCTCCTTCCAGCATCCCAAGCCCCTTGTTCATTTCTTCTAAGCTAAGATGTCTTCTTACGCGATAGTTAACCATTTCAAACAACTTTCAAGATGAATGATTGAGCTACAAGTGTAGATTTGAAGCATGTTCACAATGTGTTTGTCAAGTGCAAGGCCAAATGTCATGGCTTTTTCGTGGGTATTGCTTTTCATGAACAAATTAGCAAGCCTGTGTAAACAAAATCGATAAGACAGTTTATTGGTTATGTAAAATACGCACTCATATATTGGAAAACACAAGCTTTTTTCTTTTTAATAATTAACACTTCAAATTACACATACTATAAAAAGTGATCCTTAGCAAATTTTGAGTAGTATATATTATGACCATTGTTAAGAAACCATGCCTTGTGATTATGTCGCATTTAGCAATAATGGTATTTTAAAGTGTTTAATAATGCTACTAGCCGCAGTATTCCATAAAAGTTAACCGCATGAGTTTGCAATAATAGCTGGAGATTTCCGATGTTAATTCTATATGCACTCTATACCGGAAATAATGATTGGGAAAAAGGTTGTAAGTCTGACTTTACGTAAGGCACATCGAAACGAATACATGTTACAGCGACTAATGCTAATGTCCCATTTTTCTTATGCCGTTTGTTGAATGCAAAATATCACCACAATCTAAGGTTAGACAATCTTATGCAAAGGCGCATATATCATGATCATTATACTGAATTATTACTTTGTACTCCTTTTCATCATGTACCATGTTGTTTTTTTCATTTTGTTTTTACCATGTTTGACATTTACATAAACATCAGTTACATTTGCATACATAAAACATTGGTAATATAAAAAATAACATATATGGAACACTCATGCAGAAGTGTTTTGAGATTTACACAAGTGTTAAACAATCAATATACAATGCAATCATTCATAAAAGTTAAAACACATACAACATATTTTGTCAGAATAAATCATTTATATGAGAGGCAAACAATATGAATGCAATCAGGCGGGTTCACACTCCCTGTCACACACACACACACACACACGAAGACACACACAGCATACACGCACAGACACCTACAAACACACGCACGCACGCACGAATACACACAATACAGATTGTGTTTAAATG
Organism: Dreissena rostriformis; assembly: GCA_007657795.1. Classification (NCBI taxonomy): domain Eukaryota; kingdom Metazoa; phylum Mollusca; class Bivalvia; order Myida; family Dreissenidae; genus Dreissena; species Dreissena rostriformis. Next base: position 655,632 of record VMBQ01000882.1, on the reverse strand, counting down.
GTTCAAGAAAAATGTGTAACATGGTGCTAAAGTGTGTATTTATTAGACATTTTTAAAAGATTAAATTTCTGATATTATGCTTTTGTTAAAATTAACTAAACTTTCGTAAACATTTTCTAGTTACACAATGCAGAATTTTCACTTTATCTGTCAGTTTTTCGTCATATTTTGGGACTTTGGTTAGTAAGTTGGAAATATGACATGAATGCAACACATCCCTTCGTTTTAGGATGTGCATGCAGGCACGTGTTAGACAGTCATCATACGGGCTATCTTTCATTTGATCGTTTAGTCAACTCGCACGTGGATATGTGCAAGAGTACAAACACAAAACAATCAACTTTAATGGCTTCAATTGATAACGTACTTTGTATTAAATCTTTGGCAATTGCAACATCATAATAAATGGTAAAAAGTAATATAAATTACCGTAAAAAGACATATACACTGAAATTTAACGTTAAAATGGAAACAGTGTGATGAGGCTTTGCAATAAAACGTACGTATTTATCAACGGTTTTAAACATTTGTTTACAAGTGCGTTTTTTAACTTTAAAATGTGATTAATGTTGTGTATTTAGATAATGCCGCTACGCCACGCCTACTTGTAAATGAAGCGTAGCAACGCACCGCCCCATGTTCTACATAGCTGCATGTTGACCTCTGATCTGAGTTAGTTAGTTGTTAGGCATTGAAAGCTTCCATCGTTCTATGATAATAAAGTAGCCACTGAAATTATAAGCGTTACACTTCGTTGTTTACTCAAACACAACAATTAATATTTCTAAAGTAGTGCAGGACACTCAACATGGCCTCCGTTTTAAAAGGGTCTTACACAATTTTAGACATACGCACTCATTTAAAAAACTTATCTTGGGTTTTCAAATGTCTTATAACATGTTAAAAGGAATCAAGAGTGTCTATAAATTAAATATATTATAAATGAACTATTCATATGTATACTTTAATATAATTTAATTATAATAACATGAACTAAAATATGTTCTTAGTTTTAGGAATTGCCTAAGTAGCTTTATAAAACAGAACCATAATCATGGTGTACGTTTTTGATTTATTAAAAATGACATTTAAAATGTTTTTGTAAGGGACACACTTTTATTATGTAAACAAGTATGTTTTTGTCGCCAGTAAATGCATGCATTTGAAAAGGTACTCTACATTTCTCCACATGCAAATAGTGGTACACTGCCGCTATTTCAAGTGTAGTGTACGAAGACAGATCAAACTGGCAATATCCGGTTTCGGTGGCAGACTTGTACAGAAATCGTACAAGTCTGCCACTGGCTCGTAAAAGACCTTTTTGAATCAAGTATACATCAATACTGGTGAAATAAACCTTTATTGGCCGTTGCCTAAAGGTCACATAAGCCTAAAACAGAAATGGAAACGAATAATTACTCTGTCTATAGTCGTAAGGCTCTGAAAGTACAAGATTTCAAAGAAAGGACATCAGTATTCGTGAACAATAAGCGATAATTAATACGAGGTTCTTTTACGATACTAGTGTCCCGCTGCAGAGGGTCACATGTCTTTTATACAGACACAAAACACTACTTTAAGAATTTATTTATAGAAAAAGTAAATTATTATCAACATGGTACACTTATGATGTTCGACCATATATATCAAATGTCCCAATTGAATTCACCTGCCGAAAACTAATGAATGCCACTCGATATTGTTCATTTTTAATGATACAAAAACTTTATCCCAAGGAGTGAATCCAACCTAAAATGTTGGCAGTGGAATATAACTTGTCGAACATAAATACACATACCTGTTTGCTTTGTAATTTATTGATAAATAAAAATGTAATACTGCAAATAATTAAATTTTGCAGATAAATTACACAAACACAGTGAAGCCCATTGTAAGATTATTCCAGTGTCAGTTCATTTTAATATGTGATATCGAGTGTTAAATAGGTTTATGATAGTAGATGTAAATCAGATGTCAGTGGTACTGGTTAAAAGCGGAATGCATATGGTTCTTATCAACAATTGCGTCATTATTGCACATTAACTTGAAAACAAAATAGAAATACATTTGTGCTGTTTTTAAAATTGATTTACTGCCTACGTGTAAAATTACATTGTAACATGTGCACGAAATTATATGGTTGTTGTTACTCATTCGGTTACAAGATAATTATTTACTGCGAAATTAAATGAATGCATGCCTTACAGTTCTGTATTCACAGTAAAATGGTGTAAGTGATACAACCCGGCTTCCTTGATTTATTTATCTGACGTATCAATTTCTCATAAAAAAAACTAAGTTAATGGTAATGAATGAACTATCGTTTCCACGAGTTTATTTTGGTGTCGGTCCAGTTTCGAGACCAGAATGTATGTCATATAATAGAAAAATTACGTAAAACTTCCAGATGAAGTGAATTGGAAATGTAGCATATATAATACCAGAATCTGCTTTGCGCAATTAAACCCCAAGAAAGCAATTTTTGCCGGATACAAAGCTACAAACATATAGTATATGTTTGTCGAATAAAAAAGACATTTGTCAAGAACCGTTTTTGTACCACGAAACAGTAAACATATACACTTTTAAAACTTAAAACTGCAAACTATAAATCGTTTTATTAAAACGATGATATCAATAGTACCTTAAAGTTTAACCAAACAGTTATTTTATCATAAAAAGTTAAACAAAAGTTAAATAACGTCATGAAATTGCAACACAGAGGCGGTCAGTGCAGTATACTCGTAATAATGTCACATACATATACGGTTCGTCTATTTCCGTATGCTTTTATTTTAACTCATGACGAATAATAGACATAGTTGGCATACGTTGATGTATAAGTTAAACACGTTTTCAAAAAGTATCCACACAGCGGTATAAGACCTTAGAAATCTTACAATCATTAATACACGAAACCTAACAAGTTCTTGAAAATTACTTGAAAAAGCCTTGTAATATCATTTGCTTTTATTTATATGATGTTTGGTTGGTGTAAAACCTCCCATCTATACACATACACAATAACGTAATAAACAGAACGTATGAACCCACAAGTTAAAAACCAAAACAAAAATATCGATTGAAAACAAAAATAAAAACATAAAACAACATATAATTTTCAAATGCTAAATATAATTGCTCGTCTTGAGCATTAAGAATATGAATGTATTGTCTAAATCACTGTGGCATATGTTCCACATTTCTAACAGTGTCTAAAAAGACCAATATAATTTTTAATAGAGTTTAAATATTCGCTTGTACTTTAATAGAATACATATAAAATGTATCAAACCTATGCATTCATTATCGTGAAACATACGCCAAATGTTCATAAGACCATAAAAATCAAACTAAACTTAACTATATAAATGTTTATAAAAAGGTATGTACCTGCACTTTATAACATATAGAACAACGTGTTACATTTTGCAATTGACATTTGCAGATACGAGAATGAACCATTTTTTAACCTGTGTTTGTCTTACGTGACAAAACTAGTCAATTTATGCCAGACACGTGTTTCGTGTCTATAAAAGGATGTATTAAATACGTATGAAATTTTCGTATACAATTCAGGACATAAAATAACGTCTAAAAACAGGAGTCTCAACATTATAATATTTGTTATGGAAGTGTTTTTCATAATATTTGGAAGTATGCTCAGTCCAGAGTGGATCAGAGTATACCATTGAAATATAACACATCTTCAAGATTTTGTTGAAGGTCAGTGTCTCTTCAGTATGTGTGCAATTTAATATAAAGAAGTGAAACTCCAGAATCTCCATAAGTATTGCATTTCTATTAAACCTTCGTGGTTCTTTATTTATGGCAAGTGACCAATTGCCAAAACAGTTCATTCACAGCAACAGGTAACACTTCGACAAATCATAGATCGTGTGTTCATCTTTACATGATGTAACTTCCATAGTTGAAATTTTGGCAGGCATGTGACAAAAACAAAAAACAGCCAATCACCCTCATCCTAATTTGCCGTTAATGCACGTCCTACTGGCGATGAAGTGTTTAAGTGTTGTTCCATGATAAAAAAATGTCGTTTAAGCCTCATTGTAATAGTTCAAATGATTGCCCGTTCCACTTCAGGAAAAAATGCTGATTGTTCGTAAATGAAAGTGCAATTATATTTATTTAAAAAGTTTCTATCAAATCCAGATAACGAGAATAGCAAGTATTAAACCGGAAACTGCTTGAAACATTCACTATGAGTTAATATGCTACCACAAACATTCATTTTGCAACATTGCGTGTTAAGTATGGCATCATAGCAATTCACCCCCCCCCACCCCCAAAAAAAACCAAAAGACAAAAAAATCGAACCAAATGAAACGTCAACACATGTAACATCCTTCAAACAAAAAAATAGTTAAAATGTTACAACGAATAAATAAAATTATAAATAATGTATTGTGCTATTTGATAATACAGGTCAAACGGTTTTAACCACATGAAAATAAATATGCGTGTTTTATTAATTTATTATTGTTTTATTTTGGTAATTTAATATAAGCTTCGACATACACACTTCTTTTTCTTATGTTAATTTAAAGATGCAAGCAATATGTAATAACGCTTTTTTCAATTATTTTATACAAGGGCATTCATATTCAGAACTCCCGACTTATTACATGTAATACTATGATGTTAACAAAAATGATCAATTTTCATAACCAGCAAAGATACGTGTTTGTGATTATGTTGAAAGGAAAGGAACCTAAACAAAGAATGACACATTATTTGATTTTTGATTCGATATTATCCATAAACAAGGTTTTCTTATCATGCACATATAGATTGATGTCGGAGATATGCCGAAACATTGTATCTTTTTACTGTTTGATGTACAATAACGCAATTAAACTTTACTATCACATATATTGTGTCTATGCAACTCCAGTTTTCCTCAGTATTTTACGACATGATCAGCGTGACATAAAACCCACACAGGTACCAAAGGTGATAACAGATATCACATAAAGTCAGTATTATCAGGCACAACAAGTGTTCAAAAGTAAATAAGGTGAAAGTTTCAGATTATGAAACTTTACCTTTTTTATTGGATGCTTAGTGAAGGTTTAAAGGTGACCCAGGTAAAGCCAGCGCAAAGGCTGAGCACATAACCTACAAGAGGAGTCAATTCTGTGAATGCTGTTTTGGCACGACATTTTAAACGGACGTTAATGACTTGCACATGTATTAGTTTGAATAAATGGCCCCCAATTTGATGTTTTGCTAAAACATATATCGACAGTTTCTTAACGTGGTTTTCGTTGTTGAAGATAATCACATGGTAATTTTCGCGTTTCGAATATCGGCACATATGCATAGTGTGAAACTTCAGCTAGGCAAGCAAGAAAGTAACCTGATTGTAGCCTATGACCTTTAGGAATGGAAAGGGGTACATTTCAAAACACTCAGACAAACACGACGCACTTATAAATAACAATTCACAAAAGAGAAAAACAAATTGGGTTACCGCCTTTGAACAGTCAAATCAAAGTCAGTGTCAGTTTCAAAAATATCATTTGACCCAGGGTCATTCACAAAACATTAAATTGTATATAAAAATTACATCATAGCGTCAAAATAAACATAAAATAGCAATAAAAGATAAAACGTTTCAATTTAAGTGTCATTTAACTACTATATGGTTGGATGCAACCCGTACCAATAAATGCACCTTTATGACACAAGATGTAATGAAACTAAAACAACTATCGAAAAGAACTCTCCGATTGAAAAGGCGTAAATACTACGTAAATAATGACTCGTTCATTGATCAGTATCTCAATCACTTAATCTTGTTAAACTTGAAAAATCAGTGACGCCATCTAAACAGTACTTTTTATTACTCAAAACATATGGACGTATTTGTAAAATTAAACTTAAATAGTTTTATAAAAAGAAATAATGTATGCCTACAATAATTATTGTGGATTGACATAATTTATAATCAATCAATCAATCAATCAATCAATCAATCAATCAATCAATCAATCAATAAATACATCAATCAAAATCAATCAACAAATCAATTAATCAATTATTAATAGTACTAGCAACATATATATAATATTTATATATATCATATTAATGAAACCTTTTTCTATTAAAATGTACATCGGATTAAATATCGAAGTAAAACGTTAGTAAATGGTGATGTTTTTACGCCTTTGTTATGACCATATACTATTCCATAAATATAGCCCCCCCCCCCGACTTATAGATTAATGTACACACCTCGGCATTCAGTCTAGATAGGTTCACATCACTCCTCTGGGTGTAATATTAACAACATTCTTAAACCTATGTATTTGTAAATGATATCAATACATTGTAAACAACATAATTTGACGCTTAAGTTTCATTTCAAAATTAATCTATACATCATAAATTGAACAGTTTCAATTTCATTCTATAACAACTGTATGTCATAGTTTACATGCTTGATAAATAAACAATGCAATATTCAATTACACGTTCGTTGTTTATGGACAATAAATAATAGTATATTTGAAAACTTGAACGTTCAAAATACATTAAATCAAAGCAATATCTAGTTTCTTATTTGTTTATGAAAGTAGTTCGTCTTTTCTAACGTTATGAACCATTAAACATAAAACACATCTTTATTGCTATCTACACCGTTTCAAAACTGGGTTTACATTTACAAGTAAGTAATGCGTTTTAGTACTAAATTCTTAAAACTGACTTTCGATTAATTTCGATGAACCTTAGTGAAAATATGCATCTGATATTTATACAATTATTATTATCAATGACAAGGTAAACACTGCTAAATGTATTCACGTGTAACTGAAAACTCACAATGCACCTCAATTGCCATTTTTTTAGATGTGTAATGGTTGTTCAAATAAATGGTAAACGGTGATATCAGAAATCGCGGATCGCGCGTTGGCATTCAATGGTTCTCTGAATTAAGCAAGATTAACTGTAAGAACGCACGATATATGGCAAAAGCAATACTTGCTTTAAGGAGCTTGAATCGGGCAGACATCAGTGCAATATACGTTGGAGATGCCATTACATGTTTGCCATTTTTATCATTAAAAGGTTTCATTATTAACCCATTTGTGCGAAAACCGCAGAATTACATTTTTAATGTATATTGTCTTACGGTTTTAGTTTGAAATGCTTGAGTTCTAAAGCTTCAGTACTATTGTGTTTTAATTCTTAACACAAAATATAAGGTATGAATTTACACGCCAGTACATACGATCTGAGATTTTTTTTAAAGCGTTGATAAACAAAAAACTTGACTAAAAGTTCAAAAGAAATGGTACCGAAAAATCTCTATATTAAGTATTTTAGACCATTGCAGATTATTTCCAGCTGTAAAGTTGAAAACGTATTAGTGTAAAAGAGACATGTACACTATTGAGAAATACCCACTTTTCTGTACATATGTGTTCATACGACATACAGACCAATAAGAGTAAATGTGTTGGCATTGATAGTTTTCAATTTCACTACAGTAAACAACATTCCATTAATCGTACCCTTTAAAGTAAAATAATGAAATTAACATCGTATATACTCGCTTTTACCATTTTTTTTTATCTGCAATCACAACATCATTTGAGCCACACTGGTGTATATGGTGTGTGTAAACCAAAGGTTTCAAATTAATTAATTGAGTGTCAAATTTAATGTTTTCATACAATAAAATTTCGATTGCGCAAATTCACAATTGAAATGACTATTTTTATTCCAGTCGTGTCGACAAACAAAAACAACACCAACCGAATTAACTAAATCAGTATGGTATCAGAGTCTTTAATTGATATATCATTTCTTGTCCACCAAAAGTTAGTCACTTCTTGTGACAGCCAGATTGGAACACATTCACGACGTAACCTTTTTTGTCGCCATCAAAATCGCTAATGTCAAATGGATGAATTAAACTGAGAGTCTGCGGAAGTAGAACTTTTAATTTCACAGGTGTCCTTTTCGCGGAAGATTTCCTTCAGTCGCTTGTTTTCAATCAGAAGAATGTCCATCTTGTCGCTCATTTCTTGATACTGTTGTCTCAGAGCGGCGTCGGTCCTTTGGCTTTTCAATTCGTGGACTTGTTTCTGAAGCCCCCTCTCTTTCTGTTGTACTTCTATGTTTAGAAAGACAGTTCTATTCAAATTAATAGCTCACTGCTTTGATATGGTAGGTTTTTGAAGCAAACAATATAATAAATTAACGATGCATAATTCATGTTCACACACCATTTTAATTTGAGACACCCTATCTTACATGTTTTATGCAAATGCAAGCATATCAATCATCGAATTTAAATTAAAAAAACTAGTATCTAATATATATAATTAATCTTATCTCTGATAAACTGTTTACGTAAGCGTTGGCATACACAAATACATTTTGTAATATACATGTATTATCAAAATACATAAATATACACCATAGTGACTTACTAAGACATATGAACATACAACTGAGCTATTAACATATTTATTTTAATGGAAGGGCCATCCAATGTTTGTTTGCTATACCACCTGCAATTACGGTGTGTGCGTCTTCGAGCTGTTTCTGGATATCTTGTTGCTCAGCATTCTAAGTTTCATGCACTTCCTCGGCCTCGCAAAGTGCGTTCTCTAATTCCACAATTCGAAAGCTCAGCACATCTACCGTTTGGTTCATATCGGTCTAAAATATATGAATCATCATCAGCCTCCGTTACCATGATTTCATTATCACTCTCAGCTTCGTCATCACTGGCATCATCAATGCAATACTTTAATTAATTATTTAATTGTATTGTGAATCATAACAATTATACAGATGTTGACTATTGGATTAATATCAAATATTGTGTTATAATTACATGTAGCATATCATATTCATAAAGCTCAAAATAGTTCCCCGATTTAGAAGAGCACATGTTCACATGCTAATATATAAAGTATAACCCCAAGCTATACACACTTATAGACTTAATTTAGTCCCGTAATAGAAAAGATGATACTGTATGAAATTTCCTAATACAAATATGTTTTATTGTTTATCAAGTTAACTTTCTACGGAACTTGAAAATGACAATTCGTAATAATATGTTATCATAATAAGCATTAACCTTTATAGAACGGAATTAAAGTTAACATCGTTTAATCTTATATCTTGACATTGACCTATCACCGGCAACATATCGTCTAACAATAAGGAATATTACTACAAAGTTATATTTAAATGCTACCAGACACGTTTAAGATTTACACCGGATTGAAAATGCATGACCTTTTGTACTTCATTCATTACCTCGACGTTTCGCACAATAGCCTGTGCGCTATACGCGACATATTTTATCTTTATGGCGTTTAATAATATTAAAAGGGAATTCTGCAACAGTCTACTCGGATTATAAACATTTATACAACTGAATAACTTCTTAAAATGATTAATGATTACCATGTCCCTTTTCAAATTCTGTATTCCTCCAGTTCTCCCGTTCTTAGTTCAACAATCATTTGTCGTCTGTTGAGACGCCACTTTTCCCGCTTTAAGATGTCGGTGAGATCTCGCGCCATATCGAGATATTCTTATAGCTTCGCATACAAACTTCCGGTGTTTGCATTGATATCGTACTCTCTAATGATTTTTTAATAGCATCTTCTGACTGTAAAGATATTTAACCACAATTATTGTAACCGCTATTAATGTAAATAGTCTGGGATACCAATAAGATACTAGTTCTTTAAAAGATAGTGATTACCTAAATTATTTTAGACATTATTTCCAGTCCACATAAGATGAAAAAGTCTAATCTTTCTTTGTTTAGGAAATACTCATTATCTAGATTAATGTTTCGATTGTGATGTTATTGTTTTTATTCGTCTATGACAAATTAACATGTGCATGTGAATTTAATCTTACTTTCTTACTCGTCTTTGTGGTCTCTTACGAATACGAATGTGTGTAACTTGTTTTACTAGACATAATCATAGCTTATTAGCGAACACATGTTTGTATACAACTGGGACTTTCAAAAAACGAATGTGAACGTACAGTCTGAATGTTTTTAAACACAAATCGCATGTTCATTGTCATGTCTAGACCCAAACGCAATTTTCAAAAGTTCTGTCATATGCGTCAAATAAACATGTCTGGTAACTTAAAATATATTTGTTGTTGTCTGTGTGAACTAGATAAAGGGTATGACAACGATAATAATCAACTGTATGTATTGCCCTCAATACCAACACAGTTTAAATATGATAATTCAATGTTATTGTAAACCTTGAGCCTATCAGGTTACTGCCCTATCGTTGTAATGGTTCATGGCACGTTGTCCGTTGTAACTGGATTACAAATAAAATCCAGTATGCGTGAATGACATAATCAACGCAGGCGCGGTGTAAGTTTTTGGTTAGAGTGGGCGGTATATTTAACCATTACTATTCATTCAGAGAAAGCAACCTACTGCACATACTAATTATTTAATAGCGTATAATGGACACATACATAAGCACACAACTAGAAAAACAATTTGTATTATAAAGTAAAATACTAAAGTGAAACAATTCACATGCAGTTGAAATTGTTAAACATGTCGTATCACTCTTACAGTTACACTTTTGGGACTGGATCAAACGAGTTTGTGTCGATCTAATGTTTTTAATAGGCCTGATATCGGCCGGTACAAAGGCTCCTGATCGGATGTACAACCTGGCTCGATGGCTGCCCGACAGTGGTATAATGCCATCATTCCAACTACATTTAACCGATACAAAATCGGCTTCTACGGCTTTCGCTCAATATGTTTCCACTGTTAAAGAGCTAAACTTTTATTAACAGAAAATCACACCACAATACCGGATGTTCATAGAAATATATAGAGAATATGTGTTCATGTCAGTGTAAGATCGTTTGTTATTTCACGAGTGATCATAGAAAATATATTTTCACGAGTGGTGCAGGAGTGAAAATATTATTTTTCTATGATCACGAGTGAAATAACAAACGATCTTACACTGACATTAACAAATTTGCTGTTTCTGTTATTCCCTCTTTTTCAATAAAATAATTAACAGCTGTTCCTTTTCGCTGAAAACTTACCCTTTCTCCCGTGGCGTACCCCAATACATTTCAATACACAAAATGACGTCATTAGTGTTTGCATCATCCTCCGCCGAAAGAAAAAGTCCAATATTTGACGAGTAAACAAAGCTGAGAAGTTTTAACATTTTATTGCTCTTGATAAAATAAGAAAACAAAGTTAAGCATGAAATACTGCTAGTGTAACAATATTTACTGAACAGTACATGTCCGTGATGTCGTAGGAATAAAAATAGTGGATCAAACAAGGGAAGTATATCTGGATATGACAATCTAAAATTAGAAAAAGTCGTTCCGAAAATTTGCTATTTTTACCGGTGAAAATTACAATGTTTTTTTTTCACTGCTGTTATTTCACTGCAGAAATGTCAAATTTTATCATAAGATATAAAAGAAATGATTACAACCTTTATTATATTGCTTTTTTGTTAAATTCTGCTAATTAAATACTAAAAGGCTAGACAATCTGGTGTACCTGGCTGTCGCTTCAATATCATTGTGAATGATACATTAACCAATGATTGACACATGTAATGAATGGCCTATGTTAGGCCGCCACACATTCCGCAACATAACTGTAAAGAAGGTGTCCAAATCACACTCACATGATGTTTAAGTTGCTTCACACTTACCTCCACGTATTTCTCTTCTCTGTGCTTCAAGCACACCGACAGTTTGTCCAGGTTGTCAACGAGATTCTCCGCCGTGTCAACTAGAGCAATCGACTGCCGTTGGTTAAATACGGGGGTGATATCATTCCTCTTGGTCGCCATGATTTATTGAATGTTAAGACACACTTTTGTTTTATCGTTGAAATGTGTTCGAACTCTTCTACAAATTAAAAATACGCATTTTATGTTGATAAATATTCCAACACTCACAAGTCGTTTTCCTTTCACCGAAATTAACTTATTACATGATAATCCATTTAGCTTTACATGTTATTTCAGACAAACCCGATTTTCAAACCGAAACTTATATTCGATCATAAAGTTCAACGTTTGCGCAAGCCATCTGAAAAAAATCGTTATGATCGTTCATATTGATTTACAAACCTAAATGTTAATTCATACAGGAATGAATTTTACCTATACAACACGATTATTATTCAACATACAATTTAAACGCAATACAATATCAATATAATACTCACTTGTGATTGAGATTTGGAACGGTTTCTCCTTTTTGAAGTACTACAGCTTTATGAACTTGATCGTATACCTTTCCTTGCATGAGAACACGTAGCAAACCATTTTATTGTACAAGCTGTTAATCCGATTATACCGAAAGATGTGTCGTCTTATTTTATTATCAAAGCCTATTAACAATACAAACACACACTCTTAGGTTTGTATAGTACGTTGAATCCTACATTTAAAGCAAATAAACATATGGTGACGATAATGTATGTATTGATTTACCATTTCCCTCTTTATTTTACCCTACGCATAATTGGTTGGTGAAGCGTGTGGTACGGGTTTGGTAATAACATACTAACATTCCTAAATGCTATTTTAATGACTAAACATATTTAAGAGACCATGAAGTGTACAGCCGTTCAATAAACAATAACTTTTATTGTACACATTAAACACGCACTGTTTTCAGTTTCATTATTTTTGCACTTAGAACACAGCCAGTGTAAAAATATTATTTGTTTGACACTCCAACTAACCGCTCTTTGCAGCTACACTTGTAAGGTCGCGTTTTTCGACACTGAATTTGAAACTCAAACATGACTACTAAAACAATATATCAAGCTGTAAGTCGGCATGCACGATTTGTTCGTTTCCAAGCTATACGTGGATTGGACGACGCAAATTATTATATAGAAACAAAATTGGGTTTGGTTTCGACCAGTTTTAGGTATGCCAAACTTTAATAATAATGACAGAAATCATGCAATGGCATTTTTGTTACAGAAAGTTCGAAATTTGCAATAACATGGAGGAATGGATGCTACCATTCCAGATTGACGGGTTGCTATCAACACCATGGTGCCGTCCACGACCATCAGCGACCCGGACGCCCAACGTTTCATAACCGTCAAGCAGGACGTTTTCAATCTACGAAATTGTATCAAGATAGCAGCCGACGCTGATTGACGCACTATATGTATTAATGGGTAATATTCGTCACATAATGTAAAAGCAAGTGACACTATTTTATTCTTACTGTCAACATTGTAAGTGCAATTTTCCCATCATTAAATGCGTTTCTTTACCTCCTTCTTCAGCTATATACTTTTATATTTTGAAGTAGCAATTCACAAGGAGTTTTAAATTACAAGTAAAAACTCGTTACTTTGTGTAGATACAATTCACAGTTGCCGACCGGCGGCAACTCTGGACACATGTTTTCAGGAACAATTCTATACCTATTTCTTTATGCAAATGTATTGCGTTGATGAACCAACAGGGCTACATTCAAAGTCACTTTCAAAATTTGACTTTGGAATGGTCATTTATCACGATCCAAACTTACAGGGCACACACTACAGCACATGCGTATCCGTGTCGCTCGCCATCTATATTTCATCAATAACCTGAATACTCTGATAAAATGTTTATGACACAATAGTTACGAAACAATGTAGTTCGGATTGCAAACCTTTTCACCAAGCTGGTATTAAGACTACTTACATATTTGAAATGTCCTTAATGTGTATTCACGGGTTTTAACAACATATTTTTATGCAAGGAACTCCTCTCTGTCTCTGTGGACTCCATGAAACTACGTCACACTACTTTCTTGAATGCATTAAGTATACATTATACATATTCGTGATGAACTTATTAACACAATATCCATTTATTCTGCCCCATGCATTGAAACTATTATATATGGAGACGAAACTAGTGACACATAATCAATACTAAAATATCTGATGCAGTTCAATTTATTTATTATTAATAGCAAGCGATTTGATACGTAAATATGCTACACAACGACTCACAAACTTCTTCTTTCTTTCACTTTCGACCAAACAAATCTCCACAAACGTCGTCTTTCTTTTTTTCCTAACTTTATCTTTATCACTTTCAACTTTCAAAAATATCAACCTGTTATTTTTGTTGTGCAAATAAAACTCTATAATGGGAGCTTTTTTGTCTAACTTTACGGGTAATTTTGCCTTAATATAACCAATTATGTCCGATAACATGCAACTCTTTATATAGTAATGGGATAGAACCATATAAGACTTTGTCTTGCGTTCTAACCCTTTCGAACATGAATTTATGTTTAATTTTGTATAATATTTAATGTATAAATGATGTTTACTTGTTTGAATAAATATGTTTAAACTAAGGAACTGTATTTCATTGAAATGAAAATATAGTAATAATTTTATATCTCATATTGATGACTGTACTGTAAGATATCATTGAATGTGTCACCGTAGGACTTATTTACTATTTTTAAATATTAAACTCACAAATGAATCCAAACAATGTTGTTTAGAAAATCCATCGATTGTATAAAAATGATAAGATGAATTGTAAATGAAAAATTGTGAGTTTGTTTCTTTGAATATTATGAAGGATGCTATGGCTATAAATCAGCAAGAAGATCGATACGATGTTCCATACATATTTTGAATCCAAAACAGCCTTGACAAACAACATGTTTTTATAAGTTTGTATTCCTCGCACAATTATTCCCATGGGAATATATTCTCATGTTTTAGATCTGTGGGAATGTCATTGCAAATAATTGTCCCTTGTGAACGCCAGACTTTTTGCCGTAATTGGATTATACTAAAGATTTATATCTTAGCATCCTGTGTCTCAGATGGTCAGACTGGTTCTTGAAATATCTTGGAAATTATGGACACACTGTTATGCATTGTCACACAATTGATGTATTAACAATTACTATTATTCACAGACAGATTTGCAGTGACACAGTTCGCATTACTAAAACATAATTGATTCTACATTGGTTAATGCAAAACTTTATTTTATTTTCCCCTGCAATTACCGGATAAATATTTTAAATCTCAAAGAAGTATTCAAACGACCTTGGTAGCAATAAGGTTAACCGTTGACACGAATGTGTCTTTCTTATATAGGTTTAACCAATAATTGGCATAATGTAGATTTTCTCAGACCAGAATACATTTTGTTATCGGCTTCTACAAAATAGGTGCAATAATAATAGGTAAAACATGTATTGATATAGTGATGTAAGATCAATGTAACAATAATACACGTCTTTTTTTATATAAATGACACTTGATACTGTGTACCATTCTCGCACGAACATATTTGTTAACGTTTGATATGTACTTTAGGAACCGTATAAGTGAATGAATTGTTGTTATATTAATGATTTTTCCACATTGTTTATATGGTTTCTGCAACAAAAGGTTGAGACACAAAAACCGCCTCTGTCCATTCCTTTTAAGATTTATACAAAATGGTCAACTGTTATAAGCTTTTCACAAATGGCAAGCAAACGCAACTTTATCCTCAATACAAAATAATAATTGTTTCACCAAGTACTGCAGTAGTACAATTAGTTCTGTTCTTTTCAGCATAAGATATGTATAAGATCCACCAACGGACACTTTAGTGGAATTGCTAACGTTAATATTGAAATGTTACAACTTCGAGTTCAATGGCAAACATAACCTTCAAATCCAATGCACTGCTATGGGAACAAATAGGGCACCATCATACGCGAACAACTTCATGGGACATCTTGAAGCACAACTCCTTAACTCGGTTGATTTGAAACCACATATTTGGTTGCGTTCTATCGACGATATTGACATTCAGTAGTGCCATGGTCATGAACAACTCAATGATTTCCTTAAACAGGCTAATACTTTCCACAAGTTCAATTTACCAGTTAAGTTTCGAACGAACAACACACATTTCTTGATACTGCCTCACGTATTGAAGGGGAAAACCTTGTGACTGACCTTAATTCTAAACCAACAGATAGTAATCAATACTTTCTTCCATCAAGCTGCCACCCACGACACTGCTGCAAAGAAATATTCCTTTCAGTTTAGCAATCCGTATTAGACGCATATGCACACAGAAAAGTGACTTTGTTTTGAGATCACAAGAGCTAACTCAATACCTTTGCAGGCGGGAATACAACGATGGTATTGTTTCCCAGGCTATAGCTAAAGCGAGCGCACTACAAAGGGAGGAATTACACACAAAACACATACAAAACAAAGGTCACACATTCAATAATTCTATTTGTAGTCACTTACCATCCGGAGCTTCCCAACATTACTGCAATTACTGACAACCACTGGTCCAAAATCATGACATCGACAAAACTACAAAACGGATTCCCTGAAAAACCCGTTTTAGCCTACCGAAGGCCGAAAAGTCTCAGGGACATATTTTTGCGTGCCAAAATTACACCCGAAACTGTTAAAAAGGTGAGTCAGTCCCATGCAACACTGCTCGTTGCCAAACATGCATGATTATGACACCAACACAGACATTCAAGAGTATATCAGGCGCCATTACGTCCATAAAGGGTACCCACATCTGCAAAACAGCAAATGCAGTATACATAATGACGTGTAATGTGTGCAACAAACAATATGTTGGTGGGACAAAAATGGCTTTGAGCAAACGCATAAACTTACATAGGTCTGATAGAAAAACACGTACATTTAATAGATCCCCGTTGCAAAACATTTAAGCGAGGCTGATCACACGTTTAATAACATCGTTCTGTTCTGTATTGAAGCAAATGAAAAATGGTCAGATGAAACACGAAAACGTCGAGAAACATACTGGATAAGGCGACTCAACACACTTCAGCTCCATGGATTAAAAAAAAACGACACATACATGTAAAACAAGACTTAATGCAAAAAGTTCACTTACAATTTTACCATTTTACCGTTAAATCGATATCATAAACATGTTTGGCGCCAATCTATAACACACAGTTTTAATCAGCGTAAAAAAAACGACCCATAAATATGAAACAACACTGAATTTAAAGCGTTCACTTCAAATTTTACTATTTTTATAGCGATAAAATGAACATCACGGGCGCCAGTCTATAACACAGAATTTTGATAAGCGGAAATAAATAAATACAAAGAAAAACAAGGGCACATAAATACATAAAAACAAGACTGAATGTTTAAAAGTTAACTGCAATTTTACAATCTAATCAAAATAATGAACATCCCGGGCGCCAGTCTATAGCACATAGTTTAAATCAGCGGAAAGTCGTTTCCTGTGGCAGGATTTAACAAGACAATGGTTCGATTGTGCATTCGAACTAATGAATCGTGAACGCATGGACTCATATCTGTATACACCCCTGAAGAAGACGTATAGTCGAAAGCGCTAGGGTATAAGATAATTAATGTTTACATTGTTTGAACAATTTCTTTCTCATATATATATTGATTACTAATTGTTCTTGTATCCTCATAGGATTCAGTGTTTTTGGAAGTATATTTGTTGTTGTTTTATTTTATTTCTCAACCACATATATATATATTGTTTTTTATTGTCAGTTGATTAACTCACTCGGCAATAATGTCGATGGTCATATATGGCAAAGCAAAAGTCTGACAAATTGAATAATTTATTATGCAAAATGACAACAAAATTGAAAGTGTTTGAGATACAGTTACTAAACGAACGAGCTAACTGTTACAAGTGTAATGTCTTGATTTTTATTAAATTACACATTATAACCGTTAAATAATTGATCCCTTAAAGGAAACAGCAACACAGTAATCGAAAAGTTGTGAATGAATTCAAATGTTAAATACATGCTAACAGTTGACCACATGTATTTGTTGCTGTAGATTACGACCATACACGACTTTGGGAGTGTTTGCATACTGTACACATAAATACTGAACAGATATAGAACCGATTGACTTGAGACAATTCAAACAAACGATTGTACGAGTTGAACATTTCTGTAAAAAAACAACATGTACATATTTAATTTCAGAATAGTGATATTAAATCAGCAAATATAGATAGTCCGTTAGTTTTTAGGGACTTGTCCACAGTTTGGTAAAATGGCGACTCTCAAACTATTTGTTAAAAGAAATTCAAAAAGATGGATTGAAAATAGAAAGTTTACATTATATTCAAACAAGCAAAAAAACGCTCCTGACTGAGAACAATGTTAAAAATGTTGGTTCATAAATCCATTATAATCATTTGAAATCGGTAACATGAAACACAATCAAAGACATCAACACACGAATCACCCCGAGGTAGGCGGGATTTGTGTTATATTAATATGTATGTTCCCATTGACCGATGGGACGTGCGTGACATTTTCGGTACCGTCAAACACACATGATACAGGCGCCGGCGACCTGCTTTTATAGACTATTTGACCAATATCGCTCATAAAGAGGCTTGGTCGCAGCCTTTATGCTTTCAGATCAGATGCATTATTGTATCAAATTATTCATAATGCAATTTTCGGAATATGACGTGTTTATATTACATATTTCCATGTCAAATAAAGGAAATATAATACACATACTTGAACATTTAGGAGTTTTACAAGGGGGCCCAATGGGAAAAGTATCTACTGGAATCTAAAATGCAGATACATAAGCGCTGTCGATATTTCTATATTAAAAGCATTTCAAACGAAACGTATTGAGCTTTTTCATCTTGTCGATCCCAAGGGATTTGGCTTAGACATGTGTTTACTTGCATTAGTTTCATTTGATTGTGCCTCAGAATTGCAATTCTGTTGATTTTATGTGTGTGTTTTGTGATTTATTCTTTGCAGCATGTGAAGTTTAGCAAGCTTTAGGTCCGGCATTTGTTTTAATATTCACCGTTCTAGGTCGGCGAGCCCAGATTTTAACCATTATTCCTTCTGCGTCTGCTTTCTATGTGTTTAAGTTTGTATTTTTCCTTTTCAATATGGTGTGGGATTTGTGCTGAAATTTTGTGTGCATGTCGGTTACAGGCTGATCCAGTGATAAATTGTATTTGGAGCAAGTGGGTCGAATTCACTGTAACTAAAATATATAATAAGTGTTTTCACGACATACCTTTAGTTCGGATGGAGGTAATGTCCTCAATTATGTGTAAAGGTTGCAGACCTTGTTTCAAGCTTAATTAAATTAAACTTAAAACATTGGTAAATCAATTCAAATCAAGTGTCTTTGCATGGTCACACATTTGTGTTTTAATTTATACATGGTCAGCTTTAAGCTGCATACATTGTATAACCACTTCAGAAATTCAACTTCATATTTCTGTTTGTGGTCATTATTTCAGGTAACTAGAACATTATACTATCACCGCGGAAGAATAGTCTTGGGACAGCTTTTGCTTACCATTTTGGTAACACAGTGTCGTGCAACACTGTTATAAATTCTGATTGTGACAATTCATATTTTGGCAAATGTTCTCAAAAGTTTGAATGCTACTGAATGGTATATGTTTCTTTTCAATTACAGAATACATTCATAAGTACTAGCCTGGTGTTTGAAGGTAGTTTACAATTTGTATGTTATGATACAATATTGTATATAGAGAATACTAGGTCGGTGCCGAATAAAGCGAAGTTTATTTTGCGAGGCTTAGAAGGCCGAGCTAAATGAACTTCGCTTTATTCGGCACCGACCTAGTATTCGATTTATCCCATCTTTTTACTGTTTTGATATTTAATTTGTTTCTGATGCAATCAAAATAGTAGTCTTTAATTGCTAAAAACAATAGCAAAATCAGATTAAATTAACTGAATCTAACCTTGCGTAGTATTATTAAAATTGTTTGTGATCTTTCCCGTTTACGTCACTCGAAATAGTCCTTAAGAATTGCATGCAAAAGCAGAGTAACAAGACAAAATTTCGCTACATGCCTCGATTCAAATGTTATACCTGGATCGTAGGGCGATAATTTTAGCGGTTAAGCTATCTTGGCCCATCTTATGAATGTTTTCTTATTATAGATTTCTCACAACTTATATTATTAGTTAATTTCATTGTGCGCATAACATGATGGTACAATTTTTTTAGCTTTCCAATTTCCTTGTTCAGTCGGGTTTTGAAAAGGTTCACATTATTTGAAGAAATAGTTTTTTCACTCAGACTGTTCTAAAATGAATTAGCTCTTATTGAGAAAGAATTCAATCTGATGTTCTTCTTGCACTTTGGTGTTTGGAGTTTCAAAGAATGACCACGCAAATCATTTTGTGAAAGTGAAAACAGTTTGTCCCATTTCAGACTGTCCATATTATGCATGGATTTGAACAACTGAATCATATCTGCTCTATCACGTCTGTACTCCAGGGTTACAAGACCAAGTTCCCTCAACCTCTGAGTGTAAGGAATATGATACAAGTTTGGCACAAGTTTGGTAGCTCTTCGTTGTATATCTTCTATTTTCTTAATGTGTTTTTTCAAATGTGGAGACCATACACTAGATCCATATACCAATGAAGGTCGAACAAGCGATTTGTATAAATGATTAAACATGTCCTTGTCAAGATATTCAAATGTTCTGTGTATCAATCCTAGAGTTCTTTGTGCTTTACATGTGATGTTAGAAATGTGCTGATCAAAATTGAGCTTATTATCAAAAGTAATCCCCAAATCTTTCTCATTTGTTACAGATTCAACATAAACAAAATTTCCATCCTTCTCTCCCATAGAGTATCTGTATACTTCTTCGTTACTTCAAACGTGCATGACCTTACATTTTTCGGCATTAAATGACAATTTCCACTTTTCACTCCAGTCACAAAGCTTATCAAGATCAAGTTGAAGCTTTTCACAATCTTCAATGTTTAGAACTTGTGAATATAATTTAGTATCATCTGCAAAGATTTTAACAAATCCAGAGACAACATCAGGCAAGTCATTGATAAAGCAGTGAAATAAAATTGGACCTAGCACACTTCCTTGGGGTATTCCACTTACAACATTAGCCCATGAAGAAACGGATGAACCAACTGTCTCCTGTTATGTAAAAAGCATTTCACCCAGTTGAAAAGTTTTCCCACAATTCCATTTTTTTTCAGCTTAAGCAGTTGTATCAGCATTTCAAAATTTACACACTCAAGTAGAACACAAACGCTTTTGTTCAAACTAAAATTCTAGTTTTCACCACTGCCAAATACAAAAAAAATGGCTGCCATTTTGTTATTAAACAACAACTTACACAAAATGGCCGCGTCGCGCGCATTATAGAAGCTAACCGACGACGACCTTGACAATTTCGACGAGTAAACAGACAATTGCAGCGACTGACACTTTATTTGACTTAATTTACAGGGCAATTCGTTTTCCGACCTCGGACGACGAACTTAAGGACGCACAGAACTTGTGTTTTTTAATTATTTTCTGTGTACGCCGTGTGTGATCCGATGCATCAATTGCGCCCATGTTAAAATCATTTTTGCGAGAACAGGGAACGACAAATGAAAAGACGATGAAAAGTACAAACAAAAACCAAAAAAAACGTTCGAACTAGTATCTTACCTTTAATTATCCTTTAAAATCCAGTAATAATCCATTTAACACAATAATTGACGATTTTGCATTTAGGGTCTGTAATAATTATTTTAGCATAGTTAAATGAAGACCCTTATGCCATCCTATCACTAGTCTATATTCAAATGTGTTTATGAACTCGATAAACTTTCCACTTCGTCACACGCTACGTCATGTACTCTACATTACTGCTGTTCAAATGAACCGGAGCAATTTATCAAATAATAACCGTTGGTAAAATCGGTTAAATTTGCAGATTTCTGCATACAATTTGTCAAACATATGTTTAAACTTGCACACTGTTTTATGTTTCTATTGTAAATGCTTTAATTGTACAAGAAAATTTAATATATAAATAAACAAAGAATAGAAAACATTCCATTACACAACAGATAAATGAGCGGATAATACCCGTGTACAAAATGGGACATTCCGAATTCCAGTGTGGTGCTATTTTTACCATCTTATACTTTACACATATCTATGCCTAACGTGAATTAAATCGGAAAGCAACTATCGCAGATTATTTAATAATTGTGCGATATGTGTATGGCTTGTTGTACATTCTTAAATGCTAAAAGAATACGCACGGATTAAAAACAATGCAAATTGCACGAAATAAGGAAAATGTGATAAATTGACACTTCAAATATGTCGATATACATGTGAAATAAGTCGCGTTTATAATAAATCATCAAAAAGACGATACACAATGTAAACAATGGCGACCTACTGAACCGTGATAAGTGACGTCATATAAAAAAGTAGTCCGCCGCGCGTGATAGCTATATTTCAGCATTGCCGAAATAAAGGAAAATATGTTCCACAGTGGTTTATTTCGACAATGCACGTCTGATGATGGGATAAAAGTTCATAATGTATTTTATTCAGAATAGTTCCATTTTCCACTTACTTTTATGTTTGCTCCGACCAATTTAAAAACAAAGCGACAACATCCTTGATGGTTGTTCAAACAAGTTATTTTGGTTCACGAAAGAAGTTATTTAAGCACCAATGACCCTAGGTTATGATCATGATTTGGGAAATAACAGACAGACAGACAGACAGACAGACAGACAGACAGACAGACAGACAGACAGACAGACAGACAGACAGACAGACAGACAGACAGACAGACAGACAGACAGATAATTATTCAGACTTATACAACAAAACATCGTCTTCATACTTAAATAAACAAATAATTTTCACGTGTTACGTAAAAACAAATAATAACATAACATTTTATAAAAATAAAAGTCAATTACAAAATACAAATACAAATATACACAATATATGTCAAGAACACGTAGGTTCTATCGAGAGGTGATGAAATCTATTGAACAGTATTATTTAGCATCGTTTTTCTTATAACTAAAGCTTCTTTGATATATTTACAAACATTTGAAATTACTAATCTATCACTTGAAACTAATAACTTGTGGAATTTATACACAGATGGGTTACTATTAAATAAACGGCTAATATACGTTTTTTTTTAATCTATATAATTGCGGCACATGCATATAAAATGGTATTTGTCTTCTTAATCAACGGAAGTACAACATAAACAATAACGTTCATTTCTTGGAATGTTGTTCTGAGCATACTTGCCAGTTTGGATTCTCGACGGATGTGCAGAGACTCTTAATCTTACAAAAAATAAACGCAGACGTCTAGGAAGTAAATCTAAATATTCTTAGAATTCCAAAGAGAATTTATACATTTTATACATATCTCATACAGAAGTGCATTTTCGCGATGGAAAATTTAGTACTAGTTGAATGAATCGCCAAATTCAGTATCAGTAAAATGATAATAAATTGATATTAAGTGTCTTCAATTGAATGAAAAACATGAACATTTTTAATTAAAGGAAGTCAATGTCATTCGTTAAATTACAAATTTATTCATTATAATTTAGTACTTATGAGTGAATATTCTTCTAAGAATATACACAACACTATAATTTACAATTTGTGTGCAGTATTACTTATAAAAATACTAAAAACTAAATTGAAAAACAATGGCATTTATATTTGCATATCTTATGCGTCTTTCATCTGGAAGGTCATCAAGTCCTTTTTCTTCCTATATATTAAATACGAATATGAACAACAACAATAGTTCATTGTATTTGGTTAAATCCGCAGCTCGCCTTTGAGTCACGTACTATAATTGTCGTCTCGATTTGCATTGTTTAAAAAAGATATTTATCGTGAGGCAAGGGCTCACTGTGTTATATTTTGTATGTTTACGTACATGTTTGTGTTGATACGCAAATATTAAATACATGTAATCTGAACAACAACAAACGTTTATTGCAAACAAAAAACATGTTGATTTGATAAAATCCGCAGTTTGCCTTACAGTCAAGTACACTAATTATTGTTTAGATTCGTTTTGTTTAATAAGGATATTTATCTGAAGGCGAAAATTGGACATTTTTTGTACGTTTACGCATATGTTTGTGTTGTTGTCCAAATAGCTCCAGAGGGAATTATAAAAGCATGCGTTGTGGAAATCAAACTTAAACCGTTCCGAAATTCATTTGGTCTTTGATTAAAATACTTAAATAAAGGATAGTGTACATAACATTGTTGAAATCATATGTTCACACTTCAAGAACTAAAATATAACTCTTGGTTATCATTTAATAGGTGTCTTGTCGATCCATTGTCAACAGTAGGATACATATTTAACAGTTAAAATTATAAATTACTTGATAAATATCATATTTCAAAAACACAATTTGTCTTGAATCTAAAGAACAAATAAAAAACAGTTTGAATCGGAATTACTGCTACATAAATACTATAATTATTTACGAAACAAAACCCAGTATCAGTCAAGTCAGTGTGTTACCGGCTGTGAAAAGCATTAACATATTTATTTTTCAAACGTGTTTTTCAATATGAAATGAAGACACAGTCTGTACGTAATGATTAATCGGCTGAAGAGAAGGTGCAATTTCGATTTCCAGTATAAAACAGTGCGTGACTTGTAATATACAAACATACTAAACGTAGTATTAGGCGTATATCTTGTGGTTAAGAATGGTGACCTCATCACACGATGTGTGATTTCATTGGAGATAAACGTGTTCAGTTGTTTTTCGACATCGGAAGTTTAAGATGGGCAGGATCATTTGCTATTTAATATCCTTAGTGTAATTGTTATTTTAATTATCATTACTGTAGTTTGATTATGAAAAAACACGCTATATACGTTTTTCAAATATTCTAAAACATACACTTAAACTGTATTATATTATGCGATCGTTCTTATAAACTTTATATTAATCATCTGCTTGTTAAATTCAGTTAAATTTATTTGCGTTATACTCTGGAAGTAGTGAAATAATATAATTGGCACACATATGTATGAACAATTAAAATAGTTTTGCTGTATAGAGAACTCGAGATAAGCTAAAATGATATCGTTATCATATTGTATGTGATGTAAATTGAATCAAGAAAATATTGTTTGTTGCTTTACTGTTTAAACACAATATTTACAAGGTCTATTAGGCTGTTCAACGTCGAACAACCTTTATTATGATTCTTTCTTCATTATCTTTATCAGACAGTATAC
This sequence comes from Dreissena rostriformis, assembly GCA_007657795.1. Taxonomy (NCBI): domain Eukaryota; kingdom Metazoa; phylum Mollusca; class Bivalvia; order Myida; family Dreissenidae; genus Dreissena; species Dreissena rostriformis. The sequence goes on along the minus strand of VMBQ01000882.1, from coordinate 630,461 downwards.
ATATAAAGTGTAAATCGTAATAAGTTTGACAAATCTTTTTTTTCTCTGGAGTACTTATGTAAATAAACAGAATTATAATACAATACTAACTTATAGATAAAACAATGAAGTCTACCGTTAACTTAATGACATAATATTATTGTTTATGTAGGTCGCAGACAATTTACTGCGTAATATGGAACACGTTGGCGCAATTCAAATTCTTTCTTAAATTACACATGTATACATTGCTGATTCGTTCTGAAATTGTGGCACGATGTTTGCTTATTGTATAGTATACCAACCTCTTTCAACTTATCATTGTCAAGACACAAATAATCGTCCACACGTGGATTTCCGGCGAGATAGCATCAAGTTTCCTGTGACACCAATCATTTGACTCATCATGAACGGAACGTTTCTGTTTCAAGCAATTATTTGGGGAAGTACATACTTACCACTGTCAGTATAATAGACAGACCCTAATGACGAATCTATCCGCCTGGAGTTAATGCAACGCGAAGTTAATGGACATCTTATAGCGCAAGTTCGTGTTTCACGAAACACTGATAATGAAATATTTGACAGTATACAGCAATACAAAAGTTAAATATAAATAAACGAACAGTATGTAAATGCAAATATATACATACAACCTCAATGGTAACAGTATAGGAATAGGATAGCGAGTGTCAAAAAAAGTTGCCCCAGAAACAAACTATCAATTCGGATCTACTATGTTTAATAAAAGAATAAATCGTGTACTAGCAATTATGCATATCATACCTAAAAACTGCACTCCAGCATGTTGTTCCAAAGCGTCAGGCTCTAGATATTGTACACCTTCTTGGAGACCGAACACGTATGGGCATATTAAACATACCAGTACCTGAACATTTACAATAATACGTGATTGTTTATGGACCGTTTTAAACTGTATCTATACGTATACATTTTGAAACCTTCAAAGCAGTGTGGGTAATAGACAATGGATGAACGCATGTGTGTATTAAAACTAAAACTTATATTAAACGATTTATACTAAAAGACTTAAATTAAATGTTGTTATTATATGTTTGGGCATGAAGAGCAAATATATTGCAACATTTCACGTGATTTGGCAACGATATATGAACAAAATGCCGTTCGTACACTCAATATTGTGACTGATCTAACCGTTTATTTCTTTGTCTTCGTTTTTGTTTAAAAACTATGATGATCTGACTCTATAAGCATAATTAGTATATTGTAAACGTGAATAATGCTATGTAGTATCGCAGCAAATATTTTGACATGCATATACAAATGTTTGTAAAGAGACTTCATAAGAAGGAAGAAAAACACACATACACAAACGTTGCACAATTGTTTTTTTTTCATTTTATAATGTTGAAATGACAATAGTTAATTATTGTTTTCAAAATCAAAATACAGCCAAATATCGTATTTAAAGACATGTTCACTGCTGTTGATGCATATATTTTTAATTTCAAATTGTTTTTATTTTGTTAAGCCGATGATCGGATTTCAAAATAAGTTTTATTAACATATTCTCGTACATTTCTACATATTTAGTAAACGTGTAAACCCGTCTTTCGCGGAGACCGCCCACAGAATTTCAAAATAATTTGACTAGAATATTTGTTTTGTATTAGTAATTTTATTTAAGTAGAATTAAATCGAATCCATGTCTTACAATTTTGCTATTGTTTCTTAATACATGTATCATTGTGACGAAGCTGCATACAGCATACACTTTGAAATGAGGAGAACAAACAAAGGCCAACATATGCTTCATTGTTTATATAAAATTACGTATTGTGACATTTACATGATAATATTAAAATTAACATTTCCTTCAAATTGATTGAAGTTTAAGGCATTACTAGTATGTATGTTTCTTTGCTTATACAACATTTGGCAACCACGTGTTTGACACTATTTCATTAGTAGTAAAATTGCTTCAATTAGTCTCAGAACCAAAATACTCAAAGTTAATGGAAAAAAAAATTGCAAAACGGCGCTGTCAAAATAGCCATATGGGGATAATAACATTTAAACAACAAATGGACAATTTATTAGGACGTATGTGTGAATGATTATTCACATGGCATTTGCAATACTCTAATAAGTAATTTAGGAACGATAGCTGTTACTTGGCAACGATGGATGCATTCACACACACCATATCCGATTTAACACAGTATCAAGCACACATATTTTACGTGGACGAAAAAATATATTTACCATAACAAATGAAGCGAATATGTCACTTAAAATAAACATGTTACCCCATAATAACTTCACCATATACAAAACATAATACTGACTCATTGTATGATTATGAAAATGTGCAATTTATTAATGTGTGTCAGTAAAGGTAAGGTAAATATATTGAATTTTACTTCATTTTACGAGTCTTGTTTAAAATAATATTGTTAGCTGCAAATGCAATGTGTTAATCTCGGGTAATATTGGTACGGTAATCGAGTGGTAACACTCTGGTCTACCATCCCAGAGGTCGTGGGTTTAATCCCTGGCCGGGGCACTTGAAATTTCAGAAATGCTTCAAGTGTTTCCCACCCAACTAGAGTTGCACTGGTATGGAACCCAGGTAATTCTCGCGTGTATCGGTGCTGTACATTGAGCACGTAAAAGAACCAAGGGATCTATTAGCAAAGAGATAGGGTATCGCACCCGGATTCCTTGTATCTCTATACTGTCTCTTCTGCTTGCTGTCTCTTCAGCAAAAAACCAAAAAGGACCCCATTGGAAATAATTGCACTTTCATGGTTTATCCTTGACTGCAAGGTAAAAAAAGAAATACAATATTGCAGCTCTTGATGGAAAATATGGTGAACTATGTTTTATTTCTTTGTTTAGTACATGAGCTGATGACTTACATGTAATCAAGAACAGCGTCTGAAGTGTGTTTGCGTTGTAATATTGTTATCGACGCAGTATTATATTCTCCCAAAACAAATAAGATCTTCACTTTACCATTAGGCATGAATGCTATATTTAGACGCATATACATATTAAACTGATATCTCATTTATTAGTGTATGCATTAACATTAATTTCTATAACACGGCAGGATAGTTTAGATATGTGATTTGATTTGTCCATGCTGCTATTAAATCAAACATCCGTTGTACGACGATGCTTTTCTGAAAAGTGTCACCCAAATGTGTGGACAGAATGTGCACTATTGGCAATTCTCTACGTGTATCTAAAATATAATATATCAACATAATAACGGACAACATTTATATATATATATATATTCTGGTATAGTAAACATTGTACTGATAAAACTCAACCATTGTTGATTTTTTTCGAACCAAAGACACTTATACAAATATAACAAAATAAATGAAAAGTGTATGCTTCTAACAGGAAGGAGTTGCTCATTTACAAAAGTATCCACTATCCGAGTGTATATTCTGTACTTGTTGTTTCATATACACACTATTAAATAGTCTACCTACCTGTAAGCTTAGTCTATTGAGACAATGAAGAAAATTTTGTTCCAACCGATAGAAGAACGGGATAAGATTACGTACACAAGTAAAGTTTCCTTCATTCTCGGATTTGGTGGTATGTTTATATCATCTAGATCAACTAAACTCTCTGTTAACAATAGCCTCATTATAACGTCTGGATTAAGTCCGTACCTAACTAGCTGAAGTCAGTTGTCAATTTCAGCAATATTTATTGTCATTGGTTGTTTTGCTTCCCACGTTTACAAATAAAGTGCATACTAAACTATGGGGTATGCGGTGACCTCTGGCAAATCTATCAACTGTGTGAACGTAATACAGCGTGTGTCTTACGAACAGTGCAACATTAAACTACTGTATATATCTGTGTGCGTCTCATGCAAAGTCTTTCAAGAGATGTATTGCAAAACAATGTAACATAACTTATCACGGGCACGTATGTTACTGCATTAACCGGCATACATGGAGAATGTTTGTTGAATTCATCTGGGATCCGAGAAAATAAACATTTACACAAGCAGTACAGCAATAAATTCTGTCCTTTTAACATCGGGAACAAACAACAAGCTTCCAAATTGATTCTTGTCACTGTTAAATTTATACTGTTTGAAGTCCTCAATTTCCAAGAGGTGATAATAACTAAATATATACGAAAGAAAAACACAGAAGAAATTATATACATAGTTATTAAAAGTCACTTTGCTTAATACACATCTGCTCATTAACAGTCATTTAAAAAAAAACGCCAGTTACAAAGAAAGTGAATCACGTAAAGGTCTTATGGTTAAACGTTTCTTAAACCTTTTAATATGTGCATTTTTCGTCCACCTTATGCGAGCTTATTCATCTGCGAATAAGCGTGGTTGACATGAGTGTGTATTGGATTTTGCATGCCCAGTGACCTTGACTTATAACATGACACCGATATGTAAGCCATGCAATCTCTAGAAATGCGTGCATGACGAAACCAATAATAGTCACTTTAGATTGATAAACGCCGTTATGGAACAGTTAATATGATATTGGCGGATGTTAGAAATGTGCACTTCTCTCCATGCAAACAAAACAGATAGCCACATAAAACATATGATTTGTGTCGAATCCAACACCCGATTTCCGGAGCCAGCACTGGGCGGAAATTCGTGGCAATATGTTATTAAAATTGATGTGTTTTATCTTTCCTCTATATCACCATAATGACAGGTTTCTATAATTCATTTGTCTGTTTCTTGTCGAGCAGCCGCTTGATTTTCGTAATAATTACCATACGTATACTATCCCCAATCAAATTTTATAGTAGCAAAACAACACTGTTTATTTTGGTACCATTAATAAAACAACTCATAAGCAGGAAGCTGAAACGTCAGACGTTTGTGTATTATGAAGTTATCTAAATTGATGTTTCATGACGTCATGAATGAGTCAAACATTCTCTTTCAGACGTATGATGGAAAAAATCGTTATAATTTGTGCGTTGTTATAATTGAATGATGGTCAAAAATGTGTCTCTTTTTCATTTGTCAAGAAAAGTAAGTAACACTGGTAGACAGATGTAATTTATGGAAACATAATGCGTTTCCAAATGGGTCGTGAATGTATGTTTTCTTACATTTGTGGGTGAAATAATCTTCGCTGAATCGCACTACATTGCCCGATTTTTAAAATAATGCGAACTATGTTGAAAAAACCCATATAAAACCTACTCACTCTAAAAAATCATCCGTGAAAATTCATCCGGTGCTTAGCGCCACCTCGGAAGTAGCATTGGCTCATTTATTAATGCATCGCAAAAAGAGGTGGCGCCCGTGCAATGGTTGTTATGAAACACATGTCAATGGTTTTCCATGTGACTGACAAAACGAATGTATAATCTATTTATTTAGATTCTGGAAAAACACTCTTGGACCAATTAAAAGGCCAATTGATCTCTGTACGACTACCGGCTTATACGTTCATATATTCATATCAGTATTCTGGCTAACCTGGCTCTGACACTACGTGAATGGGTCGGGTACAAACGAACACTCGCCAAACAGCAACAACCTGCGAGGTGTCAACCGAACCGATCTGAATAATCGTGTTAAGAAAACCTCTTCAGAGCTCATTAATCAGGTATAGAAAAGAATACTGGGAACAAATTGTGAAGAAACAGGTTCGTTGATTTTGATAAATTTAGTTGTTTTGGGCTTGACACATTGTATACCGCCAGGTCGACAATAAAAAGGACCACTTACGACTTTAGTCGGCTATATTATGAGACATAAGCTTACAATTTGGCAGCCAGATTCCACAATAACGAAACGTCTTCTCCTTTATGGAAAACGTGCCATTATGGTTCAAAAATGGCAGGAGCCGTGTTGTAAATGGATGAAAATAAAAGTATATGAGTTAAATTTATTACAAATGCTGATTGATGTTTTCCCAAACAATTTACGTTCCTTATATACAGTATAATGAGTTTATGGACTGTACAATTTAATGAATAGATTCGTCCTATTGACAACTCGCCTCAAGTTCAATAACAACTTGCCCCGTGTAAGTGTAACGAATCGCCCAATCAAAAGTACAATGTATATTACTTATGTAGTATTTTCTAAACATGTACTTCAAACAATATTTTAAACATGAGTAGGAATTTCAAAATGCAATGTAGCATGACTGGACACTAATTTTTGATGTGCAACTGTTAAGTGATATGATAGCTGATGAGTCAGAATAAATACATAGATATACGTTTATATATAACTGTTTCATCGGTTCATAACGTCAACATAAGTATACACAAAACTTTTTCCACTTTCGTTTCAAACTTAAATGGATATCATTCTTTGCTACTGCCACGGTTTGTGACCAAAATGTAATTCCATAGCAGGGACATGACGGAAAAAGGTAACATATCCGAAATCCAAACACTTCTGTATTTCCCGAAATACACTTCACTTGCGATTATTTCGAGTTAAACATACTCAGGTCGCTCATTTCACTTATTATATAAGTTACCTTCTACATCATTTGACATGTATCTGCTATAAACAATTCGCGTGATTTGTGGATAGATTCATATGTCGCCGAAATGAATTAATATAAGAAACCGTCCGACATTAGTTTTTGCTATCTTAGTACACAACGGGTACTATACTAACATATAATGAACTGTTATCGACTGCCGACACTAAACGTTCTCAACGTCGGTTGTAAATAATATTGAGAATTGTGGATAGACTTATTTGTCGTCAAATGCATTAATATAAGCAACCAATCCCGTCCGACATTATTTTGGTTTGTGCTATCTTGGTACAAAACGGGTATTAGGCTAAAATATCATAACTTTGTTCGACCGCCGACACTAAACATACTCAACGTCGGTTGTTTCTGTAAAATAAGCGACTGGAGTCGTCAGAGTGTTCTCCCCTGAATAACCACTGTCTTGTCTATAGATTATTTCTCCGACGGGTTGTAGCGAATGCGTCTGAGGCGATTGTGCAGACCTCGTTCTCTCCATTTCCAAGTTATCACAATCGCTTATTTTCAATGAATCAACATTAGGATGAAAGCCTTTTGAAGGCGAGCTAGCTTCACTGTGTTCCTTTTCGCGGATCATTTCCTTCAGTCGCTGGTTTTCAATCATTAGAATTTCCATCTTGTCGCTCATTTCGCGATGCTGTTGTCTTAAAACGGTGTCTTTCCTTTGTTGTTTCAATTCGTCTACTTGTTTTTGAAGGCCGCCCTCTTTCTGCTGTAATTCTACAACAAGACCCAGATATTTGCTTTTTGTAATCGTAACATGAAGTACTATACATTTCGGAAATAAAATTGCTCTATAGATATTGCATGAAGTTAAAGGTTAAAACATGCATGTAATTGTTTTACTATAACATACTGCAAAAACTGAGTATATTTATATTCACCCAAAAGCTCTTTAAAAATTATTTGTAATATAAATAATTAAATACATATGTACGCAACTCAGAGATTATCGAAATTAAAAACTGTTTTGTATAAAACCTGAAATCAAAGCGTTTGCTTCGATGAGCTTGTTTTCGACTTCTTGTTTCTCAGCGATCGTCGTATCCTGCAATTCTTCTGCCTCGCAAAGCGCGTTCTCTAACTGCACAATGCGCATGCTCAAAATGTCAACCGTCTGGTTCATATCCGTCTGGAAATAATAATTAAGTTTCTCATAACTGTTAAACCTATATAGTGTAGTTCAAATAGATTGAAAACCTAACTAACAGAGACACTTTTGAGTCCGTTTCCTGTGTGAAACTGGAAGTTGGTGTATTTGGAGAAAAATGCGCCCAGAGTAGGTATCGAAGCCGGAAATCTTGATCCAATATAATCTTGTATAGCATTTCCATATATTGGATGACACTATAATTGCCATTATAAAATTTAAAGATTATTTTTTCTAGATGAAATATCAGTATTGGGCCTCTTTGTACCGGATTGAACTTACTGATATTCCGAATATACGAATTTAATAATTGTTTTACATAGTTGTTTTTAACGCAATTAATAAGGTATCAATATGCCAAATATTCATTGAGGCGTTTTAAAATGCCAAAGTTATAAGCACGGTTCACGATTTTCTAAGACAACCCTCCTGCAATTTATAAATACGTTATGCATTAATTGTATAATTGATTTCTTTAGAGTCAAACCGTACGGCATAATTGACAGCATTTTACGGATGCAGGTTTTAAAAGACACCCGCACCAACTGATTGGCATTACACATGTAAGTTTACCATATCCCTTTTCAAGTGCGACTTGTACTCCTCGAGTTCGCCCATCCTGAGGTCCATACTCATTTCTCGTCTGCTGAGACGCCACTTTTCCCGCTTTAAGACATCGGTGAGATCTCGCGCCACCTCTAGATTTTCTTTTAGCTTCTCATACAAACTTCCGACTTTCTCGAAGGAAGACGTACCACTTGAAGACTGAAACAGTTGCACACTGACTTTAGAAATAAGAGCAAATTGTTATATGGATTATCACGAGTATATGGTTACTGCATGCGTACATCTGGTTGGTGTCATTGAATCAGCTTTGCTAAGTTTCAGTGTTAACTGTTATATTTACCATATGGCTTGCATATTTATTGACCGACAGAACTACATAATCTAAGTTCGATGTTTTAAAGGTTTACTTGTACGTGTCTATAACATTCTTGAAAAAGAAACACAACAAAAAACGGTCTTTTATTGTGATAAACATTTCTTTTAACTTGTGTGTTATCAAACAAATATACATTGTAGGAAACGCAGGTTGACTGTATCTAACACACGTTTTTGTCGGCGTAATTAAAAAGAAAACCCGTACCATAATTAAATTAAAATGAGACACTTCGATATTTTATGACACGCAATACAAAGGCTGCTTTCACCAATACGTTGCATGTCAATACTCTCATTTCCTAGCAACGGGCCACATTGACACGAGAATGCACATCTGGTCTTATTATCCCTTATGTAATTTCAAGATGTTAAAACCTAATGAAAGAGCCTTTCAAACAGTTATGCCGACGAAAGTGGGCTCTCGATCACGACAAACAGAGGTTTATATTGTTTCAAAAATAATTTTGAAGAGTACTAGGCCAATAAGGATGTATTGCCTCGTTTTGACAGGATATATACAAAGACAATGAATTCGAACTTTTATACAAAAGAGTGGCCAGAATTGAAAGAAATGTATTCAATAATTGGTTATACAACGTAAACTACCGCTGAATACTGAATTTATACTAAAAATCTTAATAACAATATCAATGTTCTCTTTTGTGGATGTCTTATGTAAATATTTATATATCAATTAATCACCTGCTGAATGTCAAAATTTATCATATAGGAGAAACCAGTGATGTGAACCACGAGGAGCATGTCATAAACACGATGTACAGTCTGTCCTACTTAACGTCATTAATAAATGATTGATTGTGCGAAGGAAAAACGTTTAATTGCCCCTTTGGCTGTGGCGTATTCGCTGGTTGATAGATCAATAAATATACAACTGATTACCGAATTGACTTTATGGTTTTAGAGCGATGTAATTTAATGTATATACGATTTCTGTGAAAAAGGAATAATTATGATAACGTTAAATTCAAAATAATTTCAGTGATAATTGTAGATAATGTATATTAATAAATACTGGACTATTGTGTAGTAAAAACACATATACATATTACAGTAATAACATTTGTTTTTGTATTGGTGTCGGTGATGACGTTTTTAAAAGTTGCCATCGTCAAAGTATTTTGGTCAACCGTTGAAATGTCATCCCCTGCACCTTGGGGCCACAGGTTTGACTGTTCCACAAATGCCCATGAAATAACTGTATATTATATGTTCTCCTTAAAGCAATAGTTAAACATTATTATTAACAAACATTGTGTATTCAAAAGTGAAACGTATAGTTAAATTGAATAATTCATTAAAGGTGAATTTACCATATGTCTATCTTGGACAGCTGTTGTTTAGTCGAAATGAATGGTGATTTTGTTTAGCATTTTGATACAACCTTGATACAATATAATAAACAAACGATCAAATTGAGATAAATGTGACGCAAATATAATATTTGATATTTTCGCGCTCTCAGGCACAATATAAAACAATATATTGTAACGATCACGAGTAAAAAGCGCGCGCGCCTGACATATTGAAAAAATGCAAGAAAAGTATAAGAAAAACAAATAAGGTAATGTGTTTGAATGGCCTTTCTTTTTAAGGAGTTTGTTAAACACTTAGATTTAAAGCTTCACGTTTAAATCTCTTCTGAAATGTAAACCCAAATATCATCCAAATGTTCTTCTGCTTTTAAGTGATTCGATAAATCTTATTGGGTTGTCATTATATACATAAAAGGATTATGACGATTTGTTCACAACTTATTTGCATTTGAAAATAAAGTCGTGATTTTTAAATTTATAATAATTATATTATATTTATTATATACATATACATATATTTATATACATAAATATATATAATTATATTATTATAGACTTAAATGTATTTAATAACAACAGAAACACGTGCGGAGGTCAAGTTTATAAAAGGAACACTACGCTTAACGCCAATATTTCTTCTCGGTGAGTCATAGCAAACAAACACGTTATCAAGGCTACACTACAATAAAAGCTACGTGTTTCTCGTCGATGTGTTTCAAGCACAGACAAGGTATTAGGGCTAAACTACACTTGCTGCATCCAATTTCTCCTTGATGTTTTTCAAGTACAAATAAAGGTTATGAAAACTGCAGTACAGTCACCGTGTTTATCCTGGACTTGTTTGAATGAAACAGACAAGGCCTCGCAATACTTACACTTATTTCTCATTTATGTGTTTCAAGCATAACGAAAAATTGTGTTTAAACATGATAACGTTTACATTGCCTTAACTGAAAACACTCGAAACAGTGTTTTTAAACGTGTATACATAAAAAAGTGTGTACACTTCCGTTCTCATGTTGTTTCTACTTTCACTTCCGAAAACGTACACACGCATAATAATTTAAGATGAACATGTTTCAAACCGGAGGATACACATTTTAACACTAAATTAGATGATGCATACAATGAATGCATGTACAAAATAACGTCCTTAACGATCTTATGGCTACGTTTGCAAAGTTGGAGTGGAAGCATCTCATGTAAATGTTGCGGAAAATAAAATAGTACTTCCCATCATACACAGTGCGTAAGCAAACAGGTCAGTTGAGAAGCGACGCATGTGACACATTTCTCGATGTGTTTCAAGCACACACAAATGTTATCAAGGCTACACTACACATATCGCCAAGTAGTTCTCGGTGTGTATCAAGTACACCAATGTGTAATCAGAATTACACTACAATAACAACATACCGCCAAGTATTTCCCATCAAAACGTATCAAGCACAAAAAGAGGTTATCCCGGCTACACTACACTTGTCGCAACGTATTTTTAAGTAGATATGTTTCAAATGTTTAATTACGGCTACATCTTACTTAATGACAAGTATTTCTAACTATATGTTTTAAGCACACCGACACTTTATAAAGGCTTCACTTACCGCCAACTATATCTGTGTTTAAAGCACATACACAGTATCAGGGCTACACTACACTTACCGCCACGTATTTCTTCTCAAGGTGTTTCAAGCACACAAAACGGTATCAGGGCTACAATACACTTACTGCCACGTATTTCTCCTCGATGTGTTTCAAGCACACACAACTGTATTAGGGCAACTCTACACTTACCGCCACGTAGTTCTCCTCGATGTATTTCAGGCACACAAAACGGTATCAGGGCAACTCTAAACTTACCGCCACGTATTTATCCTCGATGTGTTTCAAGCACACAAAACGGTTTAAGAGGTGCACTTCACTTACCACCACGTACTTCTCTTCGATGTGTTTCAAGCACACAAAACGGTATCAGGGCTAAAATACACTTACCGCCACGTATTTCTCCTAGATGTGTTTCAAGCACACACACCGGTATAAGGACTACACAACACTTACCACCACTTATTTCTCCTCGATGTGTTTCAAGCACACACAACGGTATCAGGGCTACAATACACTTACCGCCACGTAGTTCTCCTCGATGTGTTTCAAGCACACAAAACGGTATCAGGGCAACTACACTTACCGCCATGTGTTTCTCCTCGATGTGTTTCAAGCACACAATACGGTATCAGGGCTACAATACTCTTACCGCCACGTATTTCTTCTCGATGTGTTTCAAGCACACAACACGGTATCAGGGCAATTCTACACTTACCGCCACGTATTTCTCCTTGATGTGTTTCAAGCACACAAAGTGGTATCAGGGCTGCAATACACTTACCGCCACGTATTTCTCCTCGATGTGTTTCAAGCACACAACACGGTATCAGGGCTACAATACACTTACCGCCACGTATTTTTCCTCGAGGTGTTTCAAGCACACAAAACGGTATCAGGGCTACAATACACTTACCGCCACTTACTTCTCCTCGATGTGTTTCAAGCACACAAAACGTAATCAAGGCTACAATACACTTACCGCCACGTAGTTCTCCTCGATGTGATTCAAGCACACAAAACGGTATCAGGGCTACACACCACTTACCGCCACGTACTTCTCTTCGATGTGTTTCAAGCACACAAAACGGCAGGGCTACACACCACTTACCGCCTCGAAGTTCTCCTCGATATGTTTCAAGCACACAAACGGTATCAGGGCTACAATACACTTACCGCCACGTATTTTTCCTCGAGGTGATTCAAGCACACAAAATGGTATCAGGGCTACACAACACTTACCGCCACGTATTTCTCCTCGATGTGTTTCAAGCACACTGACAGATTGTCGAGGCTGTCCACAAGCTCCTCCGCAGTGTCCACTAGAGCGATTGACCCTCGGTGGTTGATCACCGGGTTTATATCCAGTTTCTTCGCCGCCATGTCCTTTATGATAAAGCTGCTTTATGTTTATGTCATCCCCTTAGAAAACAAAACAAAACGTAAATATCAATTGATATTAAAAGAACAACCTTTTATATATCCCAAAATGTCAATTTAATTGAAAACTTATACATTAAGTATCTCTTTGTTGTACATAGGTATTATATCTATATGGAAAAACTGTATACAACTAAATGTTGATGCGGTATCGATCAGTAAATGTTAATATTTAAAGAAATGATATAGATAAATCATTAAATGTAATGAGTATATTTCTTTTGGCAAGTATCAATTTTAATTCAAATATTCCAACCCTTCTATAATATCATACAGTTGCACACGAATGTGTATAATACATAGTTTTAAATTTAAACGATTAATTAGAAACAGTTATTTAGTTGTTAATCAACACATAAGATTCTATGAATCGTGTTTGTTAAAATGGTTCATTAACAGTGCAAACTGCATATGAACTGAAAAGTACATGTATAAAGTATTACGCAAAACGTGTTTTTACCTATTGTCGCTAATTAGTAAACATAGATGTAAACACCATAAAGCACTAACCTATGTTCTAGCGAACGTATGTGTCCTATAACCACAACCTTCGACTCAGATCTTATCGTCACTTCTGTCGTTTTAATTTTCAACGTAAACACCGCTATAAATGAACTGAAACCGCACTTGTTTATGACAACAATGACGCGTTTATGCGGGCAATAATTTAAAGGCTAATTAACCAAATATTAACGTATTGAATAATTCATGCGTAACTCTTAACTAGTTATGAATTATATTGGGTTTTGTAATGTCACGGTAGGTTTATACACCTTCTTAACGTCGGAAAGGTGAAAACTATACTCACCGACAGAGTTAAGGCGATTCGGTTTGAAATATAAGAAAGGTGAGCAGTAAAGATTGAAGTTCAACTAATATAGGACACACCTTTTAGTACGTTGGCGTGTTTATTACAAACTTAACATCAAGAGTCATGTACAAAATGTCGTTATCATCCGAGCACACGGAAACGATGCATTCGTGAACAATCAGCGTTAAATAAGAATAATGTTTACCTTCTAAATCGCAGACTAAAAAAATCCTTATTCGAAAAATATTGAATTATACGAATCGTACGTAAGCCCACTGGTTGTCAGTTAAACCTGTGAAAACTATAAATATATTTACTTTTTTACCACGGCATTAAACAAAATTCGATTGAAACTTAGGGCAACATCTGTATGTTTGTTTTTTAATAATTAAACATATGTTTGTAAAAGAAAAGCCAGCTTGCAAAATTGCAATGTGGTATGAATACATACATGTAATACTATGTCTAAACAAGACCACTTAACGCAACAATTGTATTTTTTATAATGTGTCGATTATTTATATATTTATATCGCCACATTTGTCATGCTCACTCATACATCATTGTGTGTTGTCTCCTTTATATATTATTGATCAACGAATCGATGATTTTACATTAAAGGAGCAATATATGCCTTAAATAAAAAAACACGAAATGGAGTCTTTTTAAAATATTAACGTTTAAGCTTTCAACGAACATTGTATGTTTTGAGCGTTTTTAACCTTCAAACAATGAATTGCATATATTAAATTATAATTGAGAAAACAATGCAATGTAGTAAACGGAATGCTGTTTATTGATTGTTAACATAAAACTTTAAGTGTGTTCTTTTTTATATTTGCATTTTTTTCCAGATTAATTTTAACATTTTTTTTTCCAGAAGATATAGTGGTGTTTATTGTTGCTGACATTAAGCCTTTGTTAAATATATTTTTATTACAGTTATTACTTTTTTATCGTCCTTACTAGTATATACTCATATTCACGTTTTGTTGTCAAAGAAGGGTTGAAACGTCAGACAATACCTGTTTTTGACCACAAAGATACACTTGTTCGTAGAAACTGGAACCCTTCTTTATTCAGAAGAACGCACTATTTTTGGTCTATATTATTGACTCATAGATAGCCATTAGAAAATTTTGAAATAAAGTACATAAATAAATATTGCCCAGCAATCTCGGCTTCAATATTGGGTTATAATCTGGATGTCAAACCATTTGTTGTATAAACCACTCTGCAAACCAGTCTATCAGTCTAGTTTATACTTGATATTGAACGAAGTGGGGATGTCTTATAAACTTAGTGTACTCGTTAGGCATAATCAGTAATACTATAAAACAAATAAAAGCAATCGTTTGCCATTTGAACGGTAGGAAAATCGAAAAAACCGGCTATGTTGCAAAATCAGAATTTCTAGTCAATATTATATAAAATATACGTTGACCTGGCTGAACTGTTGTTTTGATGCATTAGATTTGTTGTTCTACTTTTATATACCCTTTAAATAGAAATGATTGCAATGCTCAAAAGTAGCAGCGACAATTTAGAAGATTGGCGGAGCCACCAGATATGGGGAATTATGCCTTTTATCTTCCCAGACAGCAATATCATGACCTACTTTATGATGTTCAATCACGATTTATTTGTTTCAGACGTGCGCTTCTGAATTATATACCATTGATAATGGAAATGGGATTTTTTTATGGAAATAATGGAAATTCATTTGCATTCAGTAAGTGGTTACGCGCCAGATCTATATATTGAGTTAAATCTCACAGTATGTCACATTTGATCAACTCGAACATTTTCGAAACCTGTGATGTTAAACTCCTTATTGTTAGGTTCATTTCGGCACTAATCAGACTTATTTCGAAATAAATTGGATTCATATAAAAATGTATGATCAGATTATAAAAATGTATAATCGTCTCTTCTTCTGAAAATTATTACATGGAAACAGAAAACAACATAGAATGTCTTGACTTGTGTGCCTCACTTTATCACGAAGACAGTTTAAGGATTTGTAGCAATGCACGGATTGAAGTTTAAGATCAAGTTGTTATTTAAATTGTCACATCCTGCCCCAACACAGATGGTGAATTATTGGAATGCCCTTCGTTCGCCCACCCTTTCCTCATTCCATCCGTCCTTTAGTATAATAGTCCTTCAGTCTGTCCTTAACGCTTTCCTGTCCGTTTCATATCTCCTACACCCTTTGTCGGATTTTCATGAAACTTGCCTCAAATGTTAAGGACATTGATGCGGTGTTCGGAAGGCATAAGGCAGTCATGCCGGTTCAATGTCAAGGTCGTACTTCAGGATCAAAGTTAATAGCCTCAATTTTCGTGTTTCATGATGCCGAAGTAGTCCCTGACCAATCATTATATATGTTTAACACGAGATTAGCAACCTTAGCTGGAGATGCCTAATGTCTAAGTCAACAGAACACTGTTCCGGAAATAATAATATTAATGAATTAATGTCTCTATTTTATGTAAGAGACCCCCTTGTAATATTTTTTCTTTTGGTTCCTTTTTTGTAAGCTGTTTCAATAACATGCAATATAGTATAGTATTTATTCAAATTGTTTGAATAAATTTCCTACATTTTTGCACTAAAGTCGGCTTCATTGTTGTATTTGTAAAATAAAACTTGCGGGTAATGCTGAATAAGTTTATTTTATTCCAAAAATATAATGATTGCCTTAATTTCCTAAATATTGTTTTATGATGATGGTAAACAGAAAATGCTGGAGATGTCTAATGTCGATGTCACCAGCACACTGTTCCGTAAAGTATGACATTAATGAATAATGGGGGTCCTACGTCATGTAAAAGACATAAAAAAACAGAGCTCCGGCAATGCAATTTGTGAAGATACTGATATTGATAATATGGAACAATTTGTTTAACATAAATGCGAATGCGACGTAAATAGTCTTAGAAAATAAAGCATTCGTAATATTTGACTATACATGGCAGTTTATCATGATAAACGAATACGCTTAATATCGCGATTCAAAGATTATAAAGAACGCTTTGACAGAATCGTTTCCAAACACGTTGAACAGATTAAACTCATGTTCGAACGTGAATAGTGAATCATATGAAGCAATGATACTAGGCAGCTTCTTGGCACACGTTATCATGCATGGTAAGAAGTTAATGTAAATCAATTGCTATAGATACTGCAAAGGGGAAAATATATGTTAAATAATGTGAACAGTCCACAATCATCACCATTATAACATTGCATGAATATCCCATTGGTGGTATTATGTTTCACTGTCATAACAAAGATTTGTGATATAAGTTGTGTGTATGTATAAAATGTTAAACATAATGAACGCGAATGAAGTTATATTCAAAACAAGTAACATATTTGAAAGAAAACGAAGACACGTTTTATACCAGCTCGTTTTCGAACTAAGATACCAATGCATCAACACATTATGTATTTTCGCCCGATATACGAATACCGTCATCAGGAACTCCTTAAAGCTTCTCGAGTATATAGGATACGCGTTCAACCACCAATACATTATTTATGCTTTGACACTTGATAAGAATTGGACTATACAACGTTTGCAACCGGCGTTATTTCAGTACTATTAAATCATTACTTGTGTTAACATGTGTAATAATTTGAACTAGTACATGTTAATTCTATTGACCTAACTGTATGTTCATTTTATGCCTGATAACATACCGGTTCTTTCACTTCTCTAACGCTCAAGAAATGAAGTTATTGGATTTCATACCAGTGAAGTGCATTTTTGCCGACGAAAGTAGGACTTTCTAATTATTAATTTCATCCTATCACCAGATGAAAATCGATAGGATAACAACGATCATATAAACTTGATCTATATCCTATCGATAATTTTAGATCAGGGTATTTTCCGATTGCCATTTATAGACGGAACTACTAGTCGGAACTACTTGTTTGACCTCAGTCTTAAAGTTCATGAGAAATTAATATTTTGAACGATCTCATAGGTATAAAAATTTTTTTTTTTTATAATTATCATCAATTCAGAATGTTATTAAATTATATAAACTAAAGAAATAAATAATAAAACAAAGCGTTTGTTTTCTTGTTATATATTTAGTTTCATTTATTTATGCTGTAAATATTCTGCACTAAAATTTCCGTCTGCAACAGAACAAAATTCAACAAAAATGTCTGATCATATTGAATATCCAAATTTTAATTTAATACTAGAGGATAATGGCTTTGAAACTGAAATCAATGAGCAAATTGCAAATACACAAGATGTTGTTGAAATTTCATATGAAGACTTTCAGGCAAAGTTTGGGTTTGACGCCAGAATTTTTGTTTGATTTTGACAATGAACTGGAAATTCCTGCTACTGACAATCTAGCTTCTGAGAACATTCCCATAAATGATCAACAACAGGATTCCATTGTGCAAGAAACTTCTAAAAGCAATGAGTTTAAGGATGTTAACATTGTACATGTCAATAAATTTATTGCTGACCAAGAAAATAAATACACAGCAAAAAAAACATTGGTTGATATCAACAAATTTCGCCGATATCTTGCACAACAAGGTGAAAAAAAGCAAATACATGAAATTCCTGTGGATCAGTTAGATCACTATGTGGCAAGATTTATCCTCTCTCTAACTAAGCCGGATGGGTCGGACTATGAACCGAGTTAATTGAGAGGCTTTATTAGCTCGTTGGATCGGTACTTCCGTCGTCATCGTTTTCCACACAGCATTATGTCCGATTCCGGAACTGACTTCTCGCTGACTCGTGAAACCTTAAATGCAAAAAAGAAAAGCCTTAAGAAACAGGTTATTATTTTTAAAGAAACAATTCATGGATTATGTAATGTACAGTATTATAAGTATATTTCTGTTCTAAATATATATACCGTAAATAATTCGAAAAGAAGTCTATCCAGATAAATGCATAAATTATTGCAATTATTCATAGCATTTCTAATAACTAGCATATGTGTCGTGTTTTGAGAAAACTGGGCATAATGCTTGTGCGTAAATTGTCATCCCAGATTAGCCTGTGAAGTCCGCTAAGGCTAATCAGGGACGACAATTTCCGCTTTTATGGAATTTTTCGTTTAAATGATGTCTTTTCTTAGCGAAAATCCAGTTAATGCGGAAAGTGTCGTCCCTGATTAGCCTGTGCGGACTGCACAGGCTAATCTGGGATGACACTTTACGCACATGCATTTTGCCCAGTTTTCTCAGAACGCGACACATATAATCTGCATTTTTAGTTGTTTCTTTTTCAATGTAAAAGCCTAAAGAAACAGGTTATCATTTTTAAAGAAAAAAATTCATGCATTATGAAATGTACAGTATTAAAAGTATATTTACGTTATAAATACATCTACCGTAAATAACTCGAAAAGAAATCTATCCAAACTAGAGCTTTGTCACTGACGTGACGTATACCCCCACATGCTGCATTGACACAGAATATTTTGCATGCTGTCTCACAAAACAAGAGAAGCTTATTTATGGCAATTTTTAAGAATTATTATGCCATTATCATTTATGGCCATTTTGACCTTTGAAATCTTGAATTCTTTGGCATGATACGCCATCCAATGCCTGTGAACAAAATTAATGTGGAGAGTAATATTAAAATCTCACAATGAATGACATAGTTATGGCCCAGACAAGCTTATTTATGGCCATTTTTGACCTTTGAACTCAAAGTGTGACCTTGACCTTGGAGATATCGACGTAATTTTATCGCGCAACACACCGTCCAATAATGGTTAACAAATGTGCCAATTGATTTCAAAATCCCACAATGAACGACATAGTAATGGCCTGGACAAGCTCAACTATGGCTATTTTTTACCTTTGAACTCATGTGTGACCTTGACCTTTGAGATATTGACGTAATTCTTTCGCGCGACACACCGTCCAATGATGGTGAACAAATGTGCCAATTGATTTCAAAGCCTCACAATGAACAACATAGCTATGGCCCGGACAAGCTCATTTATGGACATTTTTAACCTTTGACATCAAAGTGTGACCTTGACCTTGGAGATATTGACGTAATTCTTTCGCGCAACACACTGTCCAATGATGGTGAACAAATGTGCCAAATGATTTTAAAATCCCTTGATGAACCACATAGTTATGGCCCGGACAAGCTCATTTATGGCCATTTTTGACCTCAAAGTGTGACCTTGACCTTGGAGATATAGACGTAATTCTTTCGCGCAACACACCTTCGCATGATTGCAAACAAATGTGCCAATTGATTTCAAAGTCTCACAATGAACAACATAGCTATGGCCCGGACAAGCTCATCTATGGCCATTTTTGACCTTTGACCTCAAAGTGTGACCTTGACCTTGGAGATATTGACGTAATTCTTTCGCGCGACACACTGTCCAATGATGGTGAACATATGTGCCAAATGATTTCAAAATCCCTTGATGAACGACATAGTTATGGCCCGGACAAGCTCATTTATGGCCATTTTTGACCTTTGACCTCAAAGTGTGACCTTGACCTTGGAGATATTGACGTAATTCTTTCGCGCGACACACTGCCCAATGATGGTGAACATATGTGCCGAATGATTTTAAAATCCCTTGATAGATGACATAGTTATGGCCCGGACAAGCTTTCGGGACAGACCAACAGACCGACAAAGTGACTCCTATATAGCCCCCATTACCAATGGTACTAGGGGTATAATAAATGCATAAATTATTGAAATTATTCATAGCATTTATAATTACACGCATATACTCTGCATTTTTAGTTGTTTCTTTTTCAATGTAAAATACACAAACAAGTATATTTGACTGGATCATTTTATTGAATTGTTAATACAAACAATTTAAGCTATTTGATTTTTCCGATATATACAGTTGTACGTCGCTGTATTCAGGGCCAAGGCATCCGCCCAATGGAAGCTGAACCTCTCACCGATGAGGACATAGACCAGATGTGGGAAACTGCTGTCCTTGGTCCACACACTCCATGTTCCCTATTAACGCAATGTGGCTTAATAACAGTCTCCACTTTGGCTTAAGAGGGACAACTGAACAACACAATTTGAGATGGATAACTCAATTTTATCAAAATGCTTTCTTTTAATCATTAGTGATAGCTCAAATAACATGGTTTTGTAGAAAACTAACTTTAACAAGTGTTTTTCTTTTAACTAAGAAAAGTTTAGATAATGTATTCAATGCAAAAAAGCGTGTTTCAAATAAAAGTATTGATGTATGATACTGTCAGTGTAACAAATGATTTACAGGGGTTTCGCTGTCCATTGTTGCCAAATTTGACAAAATTGTGGAAGTGTCAACCATTTTTGCATTTTAAATTTGAAGACTACATCTAAATTTATTTACAAATACTACGGTCGGTTGGTGTATAGCGGATAGCTAAAGACTTCGAGTCTCATTTTAACGTAAACACCATGCATTCAGTAATTACACCATTAAACCTCGAATGACAAATGTCTTTTTTAATTGAAACATGCCAGCGGTTTTAAATTTCCGACAAAAATTATTTGTTTACAGCGCGAATTTCATGGTACACTGATTCAGCCATTACCGCTTAGGCCTATATCGGATTACATGTGTATCGTATTATTTCTTAAAATTTGACCCATAAATTGTGAAAAAAATGCAAGATATGTACATTTCCAGAAATAAAATTCATTTCTGCGTTCAATAAGACCAAGTTCATGGAAATCGCTGCACAATTGATGAAGTAATGGCTGTTCAAAGCGATGCACCCTATATTCGGGTTATTTTGAGTTTATTACCTTGTTCTATATATATGATAGTGAAAAATATGTTTTTCAGAGAAATCGATTTTTCATTATAATTTGATTATTTTTCATTCAAAATGATGTTTTTACTAATAAATATCATACACGGTGCCTATACCACGTGACTTTTTAAGATCTGTGTTGGGAGAATAAAGCGCGACCCAGAACACATTTTTAAGGATGTCTTTTTAAATAGTTCACCATTTTTGATGGGATAAAGTGGAGAGCCCGCTTATTCGTGAGAGTTTTCTATAGGTATCATGATTTGAAAGTATTTTTTTCAGTAAAGTGCAGCCGCGCGTTTGTTATATGAAGTCCTCACACTGATCCGATCTTTTTCTTACCGTTCAAACGCGTGGTTGCACTTTACTGAAAAAAATACTTATTTGTTAAACATACGTCTTCTCTTTTCCTTTCATCACAAAAACGGTGCGTACATAACGTGACCTTGTTTTGCTTTTGAAAAAAGAAACCGTTGTAAACATTGACACGCGTCAACAACAACATGAATCGACTGAACAATAATAGGCTTTTGTATTCAATTCATAGAAAACTATAAATCTTAACATAAATAAAAGTATTTCGCAAAAAACTTTTAACCTATCCGTTACTCACTAAAATCCGCTATACACCAATCGACTGTATCAAAATAATATTATAATGGTAGCTTAAGAAACTCCAGCGAACAGTTGATATAGTACTGACAGACCTGTTTAAAGGAGCACCAGTAAAAAAATTATAAAACGCGACATTCATAATAATTATTTCTTCATTTTGTGTGCGCATTTTATTTATTTTTTTGGTGTAAAAAATAGCAATTATATATTTTTTTTTTATAAAAACAATCAACAAAAAAACACATAGCATACCTTATATTTAGATGGCGAGATGTGAAGCTGCGAACCACTGCCGCGGGTGAATTTTTTTTAAGAGTTTCATGAGAGGCAGACAAAAACTCGCACTGGTGAGAATCTGGGCGACTACAGGAAGGTGAACCCCAAGATGTTTGCGGTAAATTCTCCTCGTGACCCAATCGCCATGTACAAGGCTTATTCCGCAAAGCGACCAGAGGGATTCTCAAACGATGACGATCCATTTTACCTAGCGCCGCGCACCAAAGAGGGTTGCTCCAGTCAGTGGTTTTTGAGACAACGCCTTGGAGAGGTCAAACTATGAAAGATGCTCAAAACCATGGCCGTGGCAGCAAATCTTCATGATCGCAAACGCTACACAAACCACTCTGCGCGAAAACATCTTTTCCAGAAGCTGCGAGGCCATGATGTTCCTCCCACAGAAATTATGGCTATTACTGGTCATAATAATGTTCAGTCCATCTTAAACTATTCTTTAGTTACTGAAAAACAACTTCAACGATGTTCAGCCATATTGTCAACGTCCACAAAAGCACAGTCGAGGTCTGAACACACCATCAGAAAAACAAACACAACATGTACAGCAACATTAACCTCACAAACAATTCCTGTCTCTGTCACAATTCCTGAACATACTTTGAATTCAGATTTCTTGTTCCCCACCCACCACACAACTTCCACTGTAAACACGGAATTCAATGTTTACCCAGCAAGGCTTTTAACCTCACAGTTTTATGGAGCAACATTTAACATCCAAAACTTCATTTTAATAAACTCCTCTAGTACAGGATCACGCACAGATTTAAATACATACTTATTGAATTGGTAATTCTCTCACGAGCACTTGCAGCGACACAAATTTCCCAAATCTACACAAACCAACACATGTCGAATTTTCGGTAGAGTACGACGGGCCCTGCGAGTGAATATGAGTGCCACGATAATAGAAAACTATCGTAAATGATTTATTGTTATTGTTATAAATAAGCATTGTGTCGTTTTCAACACAATAACATTAGCGACCTATGTTACAAAGGTTGTTTGTTCAATAAAAGGTTTGTTATATGATGGACTACTTTGTTATAAAGTCAACGCGGAATGACACACTCTATACTATTTTTAGATTACACTCGGGTTTTTCCAAAAAGTTACGGAAGAACAAAATCGTCAAAAAATGCGATATTTGATGATTATCAATGAAAAAAGGGAGGAAAAAATAGGATAAATAGAATATTATGTGAGTTTTGGATAAATATCAAGTTTATCATGCGAGGCTTAGAACCATGGTGGTGCGAGGCTATATTTTCTATATATACACACGTTCTGAATGTTAATCACTCTGCAATAATTTACAAGGAATAGATCTGAATAGTGGATCGTAGCACATAAGCTTGATGTAGAACAGTGCGGCGTAGTCTGGCGGGATGATCACATTTTGATTGCACGTACCCCGGTATACTGGTCTCGTTTTCCACCCGTTGTCTTTTGAACAGCACCCTGTTCCTACGTGATCCTAGATATTTCTTGTGGCAACGATAGGGGCTTCCGAATATCTATAGAAGCTAACGAAAACTAGTTGATACACTATTAAAACAAGTAAAAGTTCTTTATGACATTTTAGCACAAATAACTTATATTAGTGTCCGATGTATAACTTGTTTAAATATAAATTGCTTCTATTGTCAACGAACTGAAAACACATTTGACATTAAGTGTATAATTTAGTTCATGAAAAATAATCCCGTTTCTACACAAACGTTAGATAAACCCTGCTTGTTGAATCGTAACAAGTTCAAATTGTATTTGTTGTTATTTCTTTCTTTTTTTTTTTCTTTTTCTTTTGAAGTTTACTTTTCATTATCTACTGCTTTCCAACCTGGTGGGCTAAATAGGATAGTACAGCTATTCATATGCTAAAGCATGTCACTATGCTGTTTTGTGCAGTTATATTAAGGGACGGTGGTTTTCAGCATATGTATGCCATGAATGCAACTCTAACCAGTGTTTAAGGATGCATTATATGCAGACCCATATGAGTCGCGTCATGCGGAAAGGGGTATTTTGCCATATAAATGGTCAGGAGCTACCGTGTCCGCTATACAGTCGAGAAAGAGATCTTGGTCTTATTAGCGGACAGGGTAGCTCCTAATCAGACTGTGAGGATGCGTAGGATGGTCAGGAGTAACGCTGGCCGCATGCGCAATTAGACCGATTTTAACATTCGTCGGGTCATGTTAGAAAGTGTCATCGTAAAGCTTTTTCTATGTTCTTGAAATCGTTAACACGCAACTCACTATGCACAAGCACAAAACGATACAAGTGGGATGAATCGCGTTGAAATGAGACTTGGACGAGAAAAACGTGATTATTTACCGTTTGAAGATATTTTTTTCAGACCTCAGTGGAGAAATATTCTTTATTGCAAGGCTGTATTAGAAACCATATGCTTATGTTTTGTGTTTTTAATTCAGACATTCAATCAAGTTATTATGTTCTATGTAGATTTAATTTTGTTTACGAATGTACTTTAAAGCTTTGACATAACATTATGAATAGTAAGTACATGGGTCATTTAATGAAAATGAAAGTATTCTGATACAAATGAATATTATTTTTTGCATGTAATAAGATGAAGACCCGGTCCAAGGCGTAGGCTGTTTTAAACTTAAACATTTCATTTTATAATTGGTTTTAAGGGTATAAGACTATGTTATTTTTTCTTTTATATTCGCCATGATATATTAATTAAATGCATATGCTAGATTACTAACTTCAAACATAAGCATTGTCATTTTAGATAAGTGTAATACTATGTTTTACCTTTTTATATAGGAACAACTGAACAGAGTACATTGAGGCTTTTACAAATAAGTAATAACAGATATTGAGATATTTCCAAAGAAGCAAACTGGCTGGGTCACACTGTTGCTATTTCAAGTAAAATGTCCAAAAGGATATTCTCAAAGGCAATATATCAGTTTATGTTGGCAGTCTCGCACGATGTATAAAATAATTCGTTCGTAAATAACATTTGTCACTAAATATGCATCAAAACTAGTGACACGAAATCTTTATTAACCATTTACTAAATATCAAAGATGCCTTAAATAGAATTGGAAACGTTTAATGACCAGACTATGTAAATACCCATGGTGCTCTGTACCGAAATTCCATATGAATGCAATTGGATGCTCGAATAATAAGCAAAGGGAATAATTATTTCATGAGTGCCATTATTTGAAGGGAATTTTGTCGCGCTGTAGAAATTATCATTTTGTTTTGGAAAGTCTTCCATACTGACATGAACAATTTCATATTTCAAACAGTTGTTTAAGCCTGCACACGTATCATAATTAATTGAAATGCCTGCATAAACACCGTGATAAAAAGGAAACAATTAGGGTGCTACTTTAATATTATACACTACTTAAGTTTTAAAAAGCGATTGAACAAGGCATTCTTAAAGTGATGATAGCTGCGTACGTTAGATCGTTAACTAGTTTAATAATACAACATTTACAATCAAAATTATCAAAACATTTACACTTTCTGATTCCTCCATGATTCCCTTAATTTAAGTACTAAGCATCACTTGCTGGAATTTACCTGGCGCAAACTAATGGATGTCAATTAATACAGTTTATAAATTGTTATTCGGATTCATATATCCTCCTGATTGATTCCGAATAGAAATGTTTGGAGACTTTGATAATTTGTACTCTATGAATATATCAGATTCCGTATAACATACTAAAATGTATCGAATCTTATAATGTTTTAAATAAATAACATTACAGATGAGTCTTCATATGTACATATCATCCCATGCAAACATTTTTCTGGAAAGCATTGGTACAAGATTCAATATGTAAATAAATCACTAATTGAAACCGATTGTTTTTGTGGAATAAAAAAAGTAAGGGAAGTCACAGACTTGTTTATCATTTCTTGTATGTATGTAACATGAATCACAGTATTTGTATGTTAGAGCTGTGTCTTACCAAAAATAAAAGTGAGCTTCTGCATCATAAGAATTGTTATTGTCACCATTAAGGGACATCGGTAACAGAAACATGATCAATTACAACGATCATGGGTGGGAGTACGGTATAAATTCATGAGTTAATATGAATACAAACATGTAAATCGTACACGGACCTTATAACTAAAGTAAATGTATACGAATAGAAGAATATCCAGTATTCAGTGCTACATAATCAATGTTCTTATACAACTTTTATTCATCCGATTTAATCGTTCTGAGTTTCTCACTTACTTGTCGTTGCTGAGATGCCCCTTTCATCGCGATTTTCTTCATCTGTTTATGAAAATTCTCGGAGTTTTCGATGGAAGTGACACTCTCTGATAATTGTATCATTCCGGTTTCCGAGTGCATTATATAAAACAACCCCTGCTATGTTTGTTAAACAACGAAGTCTTAATTATGGCAATTACACTAATTCTAAAATGTCGTAGAAGTGCAATTTGCCGAAGAAGTCCCTGACAAATCATTATAACTAGTCTATCACGAGATTTGTAAACTTAGCTGGAGATGTACTGAGTAAACCTGTTTCAACTATAATATGCTTACATAAACATTTTATTGAACTTTGATCCGCCGTATATCCGTCCATATATATATATGATGGACAAATACAGACATATTTTAGTGCGTGATAATGTTAAGATCTATTTTTAACTAAATGATTGCCTCATGTGAGTACTCACGATGAGTATTGGTACGTTATAATATCATGTTTGTTTGTATTGGTACGTCATAATATCATGTTTGTTTGAATTGTCTTTCAAAATGTTAACAATCATTTTAAAATCGTTGAAACCAACGTTCACTCAAAATATTTATGCTTCTTCATTGACTATGGGAGGAAAGGCAAGCCAAAGGTCGGAGTTATGTATAACTAATGAAATATCATATCGGTTTCCGTTCACATTTTCAAAACAGTTACGATGCAGGGGTTTTTGCTTTGTAATATATACCTTGTATCGAAATCGTTTTTGTCATATTTATCCTATCCAATTATCGTTGCTTCACATTCGAAGAGTATCTAATCGTGAAGTCTTATATCATAAGTCGGCCACTTAATATTTATGAAAATTATTGTTTTTCTTTCCGGTTCTCACGCGGTATATAATATATCAACCGCATATATACCGTGGTTGAAACGATGGTCACCCTTTAGTCTTCTTTTGAATCAAGTGAACAATTGATTGTATCCGGACCTCCACAACTTTGGAAAATACCATCTGTTATGTAGATACATGTTTGTCAACCAATGAAAGTTGCGTTGAAATAGTTACGGTCGATAGGTATTTTATTTTAAAAGGACTTTAAATGTCAACTTTATTTGTCAAGATTAGTGGATGTTCCCGAAGTTTTTATAAAGCTATTCCGGAGTATGTCTACAACATAGGTAATCCCATTCAAAACATCAGCGCAGCAATGATTTATGCAGCTGATTATAGAGAGCATCATGGCAAGACGCTAGTTGAATAAGTGCACTGCATCAGATCATGGGGAAGGTAACTAAAAAGGTTGAATTATATAGGTATTATAAAATTGAATGTATTTCCTTTCGGTAGATAGTGAACTAACTAAAATAACATTGCTTACCAAAGTAAACACACACTTTCCGGTAAGAGCAGTATTTGGTACACGCGCTTCTCCCCTAGGCGACCCGTGTTCGATCCCCATTCCCGGAAGCATGTGAGTTTGGTTGGTGGTCATCGTACCTGTCAGGTGGGGTTCCCTCCGGCATCCTCTAACAACCAAAGACCACACCAATCATTGAAAAATATTTCAATAACAACTTACTACCTGGAAATTGCAGATATAATACAACATTCGTCCCATTTTTTGTGAGTCTAGTAAGTTAATTTGGAAGGAGTGCCTGGACTCACTCCGGGACCACTTATAATGTAGCCTCATGCGCGGAAGGACCTTATAAACTTCGAATTACACACGCATAAAGTTAACACACGCTTTTCTTACAAAATGCGATGAATCCTAGAAAATGAAGAACTACATTAATTTACTTCTTCGACTATATATCCAATGTTTCAATTGCATATACCTGGCAAAATGAATGAATGTCTGTAAGTATTTGTAATATGTTAATATAAGAAAACATATACAATCCCGATTGAATGCAACTGGAAATGTTGGCAAGGGTATATACTTTCTCGCAAACACCCGTCTGCATTGCAATCTATGAATCTATCAAATGCCGTATAAAATATTAAAATATTTCAGATGATTATTTTGATACACATTCAAATATTGTGGGTAATACCGGTATAACGCTCCAGAACATAATAATGTTTCAAATCGACGACTACGGTTTTAGGTTTTAATAACATTCAAGACAGTCAAATGAAACCGCATTTGTGGCATGTAACTTGAACAATTGCGATTTGAAATATCATAAACAAAATGCATAAACTAGTTAAACCACTCAAAACGTTCAAGTTCGTTCGCAGACTAATTTAAATGTAATCGTAATTTGTGGAAGGGAACATTCTATTTATTTTGATATGACATCGTGCAACTTTCACTAAAAACGTTGTTTAGTTTTACCGAAGAGTTCGAACATTTGTAAGCATTCCTACACAGGTATTGTTCTTCGCAGTTCAAATGTGTAGACGTTTCAATAATATACCAACCTAGAAATGATGAGGCAGTTTATGTAACCAGGTCTTCTTGATATGCTTTATTTTAATTATATGATGAGCCATTAAATTTCTCCAAGAAAATAACATAATGGTAGTGACTGACAAACAACTATTTTTCTTAAGGGTTGTCATTGTATATAAGCATACATGGCCTGATTTCTAATGTAAAGAAATTAAAATTAAGGTCTACAACAAAATAAAATTTTCATTGATTTAATTCACATATGCTGTATGTACTGTAAGAATCTAGCTTTGACCGGTACAACAAGTTTACCAGGGAACACACTGTTGTAATGCCCTTTTTGCATTGACTTCAGACTGTATTTTTTGTTAATGACACGAGTAAACGTTCTATTTCATCTCGTTTAAATGAAAAACAATTTGTATCTTATGAAAAACTACGTCTCTTTCGAGATAATAATAACGCTCAGTACGCATAGGACAGTATTATTTTATGTAGGCAAATCTAGGAATGCTATTATAGGAAAAACAATCCAAAACAAATCTTGAATTGGAATGCTATGCTTTGCTATTGCGTGTATTTTTAGGCTCCGACATTCCGAAAATATGTTTTTATGGCCACTAATAAAAAGCAAAAAAAAAGTTATAAATAAATGTTTTCCAGTATTGGTAAACGAATAAAAACAGTTATTTCATCCAATTCTTTAATTGGTCGCTAACATTCCGTTGCATGTTACAATGTCCACTTGACTTACATAATACTATGATACTATCCTTGTCTGCTTTTGCAATGTGTTAGTTATTTGAGTTGTTCAACACATGAGAATATCTTCGTACATATTTTCAGAATAAACAGTAACGGTTAGGATAAGTTAGTTGATAAAATAATTTAACATATTTTAAAGTTTAAACATTCCAAAACACGAACCCATTGTATAAAAACGTATGCGTAGTAAGAATTTATGAATACACAAGAAAAACGAATTAAGTATTTGGATTACGTTGATACAAAACAAATTGATGTCTTATTGAAAACCATGCCCTTTTATTACCACACCACCATAATAATTACGTGAAGTCATTGAGCATGTTCATGAAGTCCAACTTGTCTGACACAAGCTAGTCTAACTAGTCTTACACAGGCTAGTCTAACTAGTCTAACACAGGGTTGTCTAGCTTGTCTGACACAGTCTAGTCCAACTTGTCTGACAAAGGCTTGTCTAACTTGTCTGACACAGGCTAGTCCCACTTGTCTGACACAGGCTTGTCTAACTTACCTGACGTAGGCTAGCCTTACTTGTCTGACACAGGCTAGTCTTACTTGACTGACACAGGCTGACACAAGCTAGTCCAACTTGTCTGACACAGGCTAGTCCAACTTGTCTGAAACAGGCAAGTCTAACTTGTCTGACACAGGCGAATCTTACTTGTCTGACACAGGCTAATCTAGCTTGTCTGACACAGGCTAGTCTAACTTGTCTTAAACAGGCAAGTCTAACTTGTCTGAAACAGGCTAGTCTAACTCGTCAGAAACAGGCTAGTCCAACTTGTCTGACACAGTCTAGTCCAACTTATCTGACACAGGCTAGTCCAACTTGTCTGACACAGGCAAGCCTAACTTGTCTGACACAGGCGAATCTTACTTCTCTGACACAGGCTAATCTAGCATGTCTGACACAGGCTAGTCAAACTTGTCTTACACAGGCTAGTCTAACTTGTCTGACAAAGGCTAGTCTAACTTGTCTAACACACGCTAGTCCAACTTGTCTGACAAAGGCTAGTCCAACTTGTCTGACACAGGCTAGTCCAACTTGTCTGACACATGCTAGTCCAACTTGTCTGACACTGGCTGGTCCAACTTGTCTGACACGGGCTACTTCAACTTGTCTGACACAGGCTAGTCTACCTTGTCTGACATAGGCTAGTCTTACTTGTCTGACACAGGCTAGTCTTATTTGTCTGACACAGGCTGACACAGGATGACACAGGCTAGTCTATCTAGTCTGACACAGGCTTGTCTAACTAGTCTGACACATGCTAGTCCAACTTGTCTGACACAGGCTAGTCCAACTTGTCTGACACAGGCTAGTCTGACTTCTCTGACACAGCCTAGTATAACTTGTCTGACACAGGCTAGTCTTACTTGTCTGACACAGGCTAGTCTAACTTGTCTGACACAGGCTAGTCCAACTTGTCTGACACAGGCTAGTCCAACTTGTCTGACACAGGCTAGTCCAACTTGTCTGAAACAGGCTTGTCCAACTTGTCTGACACAGACTAGTCCACCTTGTCTGACACAGGCTAGTCTTACTTGTCTGACACTGGATAGTCTAACTTGTCTGACACAGGCTAGTCCAACCTGTCAGCGTGGGGATAACTACATTTGAGGTTTTCCCAGCGTCACAGCGTTTGAAGTGCCACCTGGCAGTATCGTGTCTGGTTTCTGTCCCGAACCTCTAGATAAATTTTAAAGAGGACGGGAACCAAGCTGCCTTAACCTTTATCAATGATAATCAGCGATGTATGCCAATTGAGAAAATTAAGCTAACTCAATCGGACTGGCTCGGTCTTTTATGTAGGTCGCCATTGTGAAGATTTTTTTCATGGTATGATAACATAGACGAGCTGCTGAAGAAGCATCGTCAAAAACGTATGCGTAGTAAGAATTAATGAATAAACTAGGAAAAAGCCAAAACATTTTTGCACAATAACTATCTTCTAGCCTTGTGCTCCAGATAAAATTGTTTGTTTCGTGAAAACGATTTGAAATGTTTGAAAAACGAATTAATTTTAGAATACGTTGATACAAAACAAATTGATGTCTAATTAAAAAGCACGCCCCTTATTACCACACCACCATAATAATTACGTGAAGGCATTAAGCATGTCATGTTTAGAACACAACACAGGTTGATCGGAAAGAATGACGATAAGGAAAACATCAAAAGTCCATTTATATTCCCAAACGTGCCTCATCCAATAATCGTTCAATCCACAGAATGCGTAGTGTCTGCACTTAACATATCAATTTACTGATTCCGGATATTTCTGTTGACGTTCAACGTGTTCCCCTTTGGGTTTTTTTATCAGAAAGGTTACCCTAAAACCGCATGATGTATAGTGTAGCCAATACGTGTTTTCCGGAGCGAGCTGCTTAGGGGAGACATGCATGACCATATGAATGGAACAAATGATGCATTCTGTTTCATCATACAGTAATATCATGAGAGGCAATTCTGATTCATTTATTTGTGCTAGACGTTTGTTATAACAAATGATATTAATATTATAATAACGTTGATGCGCTATTTATCTGATTAATTTTACTTCATTGATTTGCTTTAAAGATAATTTAACATAATTAATGATAAAACAACGTTAATATTTTATTTTGTTAAAATCATTTTATTTTGTTTGGTAAATATCTTAGAAAACCTTTTTAATGATTTTTTCTAAATCAAACTGCGGCACTATGATGATAAAATAAACATATTTTATTATGCAACAAATATCAAATAATTGATTAATACTGTTGTACATTTTACATCGGGCCATTATCACAACTCGGACTTAACCACACATTAAACGTTGTGCTGAATGTGTTTTAACAGATGTTTACATTCCCAAAAGTATGTTTTGAGTTGCAGATACTTTAATTGTAATTGAATCTTTCACCCAATATATCAAACAATGTAACTCTAGAAAATATTTCAGAAAAGTAATTCTTGTTAATATCAAATACTTGTATAACAGAACACCAACTATAATCATAAAATGATCAAAACTGGGATCACCGCCTTGGAACGGTCAATGCAAAGCTAGGGTTGTATCTACAGAAAGTCATAAACAAACTAGGTAAAAGAAAGATCGCAGAAACGATTCCTCAACATAGCAGAAAATAGCTTTACTAATTACAGCCTCTGGAGACTGAAATATGACAACATTGAAGATGTGACCGGAAATACATTCTACTGCATCCAAACAGCAACAAGTTCCGAATGCTTTCTTGGTAAACGTTTACAAAGCATGTTGAAAATCATATCTAACTAAAATTTTATCGAACAGAGATTATTATCATATCATATCGCGTTGACACTGGTGCACATCTTTGACATTGAAGGTCAGTATTTTCATCTTTGACCTCTATGACAAAGACCTGAAATGTAAGACTTTGCGATTCCTACCGGACATCTTACTAAGCGCCAGTTACTAAAAGCGCCCCTTACGGTGAAAAGATCAAGTGTTGGTACAGATGGAACTTAAATGTATCAAACAGGACTTTTTGTAAATGTGTGGGTGTTTTAAATTCTTACGTAAACATAATGAAAGACTTGTTAAAGACATCCAAAAGTCAAGTATACCCATCGAACATTTATAAGACGTACCCAAAGCGTGCTTGAGTTCTTTAATAGGTACCATGCCATAATCGCTCGTAAAAATGTTCATTTTCGCGCTCTCACTGAGAACAGTTTTCACGAAAGAACCTCGAAAGCAAACAAATATCTCCTATTTATTTATTCGTCAATCATTTAATATTAAGCAGTATACGTCAAAATACATTTTTTCCATCAATTAAATTTCTTTTTTTTTAAATAGTTCCATGCATAAAATACACGATGCACTTTTTAAATTAAATAATCAAAGGGCATTTTTAGTATGAACTTCTTTTGATATACAATAAAATGGCATTTATAAATATAAACGCTTTTCGAAATTGTAAGTGGCATGTGTTTGTGCTGACGAAAATCAGCATTGAAAAGCCATTTTAGGCGCACATTATTGGATTTTTACATCGATAGTGTCTTAAACATGTTATTGTATGTATAATGCCAATTAAGATGAATGTCATAGATAAAGCAAACGTACTACATGTTATTACTGTTTTTATGACCAATGACTCCAGCAAAACACGTTTGCTGTCACATTTATTGTGTCAATTTTACATCAGTTATCATTTTTTATTCTAAGGGTGAGTGCGGTATGACATGAACTAGATATTTGCTATCTTTGTTAGGAGCCATCAAACGCCGTGAACCGAATATGATAGTTTATAAAAAACACGTACTTACTACAAACACATTTTGTTGCACTCTTCGTCAGCTTACTTTGTGACACATAAGTATAATTTATACACCTAAACATATTTGATAACTTGTTCTCCAGGCCATTAAATATAAAATGGAAGGTCCTTTCGGACCAAATTATCGCTAGCCTAAATTCAAAGCATTTGATTCGAGAGGCTGGCTTTCAGCTTCTTGTTTCTCAACAGTTGTCATGTCTTGTACGTCTGCCTCGCACATGGCATGATAATCTTTAATACAACTCCATAGTCTAGTGTTACTTCTTTTTAATATCTATGTGCATTTCATACTGGTTTCTATTTAGCTGTAATACTGGAGCTCAACAAAAGATTCCTCGTGTCGGTCAACCCGCGTATTTCGGTCATACAAACATGGTGAGTGATTTGTCAATAACTTATAAACAATGTTAATATAAAACTAAACGAGCTGTATAACATGCTAAGATGTAGTTAAATACAAACAACAACAACAACCATCCGTATAGTTTGATCTATATCCACAATAACACGTGTAATACAATGTCCCTTTCTGAATTCGTGTTGTATCTCTTTAATTCTCCCATCCTGAGTTCCACACGCTTGTCTCGTCTGCAGAGACGCCAGCTTTCCCTTTTTAAAGATATATGTGACCTCGCGCCTTCTCACTTTTTTCTGTGTACTTCTTATACAAGCTTCCGGTTTTCTTAAAGAAAGCATTGGACAATTATCTGACTGTGTTATTGTATTTGTCATGTTGTACATTTTCAATCAAATTCTCTTTTCTTTAGCATAATGCCCTTGAATGTTGAAGTTATCACAAACCAAACCTTGTAGGAAAAGCCACGTGACTCTATCATGAAGACATTTCAGTCAATGTAATTGAAAATGAAACCCCAATCTTACTTAAAGCAAAATATGTCAATCTCATATTTTATGACACGCACACAAAGTCTGCGTTCGTGCATACGTTTCATGTCAATCTTACTTTCGTAGCATTTAGTCAAATTATTTACGGAACGCACGTCTAGTCTTATTAATGTTTATGTGTTTTTTTTTCAAGATCTTAAATCTACGGAAAGAAACTTTTAAGCCTTAATGCCGACGTAAGTAGACTTCCGGAGACGATAAACTGAATGTTAAATTGTTTCCAATAGGAAGTGGGCATTTTCAAGTTGATGACAATATGCAGCGACATGCAAAGATCTTCCAAATCTTTTTTTTTATAATTGTTTCTAATGTTAAAGTAGTGTATACAATCGAATGAGCAGAAATGGCTACAGACTGTATAGTTATCTAGTAAATTGAACACACAATTATACAAACAAATTTAGCCTGGAATAACCCAACACAATTTAGGGTTTGCGCCAAAAATTATAAAAGCAATAGAAATAATAGTTCACTACACGAAGACATTTTAGGAATTTTTCCATTTTTTTTATCAAGAAAATACTGAATATCCAGACCATGTTTGTTTATTTTTTCATTTGTTATTGAGAATAACCCGATATGTCTAATTGGATTATTTTCGATTGACTCATAGCTCATAGAACATTGGGAGAAACAATCAATGAGAAAATATTGCCTAGATATAATGGGTACAATATTGGGTCATTATCAAGACGTCAAAACATGTGATGTATTAACCATTCTACGAACCAGTTTACCGGTTGATTGTTGATTTTGATTTGAGTGGAAATGTCATTGGTTATTTGTCAACATATTTGGTAAAATCGCGGTCTGTGACAATGGTCGCCTTTTGGAAATCTGTATTGCTCGATAAATATCATCATCAACTTTAAAATCCAGCATCTGAATTTGAATTGCCATTCTCAAATGACAGACATAACAGTAATATAATCGAGATCAACGATAGTGCGCGATAATAGTATTCTACATCATTTTTATAACTGAATGAATAAATATAATCTTCAACGTTAATGTATTGTCTTTAAAACACTTAAAACATACTTTTGTTTTCAGATGTCCATACAAACTTCCGTTTTTAGGAAATGGCTAACCTTAGGATTGTGAAAATCGGTTTTTCCGACTGTACACCATTGTAATATATTATGACCATTGTGAAGAAACCACGCCTTGTTTGTCGAACACCGAGGTCGCATTTAGCAATAATGGTATTTTAAAGTGTTTGATAATGCTACTAGCCGCATCATTCCATTAAAGTAAACCACATGAGGTTTGCAATATTAGCTGGATATTTCCGATGTTAATTCTATGGGCACTCTATACCGGAAATTATGATTGGGAAGAAGGTTTTTAGTCTGACTTCACGCGAGACACATCGAAACGAATACATGTTGCAGTGCCTAATGCTAATGCCCAATTTTTGTGATGCCGTTTGTTGAGTGAAAAATATCATCAACAATCCAAGGTACGACAATGTTATGCAAAGACGCATATATCATGAGTATTAGACTGAACTATTACTTTGTACTTCTTTTCATCATGTACCATGTTTGTTTTTTTCATTTATTTTACCATGTTTGAGATTAACATCAACATCAGTTACATTTGCATACATAAAACATTGGTAATATAACATATAACAAATATGGCACACTCATTCAGAATTGTTTGAGATCTACACAAGTGTAAAACAATCAATATACAATGCAATCATTCATAATAGTTAACACATATACACCATATTTTTTCAGAATAAATCATTTTATATGAGAGGCAAACAATATGAATGCAATCAGGCGGTTTCATACTCGCTGTCACACACACACAAACATACGCGAAACATACACGCACCCTCACGTACACACACACGCACGCACGCATACACCCAATACAGATTGTGTTAAATGGTTAAAAAAAATGTATAACATGCTGCTATAGTGTGAATTAATCATATATTTTAATAAGATTAAATATCTTATATTATGCTTTTGTTAAATTTAACTAAACTTTCGTAAACATTTTTTAGTTATACAATGCAGACTTTTTACTTTATTTGTCAGTTTTTCGTTATATTTTGGGACTTTGGTGAGTAAGTTGGAAATATGTCACATGAATGCAACACATCCACTCGTGCTAGGATGTGTATGCAGGCACGTGTTAGACAGTCATCATACGGGCTATCTTTCATTTGGTCGTTTTGTCAACACGCTTGTGGATATCTGCAAGAGTTCAAACACAACACGATCAACTTGAATGGCTTCAATTGATAACGTACTTTGCATTAAATCTTTGGCAATGGCAATAACATAATTAATGGTAAACAATAATGTAAATTACTGTAAGAAAACTGATTTTCAACGTTAAACTGGAAACAGTGAGATGAGTCTTTGCAATAAAACGTACTTATTTATCAACGATTTTTTTACATTTGTTCACAAGTTCGTTTTTTAACTTTGAAATGTGATTCATATGTTTCAAGTAGTGCAGGACACTCAACATGGCCTCCGTTTTAAAAGGGTCTGAAACAATTTAAGACTTAAGCACTCATTTTAAAAACTCATCTTGGGTTTTCAAATTTCTTAAAACATGTTAAAAGGAATCCAGAGTGTCTACAAATTAAATATATTACAAATGAACTATTCATATGTATAATTTAATATAATTTAATTATAATTACATGAACTAAAATATTTTCATAGTTTTATGAATTGCCTAAGTAGCTTTGTAAAACAAAACCAAAGTCATGATGTACGTTTCTGATTTATTAAACATGACATTTAAAATGTTTTTTTTTAGGGGACACAATTTTATTATGTAAACAAGTATGTTTATGTCGCCAGTACAAAAAAAATGTAGATGCATGCATTTTAAAAGGTACTCTACATTTCTCCCCATAAAAATAGTGGTACACTGCCGCTATTTCAAGTGTAATGTACGAAGACAGATCAAACTGGCAATATCTGGTTTCGGTGCCAGACTTGAACAGAAATCGTACAAGTCTGCCACCGACTTGTAAAGACCTTT
Source organism: Dreissena rostriformis (assembly GCA_007657795.1). Classification (NCBI taxonomy): domain Eukaryota; kingdom Metazoa; phylum Mollusca; class Bivalvia; order Myida; family Dreissenidae; genus Dreissena; species Dreissena rostriformis. Next base: position 592,345 of record VMBQ01000882.1, on the reverse strand, counting down.
TTGAATCAAATATACATCAATACTGGTGAAATAAACCTTTATTGGCCATTGCCTTAAGGTCACAGAAGCCTTAAACAGACATGGAAACGAATAATTACTCTGTCTATAGTCGTAAGGCTCTGAAAGTACAAGATTTCAAAGAAAGGACATCAGTATTCGTGAACAATATGCGAGAATTAATACGGTTATTTTACGATACTAGTGTCCCGCTACAGAGGTTAACATGTCTTTTATACAGACACAAAACACTACTATAAGAATTTATTTATAGAAAAAGTAAATAATTATCAACATGGTACACTTTAGATGTTCGACTATATATATCAAATGTCCCAATTGAATTCACCTGCCGAAAACTAGTGAATGCCAATCGATATAGTTTATGTGTTATTATACGAAAACGTTAAACCCAAGGAGTAAATCCAACCTAAAATGTTGGCAGTGTAATATAACTTTTCGAATATAAATACACACACCTGTCTGCTTTGTAATTTATTGATATATAAAAATGTAATGCTGCAAATAATTGGATTGTGAAGATAAATTACACAAACACAGTGAAGCCCGTTGTAAGATTATTCCAGTGTCAGTTCATTTTAATATGTGGTATCGAGTGTTAAATAAGTTTATGATAGTAGATGTAAATCAGGTGTCAGCTGGCAGCATATAAAGTACTGGTTACAAGCGGAATGCATATGGTTCTCATCAACAATTGCGTCATTATTGCACATTAACTTGAAGACGAAATAGAAATACATTTGTGCCGTTTTTAAAATTGATTTACTGCCTACGTTTAAAATTATATTGTAACGTGTGCATGAAATTATATTGTCGTTGCTACTCATTCGGTTACAAGATATTTACTGCGAAATTAAAATGAATACATGCCTTAAATTTCTGTATTCACAGTAAAATGGTGTAAGTGATACAACCGGCTTTCTAGATTTAATTATCTGACGTATCAATTTCTCATAAAAACTAAGTTAATGGTAATGAATGAACTATCGTTTCCACGAATTTATTTTGGTGTCGGTCCAGTTCAGAGACCAGAATGTATGTAATATAGTAGGAAAATTACTTTAAACTTCCGGATGAAGTGAATTGGAAATGTAGCATATACAATACCAGCATCTGTATTGCGCAATTAAACCCCAAGAAAGCAATTTTCGCCGGATACAAACATATAATATATGTTTATCAAGCACCGTTTTAGTACCACGAAACAGTAAACATATAAACTTTTAAAACTTGAAACTGCAAACTATAAATCGTTTTATTTAAACGATGATATCAATAGTACCTTAAAGTTTAATCAAACAGTTATTTTATCATAAAACATTAAACAAAAGTTAAATAAAATCATGAAATTGCAATAAAGAGCCGGTCAGTGCAGTATACTTGTAATAAATTTACATACATATATGGTACTTCTTTTCCCGTATGCCTTATTTTAACTCATGAAGTATAATAGACATTGTTGGCATAAGTTGATGTATTAGTTAAACACGTTTACAAAAAGTATCCACTAAGCGGTATAAAACCTGGGAAATCTTACAATCATTAATAGACGAAACCTGACAAGTTCTCAAAAATTACTTGAAAAAGCCTTGCAATATCATTGGTTTTTATTTTAATGATGTTTGGTTGGTGTAAAACCTCCCATCTATACACATACACAATAACGTAATAAACAGAACGTATGAACCCACAAGTTAAAAACCAAAACAAAAATATCGGTTGAAAACAAAAATAAAAACATAAAACAACATATAATTTTCAAATGCTAAATATAATTGCTCGTCTTGAGCATAAAGAATATGCATGTATTATCTAAAACACTGTGGCATGTGTTCCACATTTCTAACATTGTCTGAAAAGACCAATATCATTTTCAATAGAGTTTAAATATTCGCTTGTACTTTAATAGAATACATATGAAATTTATCAAACATATGCATTCATTATCGTGAAACATACGCCAAATGTTCATAAGACCATAAAAATTAAAATTAAACTATAAAAATGTTTATAAAAAGGTATGTACATGCAACTTTATAACATATGGTACAACGTGTTACATTTTGCAATTGACATTTGCAGATACGAGAATGAACCATTTTTTAACATGTCTTTGTATTACGTGACAAAACTAGTCAATTTATGCCGACCACGTGTTTCGTGTCTATAAAACGGTGTATTAAATATGTATGAAACTTTGGTATACAATTCAGGACATAAAATACCGTCTAAAAACAGGAGTCTTAATATCCTAATATATACCTCCAGCCTAGGTAGGTAAACATTAATCCTCGGGATGTAATATTAATTACACCCTCAACACACGCATTTGTATTATATGATAAATATGATATTCATACACTATTGTTAAAAACATTATTTTACGCTTAAGATTCATTGCAAAATTAACATATACATTATAAATTGAACAAATTTAATTTCATTCTATAACAACATGATGTCATAGTTTTTATGCTTGGTTAATAAACAATGCGATATTAAATTATACTTTCGTTGTTTATGGTTAATACATTATAGCATATTTGAAAACTTGAACGTTCAAATTACATTAAATCAAAGAATATTTATAGTTTCTTATTTGTTTATGAAAGTAGTTTGTCTTTGAAACGATATGAACCATAAAACATAGAACACATCTTAATTGCAATCTACACATTTTCAAAACTGGGTTTACATTTACAAGTTAATCATGCGTTTTAGTACTAAATTTTTCAGACTGACTTTCGATTAATTTGGATGAACCTTAGTGATAATATGCATCTGGTATTTATTTCTTTATAATATTTAAACAATTATTATATACAATGACAAGGTGAGCACTGCTTAATGTTTTCACATCTAACTGAAAACTCACAATGCGCTTCTATTGCCATTCTTTGTGAGATGTGTAATTGTTGTTTAAATAAAGGTATGCGGTGATATCAGAAATTGCGGATCGCGCCTTGGCATTCAATGGTTCTCTGAATGAAGCAAGATTAACTGTTAGAACGCACGATATATGGCGAAAGCAATACTTGTCTTAAGGAGCTTGAATTGGGCATACATCAGTGCAATATACGTTGGAGTTGCCATTAAGTGTTTGCCATTAATATCATGAAAGGGTTTCATGATTCACCCATTTGTGCGAAAACCGCAGAAGTACAATTTTTTAATGTATATTGTCTTTCGATTTTAATTTGAAATGCTTGATTTCTAAAACTTAAGTAGTAGTGTGTTTTATTTCTTAACACAAACTATAAGGTATGAAGAAGCACGGCAGTACATACACACATGCACGATCTTCGAAATATATTTTATTAAGTGTTGATATATAAATAACTTGACTTAAAGTTCAAAAGAAATGGTTCCAGAAAATCTCTGAATTAAGTATTTTAGACCATTGCAGATAATTTCCAACTGTAAAGTTGAAAACGTATTAGTGTAAAAAAGACATGTACACTATTGAGAAATACCCACTTTTCTGTACATACATGTATGTGTTCATACGACTTACAGACCAATAAGAGAAAATGTGTTGGCAATGATAGTTTTTAATTTCACTAAAGTAAACAACATTCCCTTAATCGTACCCTTAAAGTAAAATGATGAAATTAACATCGTATATACTCGCTTTTACCACTGTTTTTTTTTACCTGCAATTACAACATCATTTGTGCCACAATGCGCGTATATGGTGTGTTTAAACCAAAGGCTTCAAACTAATTAATTGAGTGTCAAATCAAACTTTTTCATACAATAACATCTCGATTGCGCAAATTCACAATTAAAATGACTATGTGTATTACAGTCGTATCGACAAACATCACAAAAAGAGAACATCAAACGAATTAAATAACTCAGTATGGTATCAGAGTCTTTAATTGATATATCATTTCTTGTCCACCAAAAGTCAGTCATTTCTTGTGACAGTCAGATTTGAACACATTCATGACGTTACCCTTTTTGTCGCCATCTAAATCGCTAATTTCAAATGGATAAACTAAACTGAGTCTCCGGATATAGAACTCTTAATTTCACAGGTGTCCGTTTCGCGGATGATTTCCTTCAGTCGCTTGTTTTCAATCAGAAGAATGTCCATCTTGTCGCTCATTTCTTGATACTGTTGTCTCAGAACGGCGTCGGTCCTTTGGCGTTTCAAATCTTGCACTTGTGTCTGAAGCCCGCTCTCTGTCTGTTGTAGTTCTATGTTTCAAAAGACAACTGTGTTCAAATTAATAGGACATTGCTATGATAATGTTGATTGTATAAGAAATATATAAGACATCCGTAACAAAACAATATAAATAGTATAAAGATGCAAACAATTTAAAATACTAAACTTTTTAAATTAGAAACACACTCTTAAATTGTTTATGCATATGTAAGCTTATCAATCAATCCATTAATATTATAAACCATTTACTAATATATATCAATAATCTTGTCTATGAAACGCTGTTTACGTATACTATTGGCATACACAATTACATATTTTTTTAGATATACATATATAGTCAAAATACGCAAATATACCCCATAGTGACGAATTTAGACATATGCGCACACTTTTGAGCAATTACATTTTTATTTTAAAGGCAGGAACATCCAACGTTCTTTAGCTATACAACCTGCGATCACGGTATGTGCGTCATCGAGCTGTTTCTGGATGTCTTGTTTCTCAGCATTCGAAGTTTCCTGCTCTTCTTCGGCTTCGCAAAGAGCGTTCTCTAATTCCACAATTCGAAAGCTCAGCACATCTACCGTTTGGTTCATATCGGTCTAAAATATATGTTTCATCATCAGCCTCAGTCATCATGATTTCATTATCACTATCATCATAATCAGCATCGCCATCACTTGTATCATCAATACATTTAGTATTAATGTATTACTTATTGTATTTTGCATCATAACGGTTATACAGGTGTTGAATATTGGATCAGTATTGAATATTGTGTTATATTTATTTGTAGCTAATAATAGTCATAAGGCTTAGAAAAGTTCCCCGATTTCGAAAACAAACATTTCAAATTAATAAATTATTACCCCCAGGCTATATACACTCATATACTCGATTATGTCCCTGGATACAACTGCTGATATTGAATGAAAGTGAATTAAAAAGACACATCCTTTTTCTTGTTTCAACTTTTAAAATTATTTTCTCTGAAACGTTGTTGGAAACAATAAAACCGGATCAAATTTAGTCAATAAACATTTAAAAAAAGTCATATTAATCACATGTTACATGGAATAGTAAACTTAATATTTCACAAAGAACATAAGCACTGTACATAACACTTTCTATGGTACTCATGGGAAAAACAATCCGAAATAATATGTAAATAATCATAGACATTCATCTTTAGAGAACGGAAATCACAGTGGACAATTGGAAATACAACTCCACAGCAATATTCAAATTCTACCAGACATGTATACAATACACAGCAAAAACGAACACGTATGACCTTTTGCACTTAAATTGTTACCTCGACCTTTTGCGGAAAAGAATGGGAGATACACGCGAAATCTTATGTTCATGGTTTAAAATAATCCTAAGTTATATTAAAATTCAACTATAAATGTAAAAGTAAAAGATCACAACGGGCGGAAAGACGCACCCACACACCACCCACCCATTTCTCAAATCAAATCCACTCAACCACCCACTCAACGACCCGCGGACGGAGGGTTCGACAACTACATTCAAGCCGTTGGTATCATAAAACGCACCGTCTCTAAGGAGTAACGTCGATACATAAGATCAATTACATATTTAAAGTACACGAATAATTAATAAAAATAAATTACTTCTAAAAAGGATAAATGATTACCATGTCCCTTTTCAAATTCGTCCTGTATTCCTCCAGTTCTCCCATTCTTAGTTCCACACTCATTTGTCGTCTGTTGAGACGCCACTTTTCCCGCTTTAAGATGTCCGTGAGATCTCGCGCCACATCGAGATTTTCTTTAAGCTTCGCATACAAACTTCCGGTCTTGGCAGTTGATGTCGTACTCCCTGATGATTTTGTAATAGCATCTTCTGACTGTGAACATAGTTAAGCACAATTATTGCTACTGCTACTATTGCAAGGCATTTTGCGATCGCAGTTAGATAATTGTTCTTTGAAATATACTTATTAACTTAATAAACTCAAACTAAGATGAAGATACCTTATCCCTCTGTTACGTATGGGAAATTATCACTATTAAGACTGTTGTTTCGATTTTGATGTTTCTTCTGCTATGACCAATTTACATCTGAATGTGCGTTCAGCCTTACTATCTTACTCTTTTTTAAGTTCTCTTTTAAATGTACAACAGAAAATAACAGGAGCCGTCATTTTGTACATAATAATACTTGTAATAATAAATGTTTATTGCTTTTGATTTATGTGGTGATATTAATAGTTATCGCACAATATGCTCATGTCAACTAATTTATATATAGCCGTAATAGAGTGGAATAACATTCATTATATGTTTCAATTTCCATATTTAAGTTATTAATTGAAACGGTGATCCACAACGTCATCAATTACCATTCTTTTCAGAAAGTTACTTCAACCGTACAGGTTACATACCTGAAATGACTTGTTTTATGTTTGTATCTAATACTGAATGATCATGGACCAAAAACAAGACGACTTACATAATTGCAGATGAACACACATGTCGGAAAATGTGTTCATTCAGGGCTATGAGGATGGCGTTGTTGTAATTAAAACATTACAGTCAATTTTCCCTTCCGTATGATCCACCAATAATTTATCAGACAAAACAAACAGAACGCTTGTGAACGTACGTTGAATGTCATTAATTTTCACTAGCAACGAGAGTGTTATCTTTTGAAGGCAAACCATGTGCTCAATGCTCGAAGTGAGATTTCAAGATGTTAAATTGTTCTTTCAAGACGATTTTTTGTAACTAGTCGACAAAGAAATACTTACAGCTTTATTGCGACAGTGCTAACACTCACACGCACGCGCGCACTCATGCATATTTCAAATGTGCTATTATATGTCAAATACACATCTGTGATTACTTATAATATGTGTTATGCTATATGTGAATAAGATAAAAGGGATTCACATAATAATACGTTCACAATACACTGTATATATTGTTCTGAATACCAACACAGTTTAAGATCGGAGACTTCACTGTTATTGTATACATAGAGCATTACAGGTCACTGCCCTATTGTAATGGTTCATTACACGTTGTCCGTTGTAACTGGATGAAATGCGTCATGCGTGAATGACAGAATTAACGCAGGTGCGAGTTTTTGGGTAAGAGTGGGCGGTTAATTTACCATTACCATTCATTCAGAGAGAGCAACGTACTGCACGTAATATGTAATAGCGTATAATGGGCAAATACATTAGCACACAACTGGAAAAAAATCTATATGTAATATTAATTGAAATGCCATAGCGAAAGAATTCATGTGCTGTTTAAATTGTTAAACATGTCGTTTCGCTCTTACAGTTACACTTGTTTTTTTATTACGATCGACATTGCAATAGCAACATACTAACGGGACTGGATCAAGCGAGTAGGGCCGATCTAAATTTTAACATCGGCGTGATATCGGGTTTTATATCGACCCGAGATCAGATGTACAACATGGCAACACTTGCAAAATGCCATAATGTCAACTACATTTGTCCGATAACAAATCGGCTTCTACGGCTTTCACTAAACATGTTTTCACTGTTTATGAGCTAAACTGTTTTTAACAGAAAATCACACTACAATACGGGATGTTCATAAAAACATATAATTATATCATTTCTAATATTGATTTGGTGTTGAATCCTGCTAATGAAATAGTGAAGGGCTAGACAGTGTTGCGTATCTGAATGTCGCTTCAATATCAATGTTAATGATACATTAAACAACTATTGACGAATGTAATGCAGGTCCTATGTCGGCCAGAAATGATGCCATTTGTGTTTCTCGTTAATGTTTGTTCAAAATTCTTATCCTTTAAATAACCTCCTATATATCAAACCAAATGGCATTATTGAACTTGAATGTCCCCTTGAAACATAAGCTCATATTAGAAAATATATAAATTCAAAGTCGGAACGAAATCTGCGCTTCATCAGCAAACACCTCAGGTTACGGTAACGTCCAGCCGACATCGGTTTGATATGAGCATGCTACACACGTTTTGACACGTTGTTAAGTCTGCATTACAATTACCCCCACCCTTTTTTTCAACTCTTTTTAAGCACACTAGTAAGTTGCTCAGATACACTGAAAGTACCGGTAACGTATTTATGCTAGACGTGTTTCTAGGACACCGACACGTCTCTGCATCATTAACCACAAGGTATTTATAGTCCATGTGTTTCTAGCTTAATGCCAGGTTGTAATAGCTACACTTCACTTAACATATCGTAAGTCTTTCTTCATGTGTTCCAAAAACCGTTTGCTGGGTTCTTAAAGCACATGGACAAATTGCCAATGAAACCCACAACTACCCACGCGTCATCGAAACAGTGTGTCCAAGAACACCGAAGTGTTTGAAATGCCGCTGCACATTCCGCAACATTACAGTGAAGAAGAAGTCCAAATCACACTCAAATGATGTTTAAGTTGCTTCACACTTACCTCTACGTATTTCTCTTCAATGTGCTTCAAGCACACCGACAGTTTGTCCAGGCTGTCAACGAGATTCTCCGCCGTGTCAACTAGAGCGATCGACTGCCGGTGATTGAATACGGGAGTGATATCATTCTTCTTTGTCGCCATGATTTATTGAATGTTAAGACACAGTTTTGTTTTATCGTTGAACTGTGTTCGAACTCTTCTACAAATTAAAAATACGCATTTTAAGTTGATAATATTCCAACACTCACAAGTCGTTTTCCTTTCACCGAAATGAACTTACTGCATGATAATCCATTTAGCTTTATATGTTATTTCAAGCAAACCCGATTTTCGAACCGAAAGTAATATCCGATCATAAAGGTCAACGTTTGCATAAGCCACCTGAAAAACCTCGTTATGATCGTTCATATTTATTTACCTACCTAAATGGTAATTTATACAAGAATGAATTTTACCTATAATACACGATTAATAGTCTACATACATTTTAAACGCAATCAAAGATCGCTATGATACTCACTTGTGATTCAGATTTGGAATGGCTATTCCTTTATGAGTAACGACAGCTTTATGACTGATCGTATAACTTTCCTAGCAAGAGAACACGTTGCAACCACTCATATCTGGTACATGATGTTAATCCGATTATACCGGCAGATGTTTCGTCTTATTTTATTATCCAAACATATTAACGATACACACACACTCAAAAGGTTTGTATAGTACGTTGAGTCCTACATTTAAAGCTAATTAACCGATAGCGACACTAATGTATGTATTGATGTACCATTTCCCTCTGTATTTAACCCGGGGCATTATTGGTTGGTGAAGCGTGCGATACGAGTTAGGCATACATACTAACCTTCCTAAATGTTATTTTAATGTCTTGACATATTAAAGAGACCATTAAATGTACAGCCGTTCCATAAACAATAACTTTTATCATACACATTTTAACACGCACTGTTAACAGTTTCATTATAATCGCACTTAGCAGGTAGCAGTATAAAACTATTATTTGTTTGACATTCAAACTACCCGCTCGTTGCAGCTACACTTGTAAGGTCGCGTTTTTGACACTGAATTTGAAGTGCCAACATGACTACTTATACAAAATATCCAGATCTGCGTCGGTATGCACGATGTTTTCGAGACAACGTTAAGCTTTAAGTGGATTGGACGACGCAAATCATTATAGAGAAACAAAACTGGGTGTGGTTTTGACCATGAAAATGACATAAATCATGCAATAGGTACTGTTGCTGCCGAAAGTTCGAAATGTTCAATTGCATGGAATTATGGATGCAACTTTTCCAGATTAATGTGTTGCTATCAACACAAAGGTGTCGTCCACGACCATCAGCGACACGGACGCCCAGAGTATCATGACCGTCAAGCAGGACGGTTACATCTAATAAACATTTGCATCTACATTTACGGTATTATTTTCAGACAGCAGCCGACGCTGCCAGGCGCACAACAGGTATTAATGGGTTATATTCGTCACATAAGCAAATGGCATTACATGTATTTCATTCTTATTGTCAACATTTTAAGAGCAATTGTCCCATCATTTAATGCGTTTCGTTCCTTTTTATTATTATATAATATCATATATTATGTCAGCACTGTTAGATGCATACTCGGTTTCCACCATATGAAAGCCAGACGTCCGTATCACACTAGACGCATACTGACGCGGCGACGTTGCACACGTTGGGGGTACGCTCGCATGGGGTTTACGTTGTAGCACTGTTCTCTTATCATATGAATCGAGAATTCAAAAATATTTCGGACAGACAGTCGCAAACGCGGGTTGCGAAGGGCTGGTGAAAGATTTACTGAAAACTGCATTATTATAAGGAATCGGTGAGGAGGCGGTGCAATCAACGTTCTTGCGGGAATTACATGTAACCATAAAACTTCGCTAGTCATTTTTGAGCTCAATGTGAATGCAGACGTCTACATAGCTATTGTTTTAAAGCCAGATTGCTTCTGTTTTATGAGTTAATTTTGCAAATTTGTCATATCCTACCGATGTGTTAGATAGTTGATCATCATGAACAACGACTGATAAAAACATTTAATTTATGTGACCACCATTTTTCAAAACGGCGCTGTTTAAGTTCGAATAACCTTAACACGGTTTAAATAAATATCAACGAAACTAATTCAATAGCATGTCATTCGCAGATATAGAGTTAAGCGCTGTGTACTGCGTCTTTGTTATAGTATAAATAGAGCACAACAGGTTACTGCCCTATTGTTGTTATGGGTCATTAAACGTTGTCCGTTGTATATGGATGAAATATCATCACGCATAAATGACGTAAACACCGCAGGTGCGAGATGTTGGGTTAGAGTGGGCGGTACATTTACCATTACCATTCATTCAGAGAGAGCAACGTACTGCATGCATGTAACATGTTATAGCGTATTCTTTAGTACGAATAACCTCCACACAGTTAAAACAGATATCCAAGAAATTAATGCAATACAATGTCATTCGTAGATATCGAGTTAAGCGCTATGTATGCCGTCTTTGGCAAAACTTTACTGGACAATTAAGACATTCAAATGTCAGTGTGGCTCAATTGGTCGTTGTCGGCTCAGGGACTACTTAAAAGTATAGTCACAAATAAATTTATTATAATTTAGCATAACAAAACTTACGATATCCAATCGGTGGCATATAATCAGTCATGAAAACATGTGTCAGCTATTGTCTGGAGTTTGCTACTGGTTTAATAGTCAAAAGAGTTTATGGAATCAAAATAAACGGGTCCTTTTTGTCTAAGATAGTTTTATTTTCAATCCAACCTGTGTTCGATGAGGATTTATGTTAAATGACATTTTGTTCAGTAGCCAAGTAATGCCAATACAAAACATGTTAGCTTCTTACTATCAATAAATTTTCCAATTTCACGTATATTAAACACAATAATTAAACTGTTAATCGACCAAATGAATATCATAAACAGATGACACAAATAACCGATTAAAAACAACACTTAAATAGACATCAAGATAATTTTCAAATGCTGCTTAATCATAAATGTAATAACTGTCGACATATACCTCTATCTTTGTAGAATTTCAAAATAGAAACATATTAAGTTTTGTACTTGAACCTTCTATACTACAATACTTATATTGACTAATTACAGTTGTGAACCATAAAGTAGCTTCCGTATGCAACTTAAATGAATTCATAATGTTCATTTTCCAATCACATTAAAATAATAGATTTGCTTCAGGATCGTATAAAATAAGATTGTTCTTGGTTTGAGTGAAACTTTTAACCGCATGTGAACCTTAAGCGTCTTAAAACCTTTCCTGTTCTTCGAACTATTCCTTCATTGTTTGTTTGATTAACACGAACATGAAAATAGTCTTATAAGAAGCTGTGCGTGACATGTTTAAGAGATAAACTTCAAAATGGCCTACTGGCGGGCATACTAGATAACAGTTTGATATTTGGAAAACCTCTTCAAATTGTGTTTATATAGATTAAAATGGGTAGAAATTTCATATTATTTACGAACATATCACACATCAGTGATATGTTTTGTTTGATATTCAAAAACACATTAACGACATACTTTTTGTACTTTTTGTTTCAAACCTGATTATTATATTGGATGCTATATCGCTGACTGAAAGCGTTTTCTCCAGCGATTTACTTTTTTATATTTTTTATTAGAAATTCATAAGGATCTTTTGATGATAAGTAATAACTCGTGACATTGTGTAGATACAAATACGACTGGCGACAATCTTGGATCAAATTTTTCATCTTACTGAATTATGTTGAACTTGCTTGGCACAATACCTATACCTGCATATCCGTGTCGCTCGACATCTATATTTCTTCGTTAACCTGAATTCTGATACATTTGTAATGACACAAATTATTATTACGAATCAATGTAGTTCGGATTGTAAATTTTTTACCTAGCTGGTATTTAGACTTTTTACATAATTTAAATGCCAGTTATGTTTAATCACGGATTTTGACTACGCATGTATTAGATATTTATGTAAGAACTTAATTGCATTTAAATAAAAATATAGTAATTTTGTAAATCTCATATTGATAACTGTTATGTAAGATAATATTTAATGTGTCCAATTAAGACTTATTTACTATTTGTTTTATTAATATTGACCTCACAAATGAATATAAACAACGTACTTAAGCAAATCAATCGATTGTATAAAAATGATTGGAGGAATTGTGAATTAAAACTGTATGTCTCTTGGAATAAAATAAAGGATGCCATGGCTATGAATAAGCATGCTGAACGATAAGATGCTCCATACATAATATCAATCCAATACAGCTTTGACAAACAACATGTTTTATTCGTTTTTATTCCTCGCACAATTATTCCCATGGGCATATATTCTCTTGTTTTAAAATCTGTGGAAGTGTCATTGCAGATAATTGTCCCTTGTAAACGCCATACTTTTTGCCGTAATTGGTTTTCATCAAATATATATTTCCTAGCATCCTGTGCCTCAGTGGTTCAGACTGGTTCTTAAAATATCTTTGAAATGTTGGACACACTGTTATGCATTGTCACACAATTGATGTATTAACAATCATTATAATTCACAGACAGATTTGCAGTGACACTGTTCGCATTTCTAAAACATTATTATTTCTCAATTGGTTAATGTAAAGTTTTATTTTATTTGTCTCTGCGATAACCAGATTAATATATTAAGTCTCATAAAAGTATCCAAACGGCCTAAGTCGCAATAAGATTAAATGTTGACGAGAATCTGTCGTTCTTTGTTGGTTTAACCAATAATTTGAATAATGTAGACTTTCCTCAGACCCGAATAAATTTTGTTATTGGCTTCTACAAAATCGGTGCAATAATAATAGGCAAAACATGTATTGATGTAAGATCAATGTGCCAATAATTAACGTCTTATTTTTGTTTTAAATAAATGACACTTAGCACTGAGTGCCATTCTTGCAGGACAATATTTGTTAACGTTTTATATATACTTTGGGAACCGCATATTAAGTGAAAAAATGTATGTAACATGAATGATTGTTCCAGATATGTGTACATGGTATCTTCAGAAAAAAGTTGAGACAAAAAAAAAAGAAAACCTCTGTTTATTCCTTAACCGTAATAAGAGATATACAACATAAACAACTGCTGTAAATTTTCCACAAGTTGTAAGTAAACGCAATTTAATCATCAATACAAAATGTGTTTTACCCTGAACAGCTGTAATTGGAAATACGATAAACTCTATTTTTGCGTTTGGTACTAGTAGTTCTGATCTTGTCAGCATACGTCATAGATACATTGCTGGCTTAAACGTTCTCAGTAATTAGAAATAATCTTAATTTGCCTTCCACATTGTCAGTTGTTTTACGCACTTGTCATTAGTATCGATGGGCATATATGGCGAAAGTCTATCCAGTTGCATAATTTATTTGACGAAAATGACATCAATTTAAATGTTTTTGAGATGCTGTTACTAAACGAACAAGCCAAATGTTGTTAGTGTAAGATCTTGATATTAATTTAATTAAACATTATACACGTTTAATAATTGATCCCTAAAGGAAACAGCAACACCGTAAGTCGAAACGGTGTGCATGAATTCAAATGTTAAATAGAAGCTACAATTCTATTTCACCACATATATTTTCCTGCTAGCCACACACTAGATTACGACCATGCACGACTTTGGGATTATTTGCATACTGAACAAATTAATACTGAACAGATATAGATCCGATTGACTTGAGAAAATTCAAACACACGGTTATACGAGTTGAAGATTACTGTAAACAAATCATGTACATGTACATATGTAAATTTCAGAATATTGACATCAAATCGGTGAATATGTAGATCTATAGTCCGCTAGTCTTTTATATAAAGTGACTTGTTCACAGTTTGGTAAAATGACGATTTTAACAAAAAGATTCAAAAAGATAGATTCAAAAAAGAATGTATACATTATATTCAAACGAGCTAAATAATGCTCCTGACTGAGAACAATGTTAAAAATGTTAGTTCATAAATCCATAATAATCATTCGAAAACGGTAACATGAAACACAATCAAAGACATCAAAACATGAATCATCCCGAGGCAGGAGTGATATTTGTAATATGAAATATGTATGTTCCCCGTGATCGACAAGACGTGCATTAATACCTTCGGTACAGTCAAACACATAGGATCCAGGCACAGGCCTTAATAAACCACTTGACCAACATCGCTGATAAAGAGGTTTGGTCCCAGCCTTAATGCTTTCAGGCGAAATGCAGAATGTGTACAAGAAGTGTATCAAATTATACGTACTGCAATTTTAGGAGTATGACGTGTTCATGTTATAATCGATGCCAAGGCAGTTCAATCGCAAATAAAGGAAATGCAATACAAATACTAAAACATAACGGAGTTCTATTATGGAGCCCCATGGGAATCGTATTTACTGATATCTAACATGTAGACACATAAAACATTAGTGCTGTCTGTATATTTTATCATTAAAAGCAACTGAACGAAATGTATTCAGCTAATAAATCGTGTCGACCCTAAGGGATTTAGTTTAGACATGCGTTTTCTTGAATTCGTTTCATTTGGTTTTGCCTCAGAATTGCAATTCTGCAGATTGTATGTGTATGTTTTGTGATTAATTTTATGCAGCTTGTGAGGTTAAGCAAGCTTAAGGCCCGGTATTTGTTTAAATAGTCATCGTACTAAGTCGGTTACATGTGTAGCCAAGAATTATCCATTATTTGTCTTGCGTCTGATTTCTATTTACTTATTTTGTATTTTTCCTTTTCAATTTGTTGTGGGATTTGTTCTGAAATTGTGTGCGTATGTCGGGTACAGGCTGATGCAGCGAGGGATTGTATATGAAGCAAGACGGGTGAAGGTCACTATAACTAAAATGTATCATAAGTGTTTACACGCGATAACTTTATTTTTAATGGAGGTAATGTGCTAAATTATGTGAAGGTAATATACCTTGTTTCAAGCTTAATTGAATCCAACTAAATAATTTGGTAAATCAATGAAAATCTAGTGTTTTTTCATGGTCACACATTTGTTTTTCAATTATAAATTGTCAGCTTTAAGTTACATACACTATATATCTACTTCAGAACTTTAACTTCATATTTGTTCTTCTAGTCATCAGTTTAGGTAAATAGAAAATATAAATTATATTATCAACGCGGAAAAATAGATCTTCTCATAAGTTTAAATCTGTCTCATATGGTGTTTGTATCTTTTCAAATACGAAATACATTCAGAAGTACTCTCCTGCTGTATGAAGGTTATTTACAATTTTGATGTAATGATTTAATTTTATATAGTGTATTTTATTCAGAATTGTTCCATTTTCCGTTGAGAGCTCCGACCAAATTAAAAACAAAACGGCAACATCTTTGATGTTTGTTAAAATCACGTTAGTTTGGATCACGAAAGAAGTTATTCAAGCAGCAATGACCCGAGGTTATGACCATGATTTGGGGAAATACGATAATGATGACGGATCGTTAAATAATAACTCCGTCCTCTATTATGAGAACATTTCATTTACAACTGTTTACAACCGTTTCTATTTTGGGACATTTCATTTCGCCAAACTATGACATTACAAAATTTCCATTATAACATCTCAGTAACCCGAAGGCATGAACGTATCAAAACACTTTGTTATTCATCGATGAAGAACAGGCGCCATGGACAACTGCAACATCGAGTTGTATAAAAATATTATTTGTTATAAAGCAATTCATCAGTCATCAAGTGCAAAAGTATTTTGTACTTCTTAACATTTAATCTTGCAAACAAATGTACGCCACGTGCATGTATACAAAATACACCAAACCAAGTAGTTTTGAGTGCGTATTCTTTTAACGATATACATAACACTGTATTTGTACAATTCATGTTCAGTATTATTAATAACAATTAATATCAATAATTACAAATTAAATTGCAAAACAATGTCATTTATATTTGCATATTTACTTCGTCTTACGTCTGAGAGGTCATCAAATACTTTTTCTTCCTAAATATTATATACATGTTATATGAACAACACCAATAGTTAATTGCATTTGGTAAAATCCGCAGTTCGCCTTAGAGTCACGCACTATAATTGTCGTCTCGATTTGTATTGTTTAATAAAAATATTTATCGGAGCTCTCCATCTTATATTTTGTATGTTTACGTCGATGTTTATGTTCATGCCCAAATATTAAATACATGCAATTTGAACAACAAAAAAGTTTATTTCAAACAAAAGACATGTTAATTCGGTAAAATCCACAGTTTGCATTATAATCACGTGCTATAATTATACTTTAGATTTGTATTGTTTAATAGGGATATGTATCGAGAGGCGAGAGCGGAAAAAGCTGAACGTGTTTTGTTTTTAACGTTTACGAAGATGTTTGTGTTGATGCCCAAATTGTTCCCGAGGAATTATAAAAGCATGCATTGCGTTAATAAAACTTAAACCGGTCCGAAATTCATTTGGCCTTTGATTAAAATACTTAAATAAAAGAACAATTTATCTAACACTGTTCAGATCATAATTTCACACAGAAAGAAAACTTTAGGTTACCCTTCAATATGTGTCTTGTCGATCCATTGTGAACCTGTAGGTTACACAGTTAACTGTTAAATTATAAATAATTTGATACATATCATTTAAAAAAAACACAATGTATGTTGAATCTGGAGAAAACAAAAAGTTTGTTTCGGAAAAACTTAACCTGTTGTCACAGGCATTTAACGTTTTATTTTTCAAACGTGTTTTTCAATAAAAAATGAAGACGCATTCTGTACGTGATGAGTTATCGACTGAAGCGAATGTTCTATTTCAATTTCCGATATAAAACAGTGCGTGACCAGTAATATAAAAACCGAGTTGACGTAGTATTAGGCATATATCTGGTGGTTACGAATGTGGATCCATCATATTATGTGGGATTTCATTGGAGATAAGCGTGTTCAGTTGTTTTACGACATCAGAGTGTTTTTTTTTATAATTCGCAGGATCATTTGCTATTTTATATCCTTAGTGTAATTGTTATTATAATTATCATTATTGTATTTTGATTATAAAAAACACATGCTATTGACTTTTTTCAAATGTTCTAAAACATACAAATAAACTGTATTATATAATTCGATCGTTCGTATACGCTTTATAATAATCACTGACGTTATAATTTCAGGTAAATGTATTTTCTTTATACTCTGGAAGTTGTGAAATAATATAATTGGCACACAAATTATTAACAATTAAAATAGTATTGATGCATAAAGAACTCGAGATATACTAAAATGTTATATTTACTACACTGTTTATGATATTTATTAAACAAAGAACATATAGTTTGTTGATGTACAGTTAAAACACGATATAAAGGACAATTTTGGCTGTCCAACGTCGACAAAACCTCTATCATAATTCTTTCTGCATTAGAGTTATCATAGAGTATACATATTAATTGTAATATATCATTATTAGTTTGTCAAACATCCTTTTCCAGGGAGTACCTATATAAATAAACTGAATTATAATAAAATACTTACTAAAAGATAAAATAACGTAGTCTACCGTTAACTTAATGCCAATATATTATTATTTATGTAGGTCCCATTAAAATGATGCTTTATATTGAACACTTTGGCGTAATTCAACTTCTTTCTCAAATTACACATGTACACATAGCTGATGCGTTCTGAAATTGTATCACGATTTCTGCTTATTGCATAATACACCAATCTCGTTCAATTAAGCATTGTAAAGACACAAATAATCAAAAAAACACGTGGTGTTCCGACGGAACTCAACCCTCCTGTGACACCAATCATTTGACTCATCATGAACGTTCCGTCACAGTTATTTGTTTGATTCAAGCAATTAATGGGGAAGTACATAATAGCCACTTTCAGTATAATAGACATACCCTAATGGCGAATATATCCGCTTGAAGTTAATGCAACACGAAGTTAAGTTCATGGAACACTTTCAATGCAAATTTGTGTTTCACGAAACACTGATACTAAACTATTTGACATTATACAACAATATAAAGTTAAATATAGATTAAAGAACAGTATGTACATGCAGCCATAAACATTGTATATATATGGTTTGAATGTTTGAAAATGTACTAGATACAGTTTAGAACTGTCCGTATACAATGACGTTTTTATTTATATATAGTTTATGTACACACTCTAAGAGACCGAACACATATACGCATATTATAAATACCAATACCTTTACATTTACAATAACACGCTATTGTATACGCACAGTTCTTAACTGTATCTAGTACTTGTTCAAACATTCAAAACAGTATGGGGATAGACGATGGATGAACTCGTGTGTGTATCAAAACTAAAACTTATATTTAAAGCCTTATTATAAAAGACTAAAATAATGTTATTATATTTCAGACACAAATATTTTACGTGATTTGGCGACCATATCTGAACAAAATGCCGTCCGTTAACGTTTTTTTCTTCGTTATTGTGTTAAACTTGGTTGATGTGAATCTATAAGCATCAATAGTACATTGTAAACGTATATGGTGCTATGTATTATCGTAGTAAATGTTTTAACATGCATATACACATATCTGTAAAGAGACTAAATAAGACGGAAAAATACACACACACACCAAAGTTACATTTGTTGTTTTTCTTCATTTTTTATGTAGAACTGTCAATAATTATTTTCAAAATCACAATACAGCCAAATATCGACTTTTTAGACATGAATACTGTCGCTGATGATTATATTTAACAATTCAAATATCTTTTTTGGTTAAGCCGATGATCGGAGCTACTTAAGTTTAAATACCTTATTATGGTATATTTCTAAATATTTAGAAAACGACTGAGCCCGTCTTTCGCGGAGAACGCCTACATAATTTCAAAATAATTTGACTAGACTATTTATATTGTATGCACAGTTTTATTTAAGTAGATTTCTGGAAGTAAAGTAAGCATGTCTTTATATCGTTCGTTCTATTGTTACTTAATATCATTGTGACGAAGCCGCATACACTTTGAAAGGAGGCGAACGACAAAGGGCCAGCATATACCTCATTGTTTATATTAAATAACTTTTTGTGGCATTCACATGATAACATTTAAATGAACATTTCCTTCAAATTGATTGGAGTTAAAGGCATCATATGTATGTTTCTTTGCTTATACAACATTTGGAAACCACGTCTTTTGACACTATTCCATTAGTAGTTGAATTGCATCAATTTGTCTCAGAACGAAAGCACTCAAATCAAATGGAAAAGATCGCCAAGAGGCGTGGTCAAAAATAGCCATATGGGGATATAATACCATTTAAACAACACATGGACAATTTATAAAGACGTATGTGCATATGATAATTTACATGGAATTTGCAAACCTGTGAACTGAAATTTAAGTTCCACCGCTGTGTCTTGGCAAGGATGGATGCATTAGCACACACCATGTCCGAGTTAACCAAATAACCAGCTGACAAATTCCAATCGGATGAAAACATAGATAAAATTAACATAACAAAAGAAGCAAATGTGTCACTTTTTATAACATGGTAATCCATCATAAATTCAACATTTACCAAACACATTATGATTTATAGTATGATTATGAACATTTACAGTTTACGATTGGTGTCAATGAAAGTAAGGAAAATATATTGTCATTTACGTTCGTCTACGTGTCATGTAAAACAAATATTGCGTGTATCTCTGTTAATATTGCAACTGTTGATGAAAAATATGATAAACAATACTTTATTTCTTTTGCAGAGTACATGAGCCGATGACTTAATAAAGACCATCGTCTGTAGTTCTATAATATGCGTTTGCTTCGTTATCTTGTTATCGATGCAGTATTGTATTATCACAAAACAAATTAGATCTTGACTTACCCATAAGTCATTAGTGTTTTATTTAGACGCATACACATACTAAACTTATATCTCATTCATAAGTGTATGCATTTACATGTAATTCTATGACACGTCAGGATAGTTTAGACATTTGCTTTGATTTGACCATGTTGCTATTTAATCATGTCACGCAGTCTTTGTATGACGATATTTTTCTCTAAAGTGTCACACAAATGTGTGGACAGAATGAATACTATTTGTAATACATTACGTGCATGTAACATATAATATATAAACATAATAATTGATAACGTGTCTATATATATTTATATATGGTAAATTTCTTCTATTTGTGTTAGGTTTTTAACGGTATTTATTACATTTTAGTGGACTTCACATTTTGTACAACCCATTCTGGTATAGTCAATTGTTGCTCTGATTCGAACCACGGACACTACGAGTTATATTATTAAATGATGGAAAATTGTATGCTTTTAACAAAAAGGAGTTGCTCTTAATATATCAGAGTACATATTCTTTACTTGTAGTTTAACATACATGTATACAATATAAAATATACTACCCACATGAGAGCTAAATATATATTGGCACTTCTGTTCCAAACGATAAAGGACCGTGACATCTTTAAATACACTATTAAAAGTTATGTTTTCTTCATTCTCGCATTTGCTGTTATTTTTATATCACCAAGATCGACTAAAATGTCTGTATCCATAGCCTCATTATAACGTCTGGATTGAGTCAGTAACTTACGAGCTGAAGGCAGTTGTCAATTACAGCAATATTTATTGTCACTGGTTGGTTTGCTTCCCAAGTTAACAAATAAAGAGCACAATAAACCATGGGGTAAGCGGTGACTTCTGGCAAATCTGTCAAGGCCTGTGTGAACGTAATACAGAGTTTGCCTAACGAACGGTGCAACGGAACTACTGCATGTACTTTTGTGCGTCCATGAGAACTCTTTCTAGAGATGTATTCAAAATAATGTAACATTACTTATCACAAGCGAAAAAATAACTGCAAGTAGTATTTATAACTTAATATTCTTTAAGTAATTTATATGATATATAAGTGCGCTTAAGCTGTCTATTTATCAATGTTAACGTTTAAATATTTTATCAAATGCGACATTCATTATTTAAGCCATAAATCCATCCATTTTATTCCATTTTGTATACTCATATTGTCAGAAGTTACTTTGTTGCATAAGTGTTTTTACAATCTATTTGTTTTGTCAACCCATTCCGAATCAATCTCTATTGATTTACCTAATAGGTTATGCTCCAAAATAAAGGCACACGGAATGTTCTAAGGAATACATACATTAAGCACATATTAAGAACATTTACATTCGACATGAATCACTTTGTCCTTAAACACACTGTACATGTATATAGAATCTGACTTTGTAAACCATCATAAAGAGGTTTTGAATTTGCAAGCTAGACCATTAATAACTTCGTGAATTAACTGCTAATAATGACTCAAAGTGAGGTAACAATCAACCGCTCACAACATGCATTCTAGGAAATCATAATATCCATTTACGATTTATGATTAACTGAGATTGTGGTTAAACATACAATGACGTTTTGTTTTCATGTTTTGCATTCGACATCTGACAAAGCTATGTAAATTATAAAGTGAACGTTAAATCCCGAGACAAAAATGGACACAATGTATATTTATAAACTCATTGAACACATGTTTATTACTTTCGTTTAGACACATTGAAGTGTTCGACCAGGTATATATAAATATAGCATGATCTTATTAACGACAACAGAGACAGTTGTTGGATTTCAGTTGGTTTTATCGCGGCTATATTGAGTGGTCGATTGCATCAAAATAACTGCAATGCTCCGAAGTTTGCGCGTGGAGAGCACGTTGTCATGCAAGTCTCGGCTAATAGTTTAGTTTATACTTTAACATCTCATGCTATATCGCTTCAATTAACGTGCTATAATTTACATTGACTGATCAAGATAAAATGCGATTCAAATTTTAACATGTATTCCGCCATCACTATATGCGTACACTTTGCGTAGGAAAATCATGTATACCACATTGTTTTAGTTTATGCTTTCCGGTAGTTTAGAGCGACATATCGGGGACTTTTGAGTGGTGATTCAATGTTTCAAAAAGTTAAACATAGAAGTAAAAGTATTGATATTGATCAATATATCACTTATTTCCGTTAAACTCTCCTATGTAATACTAATATCACACTTAATCAACGAATGTCATGACTATTTTAAATAAAGTCATTGATATGAATGCAATTTCAATTTTTATTTTGTTAAAATTGCCATTTTGAACTACAGTATTTCTCTTTATAAGGAGTGTAACACAATACAATAAAACGTGCATTCCACATAATGCTAGAATATAAATTAATAGCACTGCAAGAATTGGATTTACCTGGGTGTTGCAGTGCAAACGCTTCCATGATGTGCTGCCAAAATAATGTATTTCTATTTCAATCAATGCGTCTTATATATTCCATTAATAAAAAGTTTTTTTTTTGCAATAGAACACGCTAGATTCTGTATTGAGTGAAATTGAATTGTTCGAACAGAGATACATTTGAATGAGTAGGGGCGTTTGACAGTCCATCATGCCATAGGTGCAATAACATTAATTTATTGATGTGTATGTAGGAAGTATATTATGTAAGGTTTTTATTAAAACGCCATAATATATTTCGAAGCATTCAATTACTGTAGTGCAACGATAGGGCGCTTATTGATGTATTACATTTTTTTTTATTAATTCTGATGAAACACAACATAATTAACAAATATTCAACGTTACACATTATTACCAAATACAATAATAATAACAAATATATCATGGTCTACGCACACATACTTGTGAATAAAATCTCATAATTATATTAAACACAATAATAACGTATAAATATATTGAAGCACATCAATTCTGGAGAATGGACCCTGTTTGTGTTAATGAATTGTAAACTTTTCATCATCTAGATTCCAGAGATTGCGTCAAAGCGGTCATTCAAACGAAAGCGATGCATTAATATAAGGCAAACTGGCGTGCCTAAAAAAGGACACTAAACAGTCGTTTTTGTTCACAACTCAATTGCTCCCTTGGGAAATAAATGTAACAATGTTACAACAGGAGCTGTGATGGATTCACATATACATACTGTTTTATGCGATGATTGCGTATTTCATTACAAGCACAATATCTTTTTGCAATTGCTTTTATGCATTTGCTTTTATAAAATAAAATAAATATTCATCAACAAATAAGATTATCAAGCACACAATTATAATTGCAACGCAGTAATTTCAATATTTAAATAATATAATTGATGATATTTGTATCGTTGTCATTTCACAGATGAAATGTTCATATTAAATAAAAAGCCATTCAACTCCAGAAACATGATTTGTTTTAAAAAAGTTCAAACAACCGGGCTCCCCGTAACATAGCATTTGAGATTGTAGTAAAACCGATATAAAATGGTGTTTGCCTTATATTCCAACCTATTCTATCATCGTGTCTCCTCGCATACAGTTGTAAGGAGCCTTTTAGATTCCCCAAACACATGTTAGTTCAGGGAATATAGGACGTAAGAAATTATTTATTATGTTATGTTATGTTATGTTATTATTTAAAAGCTGGATTTTGTCAGTATAATTTAAATTACAATAATTAATATTGGACTATTTTATTATTAACATAAACTCAAAGAAACTCATTGAATTCATGCGGACTATAGCCGTGATGGGTTTTACAAATATTTGCACTATACAAGGTGTAATATGTTTTATTTTGTATGTACATACAATTTTGAATGCTATGAACATCTTCTCTTTATTGTTGTGGGACTTGTTAATAGAGTTAAAAAAATGTGTTTCTAAGTTTTACATTAATAGTCTTTACTTAACACATTTCAACAAGAAAATGTTACTTGTTCGTGTTTTATAGCATGACAAAAAGTGTCATAAGGAATAGAGGAAACCAGTAGCTCAAACTCAAACTCAGTTTCTCAGAATTAACAGGTATGCGACACCACGACTCGGCTATTACGGCATCTACTGACAGTGCACGAGTCTGCAGTTTAAACTTCATTTAAACGATTCACATAATACACGTTCGTTTCGATTCACGAAAACTGTTCTCAAATGATGATTTCTCATAAAAGCTGAATTTAAAATACGACTGTTTATATGTAGTGCTATTGTGCTCTGTTATGCATGAAAGTGGTTTATGTTTTGAATCTGAGACAAAAAAATCAGAATTTGTCAATTTGTCAATCTGTAAACAAGTCTCTGTTATAAATGATACAATGCAACATATTGTTTAGAACATTTCGGCTGCGCTTTTGCAAATCTTCAACGTATATTATTCAAGGTATTACGTATGAAAACAGGAATATGTAACTGAAATAATCATTTTTAGTGTCGGAAAATACAACTGGTTATTTATGACCATCTCGAAAAGGTTTTAGTTCACATCATTCATTTGCAGCGCACCAGAGTTAATTGCAAAATAAAACAAGTCACTTCTGTGCTTAAGGTTCGTCACATATTTGTTTGCCGACAAGGAATAAAAGCATTCGGAGAGTGTCGGTAGTCAATTATTAACGCTGATTTATAACGGATGTAGTCCGTAAGAAGCTAGACCTTTAATATTCATATAACTTTCGACTTCTAAAGCAGTTCCTTTGAACTTAATTAGGCAATATATTTTATTGTAAGTTACTTATTAAACGCTTCGGAGGCCGTTTGTCTTCTGCTGACTATGTATACGTAAACGTGCTCATCAACTAGTTTTAAAATGTTGATGAACACTTGTAGAAACACATATAGAATGCATGCACAATTTACTACAATAAAGTCGACTCTCTAAAAAACACTTGTATAAAATTGACAAGATGATAATAAAAAAACACCCTTCGGTATCGAGATTGGTAGGGAAGCAACGATAACTGCATCAAAGATAAAGAAGATTAATTTAAGATGAGTTTTGCTCCAGGCAGTGTTCCACAAAGCACACATCAAAGAGATAGCGTGGCGTAATTTATACAATTGAGCATACCCTTTGCTCACATGACTGACATTATCAAGTACTATTGTCGACATGTGCTTGACACTGATTTATTCCTGAAATGAAGGCTGTATATGCATAGGTTAAATCATTCTCCAAAAGTATACATCATTATTATGGTAACAATCACATTTTTACCATAATGTGATTCAAAATGGTTTATTATAAGTGATTTTAGTGTAAACAATAAAATAGTTTGCAAAGTTTATCAGAACAATACTATTAAATCAAAGATATAATAATAACCTGATAGTTAATAGATCCCTTAGTTAAATATATACCATTTAATTCGAATCATAGTTCGGCAGTATACAAATACAAAATATCATCAAATTGTAACTTAATAAAAATTTACTGTAGAAATGCCAAGAGCAATCGGAAAGAACGTTACACATGTTCACACGCACGTATATTATTTTGTTATTTAATTCAATCAATATTGCAATGTAATAGAGAGTTTCTTATCCAAAATTACAATTACCGGTAATATTAATGCTAACGTAGTACTTTGCATAATTTGACTGATTAATAGAAAACTCTTATTGTTTATAATCCATTTAAATGGTGAATCGGTATTTGACAAATTCTACAAAAAAAACGTTTGCACAACGGAACGAACAAAATTTTTGTTGCCAATATCATCACTATTTCTCCTAACGCCACAATAGAAAAGCTCTAAATAACACAAACTATATTACGGTTCTCTAGTGCTGTTTTGTTTTTGTGAAGACATACAAATCGATTGCGGCAACTGTATTATCACCTAGAACATATGCTCCAAAATAAACCGATCGGCCACATGTATCTTTTCTACACGTCTAGCTGAAGTGACGATTTGTAAATGGTGTATCAAATGCTCATTGACAACAACAATTGCAAAACGAAACAATGGACATCTCTTCGTTTCGAATGAAACGTAAGCAATTTGAATTAAAACATTCCACGTTTTCGGTTTATTTCAACTGTTCAAAGAGACATTTTTACCACTGATCGTACTTCGTTCTGGACGTGGAAAAAAATAAAATGAGAATTCATGACATTTCACAATCGAAGAGACGTGTGATAAATTGATTAAAACGTAATTGAAACGTAAACCTATAGCATCTGTGGATATTTCTGTAGAGTGGAGAAAGTACAATCACTTCTGGGGTCTTAAAATTAATGAAAACAAAGCGGATTACGTGAGATTCTATCTATTAATAAAAACGAATAAGAAGATGCCGAACATTGATATTGTGGAAACTGTTCTTAACGCTTCGAAATATTAACCTGATTTATGGTATGTTTGAGTCTACCTGCATGAGATAAAGATCAAGTTCGAGTTTCTTTACCGGTCCATTGTTATTTGACGACGTTACGGGCCTTTGACTTAGGAATTGTTTTAAAATAATACTTTTCTTGGATGTTTTCAAAATCGCTTTAAGATATTTGGTATGTGCGTCTACCTACATAACTTACAGATCAAATTTGAGTTTTGTTCCAGTCCATTGATTGTTGACGAAGTTACTGGCCTTGGCCTAAGGATTGTTCTTTATTATAATACTTTTCCGGGATTTTTTTCCTAAACGATTTCAGATACTGACTTTTTTATGTGTGAATCAACCTACATGACCTACAGATCAGTTCGAGTTTTGTTCTGATCCATTGATTTTTTATGAAGATACGGGTCTTGAATTTTCTCCAAAAAAACAACATTTTTTTCCGGAATATGTGCAAAAATCTTTCAGATATTTACCTGAATTTTTGTGTGTGAGTCTACCTGCATGACTTCCAGATCAATGTTGACGAGTTTCTTTTACTTATGTGGAGTTTTGAGACAAAAGTAGAATGAGGGGGCATCTGTTCCATATGGATATATATCTTGTTTATCTAATGTTTTCATTTAATTAGATAGTTAAACCATGAACTATTGTTTTCCTCTATAATATAAACCATAATTAGCCAACTATATCATTAATTGACAGTTTGTTAACTGCAGTATTCATACATTAAACACGTATCGCAATGTATTACATACTAATATGACAAGTTAATGACATACTATTTCTCGGGACTTAAACGATGCAAAATGTCGTTCATTAAAGTCTGTATTTTAAGTTGTATTGTGTACTACTGGCGAAACGTGACCGTACCTCAAGTGTACTGTACGTTTGGGTAGTAATGCTGTTTCTTCTCTTTGTTATATTATAAAGGTTTACCATGATTGTGACACTTGCACTCATTAGGCTGTAAACAGGCTTAACGAGGACACAACCGGTCAGTGGTGCCCTAATACAATTATCGTATTACAATAACGCGTATTATTTTTTACTGTTTTTACGAATTGTTCATTACTGAACTTAAAGAGATTTCTATGAAAACCTCTTATCTGTTTAATGAGGTGTCTCACTCAGCTTCTTGTAATGTCATTAGTGCGATATGTCATCGGTTGATGGCATGCACTTCAAAACATCCCATTTATAAGGCGTAAACATATTAATATAGCGAAAGCCAGATGCTCGAGACACTAACGATGTTATCGATATTCATTTTCACAAAATATACAAAAACAAGATGTTTACTTAGAAGTAGCATTAACAAATGTGTCATTCTCATAGTAACTCACACCAAAAACTGGATGCTTTTTCCGTGCACGGTCATTGGACTATTAATTCGCTTCATTATACATGTGGCGCATGTGGATAAGACATACTTTCAAGATACATATATTGGTCAGTAATATATGCACTGATAGAATTTATAAGAATGGTCATGTTATTAAACCTATATAATAAATAACTAAATCGTTAAGTTATTTTACGAGAGATACTGGTTGTGTCATGACTAACAATTATAAATATATTTAATCGCTGTATATCTCGTGTATCGTTTTAATGCTGTAAGTTAAAAAAAGTCATTAATAGTTAGAAACAAATAAACCCGACATCTTGCAGTGTATTTTCAGTGTTATCGTTAGTATGGAGAAAAGGCCTTAAGTTTTTGTTAAATAAATGCGTTCTACGTGCATATATGATTTGGAAGGTGACGTTTTGGTGTTCGTTTATGTTGCAACAGGGCTTTCGTCAAAATTTCACCGCCAAAACCCTTTTGTATGCCGGTGTCTGCATTCAGGCAAGATGCATGGCATCTTTTTTATTCGTTCTATGTATTAGTCTTTCAACTTAATTATAATATGTTATCATGATTTATCTACTCGAATATATTTTGTTTTTATAAGTTAGAAAGTGTTTTTTTAAACAAATATTTCACATTTCATCACAATTATTTCACATTAATCAAAAAGAGTAGTTTCTTGATTTTAAAACGCAGCGTTGAAGTCAGCTTATGCGGTGGGTCGCGGCATATGAAATAGCGTCGTCTGCGCATATCGTTGCATGGGCTTAAAGTTACAGTTTTATGCAGTGTTAAACTTGCCTGAAGCGGGAATCAATATAGTTTACTTATTTGAACATACATTTACCATGTATTTGTTGTCAACTTTTTTATGTTATGACTTAACACAGTGCAAGGGAGCTATACTAAGGTAGTGGGTGGTTAAATAAAACCAAGATCATTACATTTTTGACATCATTGTTGAATACTTTAAGAGATGGATATTTGTTTTTAATTTTAATTAAATTTTAATTACATAAAACTTTGATTATTGTTATCTTTGTAAGTACATTTTCAAGTGTCATAACGTTGAATTTGATCGTAAATAATGATCATTTAAATACACGGACAATATCTGGATATCCTGCAGCAGTACTCGTAGAATAAAAATGTATTTTCTGCTCAAACATACCAATTTTTCTGATAATTCTTATATTTTCATGCATGTTATGTTGTTTTGTTGTTGTTGTTGTTGTTTTTTTTTAATGAGCGAAAAAATGAACTCATTGATACATCTTTTGTTTTTCTCAAACGACGAAGACTGTGTTCTTCATTCAAATCATTATTTTGTAAACATCTTGTTTTTTTTATTTTCACAGGTGAGATTAAGTAAATAAAAAAACAGAACACAGTTGTAATAAGGGATTTCCTTCGGTATACATAAAGTGTATTCATTAATCTAAATGTTTTCGTATGGAATAAAATTTTTATCATGGCGATTTCACGGGTTTGTCATTTTGCTAAACATGTGTATGTGCTTTTTAACAATCACTTCTGTGAAGTAGATTTTGTTTTTTAAATGCACCGGTAAGTTACTGAGTGAAAATTCTTATTAAAAAAAAAACGATTTAATTTCAACCTGTTATCACTCTTATTTCTCGTTCACCTTATGTGAGCTTTTTCATCTGCTAATAAGCGTCGTTGACATCAGTGTGTATTGGATTCGTTCGCTCATTGCCATTGAAGTATAAACATGACACCGATATGTTTATAACTTCATCCGTAGAAAATACTTGCATGACGGAAACAATAATAATCACTTTAGATTGATGAACGACGTTATGGCATATTTAATATGATATTGGCTGTTGTTGGAAATGTGCACTTCTTTCCATGCAAACAAAACAGATCGCCACATAAAACGTATGATTTGTGTCGAATCCAACACCCCATCCGGAGCCAGCACTGGGCGGAAATGCGTGGAATATGTTATTAAAATTGATGCGTTTTATCTTTCCTCTATATCACCATAATGACAGTGTCTATGATTCATTTTTCTTTTTCGTGTCGAGAAGCCGCTTGATTTTCGAAACAATTACCATAAGTATAATATCCCAATATCAAAGTTTATATTAACAAAACAACACTGTCGACAGGAAGAGAAATAAATTGCAAACAAAAGTCCCATCCACTAAAATAACATCAGTTGAAATAAATTAAAGTATTAAGCGTTTGTAAAATTGAAAAAACATAGGAAGAAAACAATTGATGCTGATACTTGACGTTTACGTTTTAGTTGTTCACTCGTCGCATCGTCCAAATCATCAGCTTATTCAAAAGTATCAAAGTATGTTATTTCCCAAAGGGATGATTTTATGGACTGTTACCTTTAATGCATAGATTCGTCACATTAACGACTCGCCCTATGTTTTATAACAACTTGCCCCGTGTAAGTATAACGAATCGCCCCATCAAAAGTACAATGTATATTACTTATGGAGAAGTTTCTAATCATTTTACTTCAAACAAGAAATAAAATATTAGTAAGAATTTCAACTGGACACTAACAACTTGTTGAACTGCTAAGTGATATGATCGCTGATGATTGAGAATAAATCTGTTAAATTCACCGGCATATATTGAAAACTTTATGAAAACGTGTAAATACTTTATATGTATTATACTTGCATGAGCGTGTAACGGTTGTCCTATAACTGTACTTTATACATGTTTCACATTGGTTTGTTAATTGTGTAAAGTGTGTATAAATATGTTTATACGAAAAAGCAATTGCATTCCAATAAATCTAATGATTTATATAAACAAAATACATTAAGGTGTTTCATCGGTTAATAACGTCAGCATAAGTGTATACAAACGTTTTAAAATAAATGTTATTTTATTATCCATTCTCGTTTCAAACTTGAATGGATATCATTGTTTGCCACTGCCGCGGTGTATTACCAAAATTTACTTCCGTAACACAGACATATCGGAATAAGTAACCTGTATTGTCCGAAATACATTCTTACTGCAATTATTTCGAGTTAAGCATAATCAGATCGCTTATTTCAATTGTTATATAAGTTACCTTCTACAGTATTTCACATATATCTGCTTTTACCAATTCTTGTGATTTGTGGCTTTTCCTTTTTCGCAAAATGCATGAACATGAGCAACCCATCCCGTCCGACATTGGTTTTTGCTATCTAAGTACAACACGGATACCAGGCTAATATACCATAACTGTGTTCGACCGCCGACACTAGACATACTCAACGTCGGTTGTTTCTGTAAAAAAAGCGACTGGAGTCGTCAGGGTGTTCTCCCCTGAATAACCACTGTCTTGTCTATAGATTATATCTCCGGCGGGTTGTACCAAATGTGTCTGAGGCGATTTTGGAGACATCGTTCTCTCCCTTGCCAAGTTATCACAATCGCTTATTTTCAATGAATCAACATTTGGGTGAAAGCCTTTTGAAGGCGAGCTAGCTTCATTGTCTTCCTTCTCGCGGATCATTTCCTTCAGTCGCTGGTTTTCAATCATAAGAATTTCCATCTTGTCGCTCATTTCGCGATGCTGTTGTCTTAGAACGGCGTCTTTCCTTTGTTGTTTCAATTCGTCTACTTGTTTTTGAAGGCCGCCCTCTTTCTGCTGTAATTCTACAACAAGAACCTAGACATTAACTTATTGTAATCGTAACCTAAACTACTATACATTCCGGAAATAAAATTGTTATAAATATTACATTAAGTTAAATGTTAAAAATGCATGTAATTGTTTTACTATAACAAACTGAAAAACTGAATATATTTATATTCCTCCAAAAGCTCGTTTAAAATAATTTGTAATATAAAATAATTAAAAAAACATGTACCAACATGATTATCGAAATTTAAAGCTGTTTTGTATAAAACCTGAAATCAAAGCGTTTGCTTCGATGAGCTTGTTTTCAACTTCTTGTTTCCCAGCATTAGTCGTATCCTGCATTTCTTCTGCCTCGCAAAGCGCGTTCTCTAACTGCACAATGCGCATGCTCAAAATGTCAACCGTCTGGTTCATATCCGTCTGGAAAAAATAATTAGCGTTCTCTTGTTGTTGTTGTTTTTCTTTTTTATCGAGTGCACCGGGATTGTCTCCCATATGGCCATCGCCCCCAGAAAGACGTGTTAGTTGGTTACGGGGGATAGTGCAAGATACAGGAGACACCCCGTTCCAGAGATGACCCTGGGTCTTTTTAGTGCCCGGTGTATAGCACCTAGTACACTGCACCTCGGTTTAACGTCTCATGCGAAAGACGAGTTAGTAGGCTAGGTGCAGCGGGGGATCGAACCAGCGATCTCTGGATTGTGAAGCCAGTGTGTTACCACTAGACCACGGATCCGCTACATTTTAGCGTTCTCATAATTGTTAAAGCTTTATATTTCAGCTCGAATACATTGAAAACCTAACTGAGACACTTTCGAGTCCGTTTCCTGCGTGAAACAGGAAGTTGGTGGATTGGGAGAAGAATTCGCACAGAGTAGGCATCGCACCCGAAAAACTTGATCCAATGCAATTTGGAATAACTTTTCTATATATTTGTTTGACAATATAACTGCGAATATAAAATTTCAAGATTATTTTTCTAGATGACAAATACAGTATTGGGCGCGTGCGCCGGATTGACGTTACTGATTGATATTCCGATGCACTTATTTAATAATGTTTTACATTTTTTTTTTTTTTTTTTAAACGCAATTAATAACGTATCAATATGCGAAATAATCATTGAAGGTGTTGTAAAATGCTAAAGTTTTAAGTACAGTTCACGATCTTCTGAGACAACCCTCGTGCAGTTTATAAATACATTATTTTCATATTTTATTTGTTCGTACGACATAATTGTCAGCATTATACGGATGCAGGTTTTAAAAGACACCCACACCGAATGATTGGCATTACACATGTGAGTTTACCATATCCCTTTTCAAGTGCGACTTGTACTCCTCGAGTTCGCCCATCCTGAGGTCCATACTCATTTCTCGTCTGCTCAGACGCCACTTTTCCCGCTTTAAGACATCGGTGAGATCTCGCGTCACCTCGAGATGTTCTTTTAGCTTCTCATACAAACTTCCGTCTTTCTCGAAGGAAGACGTAACACCTGAAGACTGAAACAGTTGCACAATGACTTCAGAAATAAGAGCAATACAAAATTGTAATATGGATTATTACGATTATATGGTTAAAGCATGTGCACATCTGTTTGGTGTTATTGAATCAGCTTTGCTTAGTTTCAGTGTTAACTGGTACATTTACCTTATAACTTGCATATGTATTGACCGAACAATCTACATTATCTGAGTGCGTTTTTTTTCATGATTGTGGTACGTGTCTATTCCATTCTTGAAAAAAAAAACAACTACTAACGGTATTTTATTTTGATAAACATTTCCTTTATTGTTTGTGTTATCAAACAAAGATACATTGTGGGAAACGCCAGTTGACTTTATCTAACACACGTTCTTGTCGTCGTAATTGAAAAGAAAACCCGTACATTAATTAAATTAAAATATGACACTTCGTTATTTTATGACACGCAACGCAAAGCCTGCTTTAACACTAGAGCGTTGCAATTCAATTTCCTCATTTCCTAACAACGGGCCAAATTGACACGGGAATGCACATCTGGTTTATTTTTCATAGTGTAATTTCAAGATGTTAAAATTTAACGAAAGAGCTTTTCAAACAGTAATACCGACGCAAGAGGGCGTTGGATCACGACGAATAGAGGTTTATATTGTTTCAAAAATAATTTTAAAGAGAACTAGGGCAATACGGATTTAAAGCCTCGTTTTGACAGGATATACAATGTATCACAAGAAAATGAATGCGAACTTTTGTACAAAAGAGTGGCCAGCTTTGAAAGAAGTAAGCCTCGCTCAGTGAAAAGGGGGGAAAATGCATGTGCGTAAAGTGTCGTCCCAGATTAGACTGTTCGGACTGCATATGCATACGCATATGCATTTAACCCCCTTTTCACAGAGCGAGGCTTAAATGTATCCAATAATAGGCAATACAGCGTCAACTACCACTTAATACTGTATTTATACTTACAATCTTTATAACAGTAACAATGTTCTCCTTTGTTGATGTCTTATGTAAATGTGTAAATTAATTAATTATTAATTAATCACCTGCTGTATGTCAAAGTTTATGTTTTAGGAGAATCAAGTGATTTGAACCACGAGGAGTATAAAATTGGTGGCATGTCGTAAACACGATTTACAATCCGTCCTACTTAACGTCATTAATAAATGATTGATTGCGAAGAGCGCTGTAATGTAACGTATATTTTTGTGCTTAGACACAATATAAAACAAAATATTGTACAGTTCACGAGTTAAAGGCGCGCGTGTTTGGCAGATTGACAAAATGCAAGAAAAGCGTAATAAAACCAAATAAAGCAATTTTTTTGACTGGCCTTTCTTTTTTAAGGAAAGTGATTAACCATCATGTTTTAGGCTAAACGTTTGCCTCGCTATTGACATGTAAATCCAAACGTCATCCGAATATACTACTGCTTGTTAAGTGTTTTAGAATGCTTATTGGGATGCTCTTATATACTTACAAGGATGATATTATAACAATATGTTTAAAACTTTCAATTGAATATTAAATCGGTATCTTATAATTATATTATATGAATAATATACATATACATATATGAATATATAATTATTTAATTATAGACTTAAATGTATTTAATAACATCAAAAACACGTGCGGAGGTAATGTTTATTAAAGGCACGATACGCTTACGGCCAAGTATTTCTTCTCGATGAGTCATAGCACACATGCAAGTTATCAAGGCTACACTACAATTATCGCAACGTTTTTTTCCTCTGTGTGTTTCAAGCATATCGACACGTTATAGAGTATACAGAACACTTACCGCCACGTATTTCCCCAACACGCGTTTGAAGGAAACAGACATGTGAACAATGCCTCGCTACACTTACAGCCAAGTATTTCTCCTCGACGTGTTTCATACTTAACGAGTCAGTATCAAGGCTACACGATACTTTCCGACATGCATCTCTCTTTGCTATGTTGCAAGCATACCGACACGTTATCGAGGAAACGCTACACTTTCCGACATTTATTACTTCTCGATGTTTTTCAAGCACACACATACGTTAGCAAGGCTACACTACACTTACCGCCAAGAATTTCGCCTCGATGTGTTTCAAACACACCGACACGTTCTCATTGTTACAAAACACTTACATTATTTCTTACATTTTTATGAAAAGTAGTGTTTTGACATGATTACGTTTCAATTGTATTAACTTCAAACACTTGCAACACTGTTTTTAAATGTGCATGTGTTATAAATTGTGTGCATTTCCGTTCTCATATAGTTTCTACTTTCACTTCCGAATGCGTATAAAAGCATGCTCATTTGAAATGAACACGTTTGTGTGTGCATCAAAACCGGATGGTTATCATTTTAAGACTAAATAAAATGATGTACACTATGAATGAATGTACATAGTTACCTAATGGCTACTTTTGCAAATAAGGACTGGACGCATCTCATGTAAAATGTTTGCGGAAAATAAAATAGTTCTTCCCATCATGCACAGAGCATAAGCAAACAGAAACGTTGAGAAGCGACGCATGTGGACACAATGCTCGATGTGTATTAAGCACGTCAATACGTTATCAAGGCTACACTACACTTATCGCCAAGAAGTTCTTTGTGTGTTTTAATCACACCAACGTGTATTCAGAATTAAACTACAATAACAATATACCGCAAATACGTTCTGCCTGATTCGTATCAAATATACAAATATGTTATCCCGGCTACACTACACTTGCTTAAAGCGCACAACACGGTAACAGATATACACAACACTAACAGCCACGTATTTCTCCTCCATGTGTGTCAAGCAAACAAAACGGTATCATGGTTACACTGCACTTACCGCCACGTATTTCTCCTCGATGTGTTTCAAGCACACAAAAGGGTATCATGGCTACACTACACTCACCGCCACGTATTTCTCCTCCATGTGTGTCAAGCAAAACAAAACGGTATCATGGCTACACTGC
Organism: Dreissena rostriformis; assembly: GCA_007657795.1. Taxonomy (NCBI): domain Eukaryota; kingdom Metazoa; phylum Mollusca; class Bivalvia; order Myida; family Dreissenidae; genus Dreissena; species Dreissena rostriformis. The sequence goes on along the minus strand of VMBQ01000882.1, from coordinate 555,990 downwards.
ACTTACCGCCACGTACTTCTCCTCGAGGTGTTTCAAGCACACAAAACGACATCAGGGCTGCACTACACTTACCGCCACGTATTTCTCCTCGATGTGTGTCAAGCACACTGACAGATGGTCAACGCTACACTACACTTACCGCCACGTATTTCTCCTCGATGTATTTTAAGCACAAAAAACGGTATCAAGGCTACACTACACTTACCTCCACGTATTTCTCCTCGATGTGTTTCAAGCACACTGACAGATTGTCCAGGCTGTCCACAAGCTCCTCAGCGGTGTCCACCAGAGCGATTGACCCTCGGTGGTTGAATACCGGGTTAATATCCAGTTTCTTCGCCGCCATGACGTTTATGATACAGCTGGTTTATTTTACGTTATTTTTTTCTGAACGGTCATCACCTAAGAAAAGAAAAACGTTAACATCAATTGAAATTAAAGAACAACCTGCTTTTANTGAAAGGGATCAATACAATACGTTTATTTTCAATTATTTTATTTTTATCAAACACGATGAAAGACGCGGTACATATAATGGGTCTGCGGTGATTCGCGGTGTTCGCCTTATGGCAAACGGCCCCCGCGACATTTGATCCGAACACCCATCGCGGTGTTCATTTTGGTAGACGAACACAGTTAGATGAACACCGCGGCGAGTGGCGTTTGTTTAAGTACGCGGTGCCTGTACTGTAATAAATCTAAATGGGAAAACTGTATACAAATTTCTGTTGATACGGTATCGAATATTAATGTTAATATTTAAAGACATGATATAGAGAAATTATTAAATGTAACGAGTATTTATCTTTTGGCAAGAATCAATTTAAATTCAAAACTTCATACCCTTCAATAATATCATGCAGTTGCACACAAATGTGTATAACATATAGTTTTAAATTTAAACGATTAATTAGAAACAATTACTTTGTTTTTAATCAACACATAACATTTTATGAAACGCATTTCTTAAAATGGTTCATAAACAGTGCAAACTGTATATGAAATGAAAAGTACATGTATAAAGTATTACGCAAAACGTTTTGTTACATATTGACGCTAAAAAGTTTACATAGGTGTAAACACCATTAAGCACTAACCTGTGTCCTAGCGTACTGAACTGTCCTATAACTACAACCTTCTGCTCTGATCTTATCGTCACTTCTGTCGTTTTAATTTTCAACGTAAACACCGCTATATATAAACTTACAATGAACTTGTTTATTACAACAATGACGCGTTTATACTCGCAATAATTTAAAGGCTAATTAACCAATAAACAGCATATTGAATTATTCATATGTAACACGCCTTCTTATCAAGTTATGAATAATATAGGGTGTGTTATGTCATGGTAGGTTTATACACCTTCTAAACGTCGGAAAGGTGAACACTACACTCACCGACAGAGTTAAGGCGAGTTGGTTTGAAATATAAGAAAGATGATTCACCTTTTAAAGATTGAAGTACAACTATTAAAGTGCACACATTTTAGAACGTTGGTGTGTTTATAACAAACGTTAGTTACATCGAGAGTCATGTACACAAGACGTTATCATCCGCGCACAACGGTTTATTTCCGTTCCGGAACATTCGAGAACATTCGTGAATACCCGTTAACAATAAACTAGCGTTAATTAAACGTAATGTTAGCCTTCCAAATTGTAGACTAAAACTATCCGTATTAAAAAAAAAATGAATTATACGAATCGATCGTAAAACTATCAATATATTTACATTTGTTACCACGGAATTCATTCAAAATTCGATTCGAACTAAAGGCAAGACCTGTTGTTTTTTTCAAAAATTTAACATATGTTTTTCAAAAAATCTAGCTTGCAAAATTGCAATGTTGTTTGGAGACATTTTACTATGTATAAACAAGACCACTTAACGCAACAATTTTATTTTTTCATAATTTGTTGATTATTTATATTCGTATATCGCAAAATTTGCCATGCTCACAAATACATCATCGCGTCTTGTCTCCTTTATATATTATTGATCAACACAAAAATGATATAACATAAAAGGAGCAATATATGCCTTAAATAAAAAAAATCACGAAATGGAATCTTTAAAAAAATATTTACGTGTAAACTTTCAACGAACATTGTATGATGTTGAATGTTTTAACCTCCAAACAGTGAATTGTATGTATATTAAGTTATGATTGAGAAACCAATGTATTGTAGTTCGTGTAATGCTATTTATGGATTGTTTACATAGTGTGTTCTTTTTTATACGTGCATTTCTTTCTTTTACTCTATTTTCTCCAGAAGTTCCTTAAAATCGTTATAGTGGTGTTCATTGTTTCAAACACGAAGCCTTTGTTAAATATGTTTTTATAACTATCATTACTTTGTATCGTCCCTAATCGTAATCGTAACTTCACGTTACTAGTATATAATCTTATTCACTTTTTGTTTTTTAAGAAGGGTTGACTAGCAGACAATACATGTTTTTTACCAAAACGAAACCCTTGTTCGTAGAAACTGGAACCCTTCTTTATTTAGACAAATGAAATATTGTGGGTCTTTTATTGGCTCATAGATAGTCAATTGTGAAATAGAGTACATACATACATATTTCCCAGTCATATCGGCTTCAATATTGGATTATTATCTAGATGTCAAACCATGTGATGTATGGACCACTCTGCAAACCAGTCTACCAGTTTAGTTGAAACTTGATTTTGATCGAAGTGGGGATGTATTATAAACTTAGTGTATTCGTAAGGCATAATCAGTAATAGTATACAACAAGTAAAACAATTTTTTTTTTTTACAATTGAACGCTTAAGAAAATCGGTAAAAACGTTCATGTTTCAAATTCAGCATTTCTTTTCAATATTATTTTAAACTAATCATTGACGTGGCTGAACTGTTGTTTTAATGCATTTGATTTGTTGTTCTGCTATAATATACCCTTATAATAGAATAGCGTTAATTCAGAAGACTGGCGTAGCCACCAGATATGGGAAATGATGCTTTTTATCTTCCCAGACAACAATATCATGACCTTTTTAATGATGTTCAATCATGATTTATTTGTATCAATCGTGCGCCTCTGAATTATATACCATTGCAAATGGAAATTGATTTTTTTATGGAAAACTAAAAAAAAGTGGTTACGCGCCAGATCTATATTTTGAGTAAAATTCGTAAATCTCACAGTATGTCACATTTGATCAACTCGAAACTTTCCGAAAACTGTGATGTTAAACTACTTGTTGTCAGGTACATTTCGACACTTATCATATTTATTTCGAAATAAATAGAATCAATCTCAAACAATGCATTATCGGATAATTAACATGTATTATCGTCTCTTCTTCAGAAATTATTACATGAAAACACCAAATCACATTGAATGTCTTGATTTGTGTGCCTCACTTTGTAACGAAAATGATGTGTAGCAATGCAAAGATTGAAGTTAAAGATCAATTGTTATTTAATTTTTCACATCCTGCCCCTAAACAGATGGTGAATTATTGGAATGCTCTTCGTCCGCCCGTCCGTTCCTCATTCCGTTCGCCCTTCAGTCTGGACGGACTTAGAGCGTTACGAAAGTCTGTCTGTAACGCGTTCCTGTCCGCTCTATACCTCCTACACCCTTTGTCTGATTTTCATGCAACTTGCCTCACATGTTAAGGGCATTGATGCGGTGTTCAGAAGGCATAATGCAATCATGCCGGTTCAATTTCAAGGTCGTTCTTCAGGATCAAAATTTTGAGCCTCAATTTTCGTGTTTGGTGTCCGCTCCATATCTCGTATAACCTATAAAGGATTATCATGTAACATTGATAATTGTTGACGTAATTAAGACAATATACAGAAGACATGATTAAGCCCAATATGTTTGAGGTCAGGGTCATACTTCGAGTTCAATATTTGACTCTTGACTCTACTTTCGTGTCCGATCCATATATTATATACCCTTTCAATGTTTTTCTTAGCACTTTGCCACACTGTTTATGATATTGAGACAATGTGGAGACTGCATGAGTAAGTCAAGTAAGTTTAAAATTGTGATCCACCATTTTCGTGTCTACTCCATATATTCTTTACCTCTTGAAAATTATGTAAGGGTCACTGATGCGTTGTGTAGAAGGCATAACTCAAGCACGCTAGTGCAAGATACAGTCACTCGTAAGATCCATTAAGATTATTGTTTTCGTTTCTGCTTCATATGTCGTATATGAAATTAAAAGTTACTGACATTCAAAAGACGTGAACGTGATACTAATTCTTTCTTGTGGCAATGATAGAGGCTTCCGAATAGCTATAGAAGGTAACACAAATTAGTTGATTCACAGATAAAAACAAGTAACAGTATTTTTGGCATTTTAGCCAAAATAACTATAATATAAGTGTAAGATGTATAACTGTATTATTTATTATTAAAATTTTAATTGCTTCTGCTTTCAACGAACAGAAAACACATTCGACATTGAGTATAATTTATTTAATGCAAAAATATTTCCGTTTCTACAAAAAAAGTTGGATAAATCCTGCTTGTTGAATCGTAAAACGTTCAAATGTTATTTGTTTTTATTTCTTTTTATCTTTTTCTTTTGAAGTGAACATTATATACTGCTTTACAACCTGTTTCGCGAAAAAAGTGGGATAAATATGATAGTACAGGTATTTATATGCAGAAGCTTGTCACTATGATATTTATGGGCAATAATAATAAAGGGACAGTTGTTTGCAACTAAGGAATGCCATCAACGCAACTCTCACACTGATTGTAGGATATTTTATATGCAGAAAGTGTCATAGTTAAGCTTTTTTCATATAAACGTATACCTAAAATCGTTAACACGCAACTCAGAATGCACAAGCATAAAACGATACAAGTGAGATGAAGCACGTTGAAATGAGACTTTGAGGAGCAAAACGTGATAATTTACCGTTTGCACATTTTATCAAGGTATTTTATGTAGATTCAATATTTGTTTACAGATGATATTTCAATCCTTGAAATAACATTATGAATAGTAAGTACATGGGTCATTTAATGAAAGTGAAAGTATTTTGAAACGAGTGAATGTTATGTTTAACAGGACATAAGGTGAAGACCCGGTCAAGGCGTAGGCTTTTTGAAACTTAAAAACATCATTTGATAATTATATTAAATGTATATGCTAGATTGCTAAATTGGAACATAAGCATTGTCGAAGTTTAGATAAGTGAAATACTATGTTTTACTTTTTTATATATGAACATTTGAACAGAGTACAGCGAGATTAAAAAACAACAACAACATATATTGAGATATTTTCAATGAAGCAAATTGGCTGGGTACACTGTTGATTTTTCAAGTATAATGGATATTCACAAAGACAATAGATCACTTTACTTTTGCAGTCTGGCACGATTTATGAAATAATTCGTTCCTAAATAACATCTTTCAGTAATGATGCATCGAAACGGATGTATCGATATCTGTATTAACCATTTCCTAAATATCAAAGATGTCTTAAATAGAACTGGAAACGTTTAATTACCAGACTATGTATATACCCATGGGGTTTTGACCAGGAATTCTATGTGAATGCACTGGTATGAACGAATAGAACGAAAATATAATACTTATTTTATTAGTGCGTTTATTTGAAGGTTATTTCGTCGCGCAATAGAAATTATCATTTTGTTTTTGAAAAGTCTTCCATATTGACATAAAATATTTCATATTTCAAACAGTTGTTAAAGCCTGCACATGTATAATAATTGATTGAAATGCTTTCACAAACACTGTGATATAAAAGAAAACAATTAGGATGGTAATTTTTAATTATACATAACTTAATATAAAAAACGCTTGAACTAGGCATTATAAAAGTGATAACAGTTCCGCTAGCTATATCGTTAACTATTTTTAATAATACAACATTGACAATAAAACATAAACAAAACATTTACATGCACTTTCTGATTCCTCCATGATTCCCTTAACTAAAGGACTAAACGTCACTTGCTGGAAAATATATTTTCGATGTTCCGAAGGAATTTACCTTGTGCAAACTAATACATGCCAAACAATATAGGTCATAAATTATTATTCGGATTCACATACCCTCCTGATTGAGTCCATATGGAAATGTTAAGAGACTTTCATAATGTGAAGTCTATGAATGCATCAAATTCGGTAGAAAATACTAAAATGTACCCAATATTTTAATATTTTCAATAAATTACTTTGGAAATGAGTCTTCACATGTACATCGAATCCCATGTTAAAATTCTGGAAAGCACTGGTACATGATAAAATATGCAAATAAATCACGAATTGAAACCGATTGTTTTTTTTTAAATAAAAAAGAGGTAAGGAAAATCCAAGAATGTTTCACCCTCTCTTGACGTACGTATGAAACATGAATCGCTCTATGTGTATGTTGGAGCTGTGTCTTAATCAAAGTAATAATGAGGTTCTGCATCAGAAGAATCCTTATTGCCATCATTGAGGGTCATCAGTAACAGAAGCATTCTTAATAACAACGATAATTGGTGGGAGTATGATTTAATATGATAACATACATGTTAATCGTGCACTGTCATCTTTACTAAAGTAATAAATGTACACAATTATACGAATAACCAGTATTCAGTGCTTTATCAGCCATGCTCCTATACATTTTGTATTCGTCCTATTCAATAATACTGAGTTCCACACGTATTTGTCGTTTGCTGAGATGCCGCTTTCATCGCGAATTTCTTTAGCTGTCCATACATACGTTCGGTTTTCTCGCAGGAAGTGACACTCCTTTATGATTGTGTCATTCCTTTATCCGAGTGTAATATAATTAAACTAAAAGAACCCTTGCTATGTTTGTTAAACAACGAAGTCTTAATAATGGTAATAACAGTAATTCTAAAATGTCTTAGAAGTGAAATTTGCCGACGAAGTTCCTGACGAATCATTATAACTAGTCTATCACGAGATTTGTAAACTTTACTGGGTATGTAATTCGTTGATGTCATGAGGACAGTGTTTAGGAAATTGTGATCGTACTTAAGAGGCTACGTTTACGTGTTAAGTCATCAACATGACAGAGGTTTTTCTGTCCGGTCATTTGTAAAAAGATTGATGCCATTGAACGAACACTTTCTTTCCGCATCAATGTGAATGCGATTTCAAACGTCATTGGAAATAAAAATAAATAAATAGTCGACTATAAATGGTAGTTTATTTTGATAAAAAAATGCGCTTATCAATTATATTTGAATGCTTATAACTAGAATATGACTCGTGGATCAAAAGTATATATGCTACTAGGCATATCCTTTTCAAACTACATAATCATGCTAAGAAGTTGAATGTAAAAAAAAGCTATGGAAACTGCGGCAAAATTATTATGCAAACATGGAAAAGGATAATACAATGTGTTTGTTTTTTTTACAGACACAATTGCATGCGTTTTAAGTACAGCAGACATTAACATACTTTTCATTAGTTGTAAGATATTCCCTTAAAAGCGAAAAGGATGGGTACCACTTTTGATATTTCAAGTGTAATGTCCATCAGGAAAGTAAAAAGGAAATTTATATCAGGTTACGTTGGCAGTCTAGCACGATTAATAAAATAATTCGTTCGGTAATAAAATGTTGCGCTAAAGTTGCATTGCTTGATGGCACCATATCTTTGTTAAGCATTCCCTTAATGTCAAAGAAGCCTTTAACATAAATGGAAACTTATTATAATCAGACTCATAAGGCTTTGTGCACGAATGTCTTGAGAATACACCAGGATGCAAGATAGGCAATAAGTTATTTAAATAGTTGGGTGATTTCAAGGTACTTTTGACCCGCTGTAGAAATTATCATTTTGTTTTGAAACGAATTCCAATCTAACACAACATACAAAGGGAAATACAGTGAAGAATCTTAATTACAATTATAAAAATGGCAAAACAAATAGTTCATACTAGTGATGCTTATTGAGTAATTAGTCCTTAACTATACTATACTTACATACGGATTGTATTGACCATACTGTCATGTTTGTTGCAATTTTCTTTCAAAACGTTTCACAAACACTAAAAAATCGTAGAAACACACGTTCACTCAAATGTTCTATGCTTCTTCATTGACCGTGGGAGGTAATGAAAGCCAAATAAATGTCGTAGTTATGATAAATAAAGTTTATTCGCTCAAGAATAAACTGTCTTATTCAACGCAAAGGCTATTTTCCTAATGGAACGCCGAAACCCAAAACCCCAATGATATAACCCATCCTATCCAGTCTACTGTAACACATAGACTCGTCCACTAAGTACAAAACCACTGCCCGTGCAAACTCTCGGTCTTTTACGAGCTCGTCGCATATCAGGGTAGGTCGCTCTATGGTTTACACAAGTTTACATTTTCCACCCACACTCCCACTTAAATTTTTATTGTAACACGATGCTTGCCAGATTTGTTTTATATTCCAGTGTTGTCGAGAATTACGAGCTCCATTAGAAACCCACATCGTCATGGCTGGGACTTAAAAGCGTACGGAACACCGTCAGTCTGTCAAATGGTCTACTTAGTTCGGTCCCCGNGTCGCACATATGCTCATAGCTACCATGTGTGTAAGTTTCAAGGTTCTAGTGCTAATAGTGTAGGAGTAGATAGTGGCCAGGACGGACGGACGGACGGACAGACGGACGGACAACCGGACAGACGGCGGAGATCACCACAATATCTTCACCTTTTTTTCAAAAAGTGTGGGGATAATTATCGTTGCTCTACATACTTCATTGAAATAGTATCTAACCGTTAGGTGTCATTTCATTAGCTGGCTACTCAATATATATGAACATGATTGTTTTCTGTCCAGTTTCCACACGGTATATAATGTATCAGCCGAATATATGCCGTGAGTTACAACGATGTTCACCCATTAGTCTTTTTTTTAAACAAGTGACCAATTGATGCTATCCGGATCTCCACAACGTTGGAAAACACCATCTAGTATGAAGATACAACAAAACTCTCTTCCATTTTATAAATAAATGATAATTGCGTTTAAATAATAACGATCGATACTGTATTTAGTTTTGAAAGGATTTTTAACATCAGATTTATTTGTAAATATAAGGGTTGTTTCTGGAGTATGTCTATATATAGGATCTGACATTAGTTGTCATATCATACTATATTTTATTAAACGAGTTCAGGAATTTTGTTAGTAAAACGTAAGCGAGCTTACTGACTAATTTCCTGGACGAGTTTTATAAAATATGGTATGATATGACAACGAGTGTCAGATCTTTTTTATCACATGCTTTTAAACTAAATAAAAAACATCTTAATTGACCAAACAAATGCTAGTAGATCAAAAAGTTGTTTACTATCGTGACGTCGTTTCATGATGACGACGTCATTTCACCAAAAAATTAGCCATGCGATTGGTTATTTATTGATTCTGTAGCAAATGAAAACGCTTAAAAATGTTGTATTACACATGTTTAATATAAAAAATACGTAATGTCTGTATTACATTGAAAACAAGGTATAGCATGTGATAAAACATAGTTAATCCAATTTAAAACGTCAGCGAAGCAGTGCTTCAGGCAGCTGATAATAGAGAGAGCAACACGGCAGGACGCTATTGAATAAGTGCACAACTTCAGATCACGGGAATGGTGACTAAAAGAGTTGAAGTATATAGGTATTCTAAAAGTCAAATTTATTTCCTTTCTGGAGATTGTGAACTATTTAAAATAGCATTGCCAACCAAAGTAAACACAGTCTTAACGGTAAGCGCAGTATTTGGTTCACGCCTTTCTCACCTAGGCGACCCCGTTCACGGAAGCATGCGAGTTTGGTTCGTGGTCTGGTGGGGTTTCCTCCGGTACTCGGTCTTCCCCGCACAACACAAGACCACACCAAACCTTGAACATCGTTCAGTAACAACTTAATAGCTGGAAATTGCAGCAATAATAACAAGTTCGTCCCATTGTTCGTGGATCTAGTAAGCTTATTAGGTAGGATTGCTTGGACCCACTCCGGGTCCCAACATAATGCAGACTAAGGCGCGGAAGGGCCTCATAAACTTCGAAATACAAAAAGTAAACACACGCTTGTTTTACTAAAGGGGAAAACTCTTAGAAAATGAAGAGCTTCACGAATTCACTTCTTCGAATATATATCCGATGTGTCAATTGAAAACACAAACCGAATGCATGTCTTTCAGTATTTTTAATATTTTAATATAAGAAAACATAAACCATCCTGATTGAATCAAACTGGAAATTTTGGCAATGGTGAATACTTTCTCGCACACACCTGTCTACATTGCAATATATGAACATATCAAATGCCTAAATATATTTAATGATTATTTTTTATACACATTTAAGTATTGTGGGAAATACTGGAAAAAAGCGCCAGAACATAATTATGTTTCACATCGACGAGTACGGTTTTAGGTGTAATGAAATCAAGACAAAACGAAACCGCATTTATGACATGTTACTTGAGCACGTGCGATTTGAAATATGATAAACAAAATGCACAAACTAGTTAATCCGCTCAACACGTCGCGTCCAAGTTCGATCACAGACTAACTTAAATGTTATTGTAATTCGTGGAAGAAAAAATATATTTATTCTGTTTATGACATTGTGTAATATTTACTAAAAACTTCTTTAGTTTCACCGAGCAATTCGAAAATTGGTTAGCATTCTTAAACAGGTATTGTTCTTCGCAATTCAAGTGTGCAGACATTTCAGTAATATAGCAGCCTTGAAATGATGAATCATTTTATATTACCATGTCTTCTTGATATGCTATATTTTAATTACCTGGTGGGTCATTCAATTCCTCCAATAAAATAAGTTAATGGTATTAACTAAAAAACAACTATTTGTCTTAACGGTTTTCATCGTTTAAAAGCATGCATGATCACATTTCTAATGTCAAAAATTGAAATTAAGGTCTACACAGAATAGAACGTTCATTGATTTAATTCACATATACATGTATTTAGTCAATCACAGTTTATCCTTACATCATAATGACATTATATTTACGCTAAAATCATTTCTACAAGATGTATAATATATACATTAAAAGTAGTTAAGTAAATAGTCGTGCATATCTTGGTATATAACATTGCGTGCGTAACTGCTTATTCCAGTATATATGCTGTATGTACTGTAAGAATCTAATTTTAACTGTACAAAAAGTTCACCAGGAAATACACTTTGTAATGCCCTATTTTGCATTGCCTTCCGACTGTATTTTTTGTTTAATTGGCACGGACTGAATATTTGTTTCATCTCTACTGTAAATTTCATAAAATTGAACTAATTGGAGACATTTACATCTACTACTTTTCTTCCGAGAAAATAATTACGCTCAGTACGCATAGGACACTGCTATTTTATTTATGCAAATCTAGGAATGCTATTATAGGAGAAAACAAACACACAAAAAAACATCTTTTATGATGAATCTGGTAAAAAGTGAAATTAAATTTGCATGCTACTCTTTCATATTGCGTTATGTTAAGGCTCCGACATTCGGGAATATGTTTTATATGTCCACTGATGAAATGCAACTCAAGTTAAAAATAAATGTTTTCCAGTATTGGTAAACGAATGAAAACCGCTATTTCTTGCAATACTGTAATCGGTCGCTAACATTCCGTTGCATGTTACAATGTCCACTTTACTTACGTTATACTTATATAATATCATTGTCTTCTCTTGCCACGTGTTAGTTATTTGAGTCCTTCAGCATATGAACATATTTTCTGATATAATTTAAGCCTCAACGGTAACGATAACTAAGTTGATAACATAATTTAACATATTTTAAAGTTTAAAAATGCCAATAAACGAACCCATTGTATCAAAAACGTATGCGTAGTTAGAATTTTAAAATAAGCAATGGAAAAGCTAAAGCTTCGTTTACAAAATATCTTGATTCTATCCTGGTGCTCCAGAAAAACATCGTTTTTTTTTCGTGAAAACGATTGGAAATTTTCGAATTTTTCGAAAAACGAATACATTGTCAGAATACGTTGATTCAAAACAAATTGATTTCTAATAGAAAAGCACGCCCCTTATTACCATACCACAATGATAATTAAGTGAAAGGAATTGAGCATGTTCATGATTAGAACAAAACATTGGTTGCAGTCTCCGATCGGTCAGAATGACAGTTACGACAAAAGCCAATGTCCATTGATATCCTCACACGTGCCTCATTCAAACCTCGCGTACATCTGCTACAGTGCCAAAGATTGATTGATTCCGGATATTATTGTTGACGTTCAGCGTGTTCCTCTTTGTTGTTCATCAGAAAGGTAACCCTACAACCGCGTGATGTATGGCGAATCCAATACGTGTTTTCCGGAGCGAGCTATGGGGAGACACGCGTGACCATATGGATGGGAAATTGATGCATTCTGTCTCATCAGACAGTAATATCATGAAAGGCCAATGTGATTCATTTATTTGTGGTAGAAATTTGAAACAACAAATGATATTAATATTATAATAACGTTAATGCGCTATTTATCTGATTAATTTTACTTCATTGATTTGCTTTAAATATATTTTTACATACTTAATATTAAAATAACGCTAAAATACTATTTTGTTTATATCATTGTGTTTGGCAAATATCTCAGAAAACTTTTTTAATGATGTTTCTACATCAAACTGCGAAACTATGATGCTAAAATAAACATATTTTTTTATGCAGCAAATATCAAGTAATTGATGAATACTGTTGTAGATATTACATCGTTACTCAATGTAACAAACATTGAAAGTCCAGAAACTATATCAGTAGAGAAAAGTCTTGTAATTATCCAATTCTTGTATAACAGAACACCAACTATAATCATAAAATTATCAAAACTGGGATCACCGCCTTGGAACGGTCAATGTAAAGAAAGTAAGGATTGTATCTTCAGAAATTTGTAAAACAAACTTAGTATAAGAAAGATTTCAAATATGTTTCGTCCACGTAGCCGAAGATAGATTAACTGCGTATAGCCTCTGAAGTCTAAAATATGATAACATTGAAGATATGAACGGAGTTTACTGCATCCACACAGCATAACGTCCCAAAAGTTAACTTATTAAAAGTTTACATATCATGTTGAAAATCATACCCAACTGAAATGTTATCTATCAGAGATTATCATCCTATCATATCGCATAGTCACTGGTGCATATCTGTTACATTGAAGGTCAGTAGTTTCATCTTTTACCCATAATACAAAGACCTGAAATGTAGCCTTTGCCATGCCAGTTACTAAAAGCGTCCCTAACGGTGAAAAAATCAAATGTTGTTAGAGATGGAAATTTAGTGTATAAATAGGACTCCATGCACATTTGTGGTTATTTTACACATTTATTTTTACATAATCAAAGATTTGTTCAAAACCCCCTTAGTCAAGTATATCCATCGAACATTTAGAAGACATAACCCAAAGCTGATCGTTTTCTTACATCGGTACCCTGTTATCATCGCTCGTAAAAACGTTTATTTTCGCACCTAACTGAGAAAATAGTTTACGAAAGATTCCCGAAAGCAAACAAATATCTTTTAATGTATTTATTTTTCAGTCATTTAATCGTGAGCAGTACTTTTGTTTCCATCAATTCAATTACTTTCAATTCAAATCAAATGTTGTTAGAGATGGAAATTAAGTGTATAAATAGGACTCCATGCACATTTGTGGTTGTTTTACACATTTGTTTTTACATAATGAAAGATTTGTTAAAGACCCCCTTAAGTCAAGTATATCCATCGAACATTTAGAAGACATAACCCAAAGCGTGATTGTTTTCGTACATAGGTACCGTGTTATTATCGCTCGTAAAAATGTTTATTTTCGCACTTAATTGATAAAATATTTTACGAAAGATTCTCGAAAGCAAACAAATATCTCCTATGTATTTATTTTTCAGTCATTTAATAGTAAGCAGTACATTTTTGCCATCAATTCAATTACTATTTTAAATAGTTTCATGTATACAATAAACGATGCTGTTTTTATATTAAATAAACAAGGGCATTTTAAGTATGAACTTCTTTTGATATTCAATATAATGGTGTTAATAAATATGAACGCCTTTCGAAATTGTTAGTGTCATGTGTTTGTGCTGACGAAAATCAGCATCGGAAGGAGCACTTTTAGACGCACATTATTGGATTTTTACATCGATAGTGTCTTAATAATGTTATTTTATGATTCAAATTAAGATGAATGTCAGAGATATGGCAAAACGTTCTACATTTTATTACTGTTTTTATGAACAATGACTCCAGCAAAACACGTTTGCTGTCACATTTATTAGGTCAATTGTATAGCAGTTATCTTTGTTATTCTTAGGGTGAGTTTGGGATGACATGAACAAGATAGTTGATATCTTTGTTAGGAGCTATCAAACGCCGTGAACCGAATATGATAGTTTATCTCAAATAAAAATCTAACAAACATATATCTACCAATAGTTTTACAACCTTTACAATTACTACTACTACTGTCAACAATTCTTCTCGATTATTTACTAATGCGTGTAGGTTAACATTGAAAGAATTAAATAAAATATATCGTCCGAACAAGTTTCTTCTGTTTATTAAAATGTATTAAGCTTTAAACATGTTTCGGCCATAGCCTTCACCAGTAGTATCACAATAAACAAAAACATTGGAAGTGACGTCAACGTCATACAATAACGAAACGTCGTTTGGCGGAAACATATATATAACACATAATATTACACAATACAAAGATGGATCAGTGTTGATACAACAGCCTATTAGTAAAAATATAATTTATAAAAAAATAATTAATAGGCACACATCAAATGTATATGTAAATTATGCTTATGTTCTATATGTCATAATGCAGTTTATTATTAAGAGCATTCGGAATGATAGTTTTTAATTTATGTATCCAATATGTTTCTTTGCATAAACGGTCTAGATTGTTTTCAACAAAATCAATAGGTACAAAAGAGTAATCGAATAAAGTGCAAGCATTTTCGGTCGATCCAAAATGTTAGGCAACATGTGAAATAGGATTTATTGAACAGTTTCTGATATTCAAATATATGGCTATTCATTCTGCGGGATACATTCTGATTAGTTTGTCCGACGTAGTGTTAATAACAATTTTTACATTTAATAAGATAAATAACATTGTGTGAAGTACAATCAACATCATAGCGTACATCATTATATATACCAGTAACACTACTTTTTAAATGTGAACTTATGTTAATACTTATGTTGCAATGTGTACATCTTCGTCGTTTACAATTTGACCAGATAAATGTATTTCAGTACTGTTATGTGACACTGAACATCTTATGCACTGTTACGAATTTCCTAATTCGTCTCGTATTTCTTCAGTTCTCCCATCATGTATTTCTCGTCTGCTGAGACGACACCTTTCCCTATTAAAGATATATGTGACCTCGAGCCTTCTCACTTTTTTCTTTGTGCTTTCCATGCAAACTTCTGGTTATCCCAAAGGAAGAGGTAATCACTGAATACAGCAAAAGTGGCACAACCAGCGTTGTTATTACTGTAATATCATATTGTAACACAGTCTGTCGGTGTCCCATTGTACTTGTCATTCAATGTCTGTTCGTTGTTGAATCGACTTTGATAAGTACGTGTGTTGGCTGTTTTGAAAGCTGTTATTGATAAGCCGAAAGAAGAACAAAAGAAATTGTCTGACTGTGTTATTGTGTTGGCAATTTTGTACATTTTCAATTAAAACTATATTTTCTTCAACATTATGCCTTTTAATGTTGACGTTTGATGACAAAAATAAAACTTGTACGAAAAGCTACGTGACTCTATTTTGAAAACATTTCAGTCATTGTAATTAAAAAGGACACCCCATTTTACTTAAAGCAAAAAATGCCATTCCGATATTTTAAGACACGCTCACAAAGACTGCTTTCGTATATACGTTGCATGTCAATCTTCATTTCGTAGCAATGAGTCAAATTATTTATGGAATGCACGTCTAGTCTTATTAATGCGTGTTTTTTTTTCAAGATCTTAAATCTACGGAAATAAACTTCTAAGCATTAACGCCGACGTTAGTAGACTTTCGGAGATCATAAACCGATTGTTAAATTGTTTTCAATAAGCGGTGGGCATTTTCAAGTTGATAAAAATATATGCAGCGACATGCAACGATCTTCCAAATCTCTCTTTTGTTTTTGCCCTGTCTGTTGGTTTGTTTGTTTGCGTGAAACTTTAACATTGGCCATAACTTTTGCAATATTGAAGATAACAACTTGATATTTGGCATGCATGTGTATCTCATGGCGCTGCACATTTTGAGAGGTGAAAGGTCAAGGTCAATGTCACCCTTCAATGTCAAATGTCAAATATATGGGGACATAGTATTTCACAAACACATCTTGTTTATAATTGTTTCTAATGGTAAATTAGTGTATACAATCGAATGATCAGAAATGGCTACAAACTGTTTTGTTATCTAGTAAATTGAACACAACATTATAAAAAAACTTAGCCTGGATTAACCCAACACAATTTAGGATTTGCGCATAAAAATATAAGAGCAATAGAAATAATAGTTCACTACTCGAAGATTTTAGGATTTTTTTTTCCATTTTTGTATCAAGAGAATACTGAATATCCAGACAATGTTCGTTTAATGTTTCATTTGTTATTGAGACTAACCTGATATGTCTAATTGGATTATTTTGGATTGACTCAAAGATCCCAGAAAATTGGGAGATGCAATCAATGAGAAAACATTGCCTGGACAGAATAGGTTCAATATTGGGTCATTATCCAGATGTCAGAACATGTGATGTATTAATCATTCTACGAACCAGTTTACCGGTTGATTGTGGATTTTTATTTAAGTTGCGATGTCATTGGTTAATTGTCAACATATTTCGTAAAATCGCGGTCTGTGGCAATGGTCGCCTTATGGAAATCTGTATTGCTCGATCAATAGCATCATCAACTTTAAAATCCAGCATCTGAATTTGAATTGCCATTCTCAAATGACATACATAACAGTAATATAATCGAGATCAACGATAGTGCTCGATAAAAGTATTCTACATCATTTTTATAACTGAATGAATCAATATAATCTTAAACGTTAATGTATTTTCTTTAAAACACTTAAAACATACATTTGTTTTCAGATGTCCATACAAACTTTCGTTTTTAGAAAATGGCTAACCTTAGGATTGTGAAAATCGGTTTTCCGACTGTACAAAATTGCGACCTATATTGTGGCCAATGTGAAGAAACCATGCCTTGTTGTTCGATCACCAACAATGCGGGGAATCACTTGGTCAGAGTTGAGAAAAAAATGGCCGCCGATCTCTCGCTTCGATGCCAAAATTGGGTGTTCAAACAGGTACATCTACCTTATTACTTACTCGTTTTAATCGGATGACGCCTAAGATAGGACCAGCCGGAAGCGGTTTCAGCGTTTTCCTCTGGTTGGTCTGAGTGTGGAGATAACTGGTGAAATATTTCGCGATTTCCTGAACCGTCAATTGGCATTGTACACGGACGGACAATATAATTACGATTTGCACACTAATTAGCACTGTTTAAGTACCAGTTGTTCATGTGGACGCATTTTGGTTGACCAAAAATGGATAACTCGATTGCTCATGGCGTTATTTTCAAGGTAAAGTTGAGTTTCGATTGGTTTTGAGGATTGATATTGAGCACGGACATGGCCCGTATTACTTCTTGAACAACGCACATGTCAAGGAATATCGTTTTCTCCGCCCAATAAGTCTAAAACAACCTCGCATTGTCAAGTTCTGATACATGTAGCGATACATATCTAATGTAAAGGCACTGTAAATGTTAGTTTCGTATGCGAAATTGGCTATCTGGATCATCAAAATTTTATTTTCAATAGGAATTTTATTGCTTTGTTTATATGTCAGATCGTAATATTATTAAAGATATGTGTAAGTTTGAGCTGTTTTTGTCAAAGCTTACATGTAACATGAATAAAAAAAATACTTGTGTGTTGTTGTAATTTGGACAATACTAAATTAAATTCAATAATAGCTTAATATGCATTGCAAAATTAACATATACATCATAAATTGAACGGTTTCAATTTCATTCTATAATAACAGTATGTCATAGTTTATATGCTTGGTAAATAAACAATGCATAATTTACTTATACGTTCGTTGTTTATAGACAATAAATTAAAGCATATTTGAAAACTAGAACGTTCAAAATACATTTAATCAAAGCAATACATTGTTTCTTATTTGTTTACTTCAGATATTCAGCTTCATGTTTGCTTTTGTGCTCATTATTTTAGGTAATTTTGAGAAACCGCATACATTATACTATCAACGCTGAAGACAAGTCGGGCGCGCTGTTTTGGGTTACCTTTTATTTACCATTTTGGTAAGACAGTGTCGTTCAACAATGTTATCAATTCTGATCTAGACGACTCATATTTAAGGCAAATCTTCTCAAAAGTGTGAATGTGTCTCATATGGTGTCTGTATCTTTTCCATGTTCCGTTGAGTGCTCCGACCAAATTAAAAACAAAACGGCAACATCCTTGATGTTTGTTAAAAAACACGTTATTTTGGTTCACGAAAGAAGTTATTCAAGCACCAATGACCCGAGGTTATGACCATGATTTGGGAAAATACGATAATGATGATGGATCGTTTAATAATAACTCCGTCCACCATTATGAGAATATTTCATTAACAACTGTTTACAACTGTTTCTATTTTAGGACATTTCATTTCGCCAAACTATGACATGACAAAATTTCCGTTAAAAGCACCTCAGTAACCCAAAGGCATGAACGTACAAAACACACTTTGTTATTCATCAATGCAGAACAGACGCCGTTTAACACTTTAATAGCGAGTTGTATAGAATATTATTTGTTATAAAGCAGGTCATCAGTCATCAAGTGTAAAAACATGTACATGTTCACAAAATACACCAAACCAAGTAGTACTGAGTGCATATTCTCCTAACAATATACATAACACTGTAATTGTACAATGCATGTGCGGATTTATTAATAACACTAAATATAATAATAACAAATTAAATTGTAAAACAATATCATTAATAGTTGCATATCTACAACGTCATTCGTCTGAGAGGCCATCACGTTCTTGTTCTTCCTAAATATTATACACATGTAATATTAAGATCAACAATAGTCCATTGCATTTGGTAAAATCCGCAGTTCGCCTTACAGTCACGAACTATAATTGTCGTCTCGATTTGTATTGTTTAATAAAGATATTTATCTGAGGTAGAGCTCTCCGTTTCATATTTGGTTGTTTACGTAGATGTTTATGTTGATGACCAAATATTAAATACATGTTGCAAAAAAGTTTATATCAAACAAACAAAAAAATCACGTTTGTTTGGTAAAATCCGCAGTTTGCCTTAAAGCTACTTAATATACGTATCGTTTAGATTTGTATTGTTTAATGAGGATATTTATCGGGAGGTGAATGCGCAAAAACCGCACATTGTTCTTTTTTGTACGTTTACGCAGATGTTTTTGTTGATGCCCGAATTGCTGCCGAGGGAATTATAAAAGCATGCCTTAAACCGTTTCTATATTCAGTTGGTCTTTCATTAAAACACCTAAATAAAGAAAACAAATAACATTGTGCAGATCATATGTTCACACAGGAAGACTTGACAGATAATTCTTTGTTAATAAATAACCAATAACACCTTTAATAGTTACACTTTTAAAAATCTAAATCACATGATAAATATCATATTTAAAAAACAAAAAAAACAATTTATGTTGATACTAAAGAAGAAATAAAAACCAGTTTGATGCGGAATTACTGCCACATAAATAATATGATTAATTCCGAAAATTAAACACATTATCAGTCAAGTCAGTGAGTTACCGGTTGTCACAAGCATTTAAAGTGTTATTTTTCAAATGGGTTTTTCAATATAAAATGAAGTCGCATTCTGTTCGTGATGAGTTATCGACTGAAGCGAATGGGCTATTTCAATTTCCGATATAAAACAGTGCGTGACCAGTAATTTAAAAACCGAGTTGACGTAGTATTAGGCATATATCTGGTGGTTACGAATGTGGACCTCATCATACTATGCGTGATTTTATTGGAGATAAGCCTATCAAGTTGTGTTTCGACATTGGATTCTTTTTTAATTTGCAGGATCATTTGCTATTTAATATCCTTAGTGTAATTGTTAATTTTAACTATCAATATTGTATTTTATTATTAAAACACGCTATAAACGTTTTGAAAGTGTTCTAAAACATACAAATAAACTGTTTTATATTATTAAATCGTTCTTATAAGATTTATATTAATCCTTTTTGTTTTAAATTCAGTTAAATTTATTTTATTTATGTTGATGTATAAAGAACTCGAGGTATACTAAATTGTATCTTAATTATTTCGTGTGTGAAGTAAATTGCACCAAGAAAATATAGTTCGTTGCTTAACAGTTTAAACACAATATTTACAAGGCCTATTAGGCTGTTCAACGTCGAAAATCTATCTTGAATTTTTTCTTCATTATCTTTATCATAGAGTATATATACAATTGTAAATCTTTATAAGTTTGTCAAACATGTTTTTCCAGGTAGTACTTTTATAAGTTAACATAATTATAATACCATAATTCAACTTCTTTTTCAAATTACAAATTTACTATTTGCTGTTGCGTTTTGAAATTGTGTCACGCTTTTAGCTTAATATATAATTTACCAATCTCGTTCAATTTATGATTGTCAAGACACAATAATCATCGACTCATGGATTTCCGGCGAAATAGTCTCAACATTTCTATGACACCAATCATTTGACGCATCATAAACGGAACGTTTCTGTTTCAAGCAATTAATATGGAAGTACATAATTACCACTGTCCGTATAATAGACAGACCCTAATGGCGAATCTATCCGCCTTAAGTTAATGCAACACGAAGATAATGAAACACTTTCAACGCAAGTTTGTGTTTCACGAAACACTGATAATGAAATATTGGACACTATACAACAATAGAAAGTTAAATAGATAAATGAACAGTGTGTAAATGCAAACATATACATACAGCCTAAATTTAAATAATATAGAAATAGGATAGCGAGTGTCAACACATATTTGCCCTTCGAAACAACTATCAGTTCGGATCTATTGTGTTTAATAAAAGATTAAAAAACACATCGTGTACTAGCAATTATACTTATCATACCTTACAACTGCGCTCATGCACGTTGTTCCAAAGCATACATATCAGTACTTGAACATTAACAATAACACTTGATTGGATAAGGGCAGTTTAAAATTGTATCTTAAAGTATACTTGTTGAAAACCTCAAAAAAAGTGTGGGAAATAGACAATGGATGAACTCACGTGCGTATGAAAACTAAAACTTATATTAAAGACTTATAATAAACGACTTAAATGCTGTTATTATATTTCAAACATGAAGAGCAAATATAGTGTACTATTTTACTTGATTTGGCAATCATATCTGCCGTTTGTATACCCAAGGTTTTGACTGATATAACCGTTTATTTATTTCTCTTCGTAATTGGGCAAACACTAGGATGATCTGAATCTATTAGCATAATTGGTACATTGTAAACGTGAATGTTGCAAATATATATTGTCGTGGCAAATATTTAACAAATACATAGCATATACAAATGTCTGTAAACAGACTTCGTGCGAAAAAACACGCAAAACAGAGTTGCACAATTGTTCGTTTCTTTTCATTGTATTCTGTGCAAATGTCAATAGTTAATGTTTGTTTTCAAAATCAAAATGCTGCCAAATATCGTATTTAAAGACATTTATTTTGCCTTTGATACCTATATTTATAATTTCCAACATCTTTCTTTCGTTAAGCCGATGATCGGATATCAAGATAAGTTGTCATACCATAGTCTCGCAGATAACGCATAAACCCGTCTTTCGCGCGGAGACCGCCTACAAAATTTCAAACCAAGTTTACTAGAGTATATATTTGTAATAAAGACCTTAATTTAAGTAGAATTAAAGAAATTTAGCATGTCTTTAAATGTTTCGTTCTATTGTTTTTTAATATCATTGTGACGAAGCCGCATACGCGTTGAAAGGAGGAAAACGACAAACGGCCAACACATTCCTCATTGTTTATATAAAATTACTTATTGTGGCATTCATAATTGAAGTTTATGACATAAACAGTATGTATGCTTCTTTTCTGAAACAACATTTGGTAACCACGTCTTTTGACACTATTTCGTAAGTAGTTAAATTGCTTCCATTCGTATCGGAAACACCATACTCAAAGCTAATGGAAAAGATCGCAAAGCGGCGTTGTCAAAAATAGCCATATTAGGATAATACCATTTTAACAACGGATGGACAATTAATGAGGACGTATGTGCGTAGAATAATTCACATGTCATTTACAACACTGTGAATTGAAATTTAGGTACCTCGGCAAGGATGTGTGCATTCGCAGACACCACGTCCGACTAAACCAAATAACCAGCAGTAACATTTACCATAAAAAAAGAAGGGAATGTTTCACTTAACTTAAACATCATAAATTAAACAAATACAAACTATAAATTATGATGCATTAAGCTGATAATAACTTAATTTATACGACATAAAACATAGGAATGCGGATGTTTTTATGTTCAGTCTTTGCTTATTGTATCTGTGAGTAAAATTTAATAATCTTTACAGTTAATGTAATTTGTAATATTATTGGAACAAAATAAATTAACATTCAGCTTAAATTGATGCCTGCGTCATGTTTTTTGTAAAGTATACATATATACATCTTGAATTAAATAACGCATTGAATATGTTGGTTGCCGAAGAGAAGCTGACGTTCTTAGTTTATAGCTTTTAAATGTACGAATTGATCACGTATTTATACAATTATCAATGCGTTGTATGATATAGTGACGAATTAATTCTGGAGAAAGGACCCTGTTTGTGTTCATGCATTATACATATGCATCAGCTAGATTCCAGCGATTGCTTCCAAACAGCCATTCATACAAAAGCGATGTCTTAATACGACATGTCGTCACACCTAAAATAGGACACTACACATTCTTTATCTCACAACTAAATTGCACCTATGGGAAATAAATGTAACAATGCTACAATAGAAGTGGCGCTTGTGTCGGATTCACATATGCATCATGTTTTATGCGATGATTGCGTATTTTATGATAAGTCAAATTTCATTTCGAAATTGATTTTACACAACTAAAATTGCAACGTAGTATTCAAATGCAATCCATTTGTTGAATCAGTGAATCTGTAGAAATGTATAATAGGGGATATCTGTATCGTTGTCGTTTACCAGATGAAATGTTCAGATTTAAAAAAGGCCATGATTTATTTTAACCCCAGATTGTTTTGATTTTTTTTTAAGAAGTTCAAATAACTGGGCTGCCCGTAACGTAGCATTTGGGTTCGTAGTAAAACCAATATAAAATGGTGCTTGTGTTCTATCCCAAGCTACAATATCATCGCATCATCTCGCATTCAGTTGTGAGACGCCTTTTAGATTCCCCGAATACATGTTACTTCAGGGAATATACTACGTAAGAAAATGTTATTATTTAAAAGCTGGATTATGCATTGTGATGTTAATTACAATTATCAAGGAATGTTTTATTATTGACATAAAATCGAAGAAACTCGTTGAATTCTTGCGTAATATGTGCACTCCGGTTATTGTTACATGACCGTACAGGTTGATGTGTTGTACAGATATTTGCACTATACAAGTGGTAGTATGTTTTATTGTTATGTACATATTATTGTTAATTTTATGAACATCTGCTCTGTATCGTTGTGGGACTTGTTCATATAGTTTTTTTTAAATGGTGTTTTTAAGTTCTCCATAAATAGTCTTTACTTAGCACATTTTAACAAGAAAGTATAACATGTTAAGGTATAATACCATGACAAAAAGTGGCATAAGGATAATGGAAAACAATAGCTCAAACTCGAACTCAATTTCACCGAACTAACAGGTATGTGCCACCATAACTCGGCTGTTCTGGTTTGTACTGACAGTGCATGAGTCTGCAGTTTTAACATCATGTTAACGATTCAAACGATAAACATTCGTTTCGATTCACGAAATCTATTCTCAACTGATGATTACTCCTTTACAAATGTATGTAAAATACCACTGCTTAAATATAGTGTACGTGGTCTTTGTTATGCATGAAAGTGGTTCATGTTTTGAACCTCTGAAAAAACAAAATGGTATCAATGATACAATGCAATGTATTGTTTTGAACATTTCGGCTTCAATATGGAGAAGTTTCAACGCATTTTATTCAATGAATGTAGTATGACAACATGAATATGTTACTGAAATAAGCATTTATAGTCTCTACTAAACGATCGGAAAATACAACTGGTCATTTATGTCCATCTTGATAACGTTGAAGTGCACATGAAGTATTTGCAGCGCACCAGGCTTAATTGTAAAATAAAACAAGTCACTTCTGCGCTTCTGTTAGCCACATATAAATCTGTCTGCGTCTTAAAGAGTGTCGACAGTCAATAATTAACGCTGATTTATCACGGCTGTAGTCCGTAAGAAGCTTGACCATTATTATTCATAGAGTTTCGAAACACAATATTTCAATCGACAATGAGGTCGAGAATTGTAATTAAGTTTGGATTTCCTTTTTAATTATCACGCAGTGCCTTTTAACTTTAATTGGCAATAGTTGTATTGTAAGATACTAAATAAANAATTCCTTTAAAAATATTACTATAATAATCCATCTGTTATGAAGTATGTACAATTGCTACAATCAACCAATAGGTCTGAATTTATAAAACTTTGTTTATTTGTTAAGGAATCGTTGATTGAATTTGTTAAATCGTATAACGTAATTTTCAAATTGTTCATCCTCTGTACTTCTGTATATATTTGTTTTGTATATATTCATGTTTGTTGACACTTGATTTCTGCGCATATGCATGTTGACATATATCAATACCAACCACATGTGTTGTTGACGATGTACATTGTGCAAGTCAAATAAAATGTCTGTCTGTCTGTCTGACTTATTGTTGTACAAGAAATTCAAATTATATGCAGTGCATGGCTTTGTATTTTTGCCACTTGTTTTTCCTTCTAATAATTTCGCTCTATGGATCAGTATAACGAATGGATAAAAATACAAATGCAGTTCGACAGAGGTTATACATCTTATATTAATATATAATATTTGAATTGGGTGTTTACAATTGACAATATGATAATACAAAAACACTATTTGGTATCGAGATTGGTAGGAAGCAACGATAACTGTATAACAGATAACGAGGATTTATTGAAGATGAGTTTGCTCCAGGCATTGTTCCACAAAGCACACACCACAGAGATAGCGTGGCGTATTTAATACAATTGAGCATACCCTTTGCTCACATGACTGACATAATCAACTATTATTTTCGACATGTGATTGACACTGGTTCATCCTGGAGAGAAGACATAGGTTAAACCATTTTCCAAAAGTATTCTTCATTATTTTGGAACCAATCACATTGTTATCATTATGTGAATCGAAATGATTTATTATAAGTAATTTTAGTGTAAAAATACTTTGCAAAAGAAATAAGAACAAGAATATTAAATCGAAGATATAATAAAAATAACAGGTTAGTTTATACATAATTGTGATAAATCTATACGATTTAAGTCGAATATTAGTTTGGCAGTATGCACATACAAAATATCACCAAATTGTAACTTAACATAAACTCACTGTAGCAATCGGACAGAACGTTCCACAAAGGCACGTTTATTATTTTGTTATTTACTTCAATCAATATTGCAATGTAATAAAGTGTTCCTTTATCCACAATTACAATGAAGATTAATTATAACGAAGTACTTTGCAAACAAAAATTCAACTGATTTATAACAACATCTTATTGTTTTTAATTCATTTAAATGGTGAATCGGTATATGCCAAATTCTACAAACAAACAAACCGTTTGCAAGACGGAACGAATCAATCGCGTGTTGCTAATATCACCTATATTTCACCAGAAAAAAGTCAGCTCTAAATAACAAAAACTAGTTAACGGTTCTCTAGAGTTTTTTGTATTTGAAAAGAAAAATGCAGCGATTTCGAGACACATTGGCCAATGTTCGTACTAAGTTATGGGTGTGGAATAAAAAAAAAGTGCGAATAAATGACATTTCACAATCGATGTGACGTGTGATAACTTAATTTAAACGTTATTGAAACAAAAACCGATAGCATTTGCGGAGAGTGCTTTAGTGTGAAGAAAGTAAATTTTACTTCTTGCGTCTGAAAATTAATGCAAACAAAGCGGATTACGTGAGATTCTATCTATTTATCAAAACGAATCAGAAGATAAGAAGATTGCTATTGTGGATATGTACTTACAGCCGAAGCGATATATAGAAATGATACTGAGTATTAAAAATCGACAGAAAGTTCCCCCCCCCCTATTCCACCAATGCCTCTTATGATGCCAGAACACCCTCTTGCTGAGTTGGACAAGTTTGTACTGGTTATAACAAACGCAATCGGAATCGTAAAAGTTTTATTAATTTTCTTAATTTTTACCAGAACCACACTTACGAGACCATCCACTTCTATATATCTTGCAGCAATGGCAATTGCTGATTCTGTATTCCTGTACACAACTTTGTGTATAAGTCTAAAAAAACAACAACATTCTTGTTCAAAACACAATTGGAACGTGCCAACTAATTTTGTTCTGGAAATACGCATTCACGTTTCTCATTCGATGGTATGTTATAGAGTTGGTGGAGGAGAAATACATCGGTGTCATGTGGCCATGTAAGAAGTCCAAACTGTGCACTGTATTAAGGGGTGTTGTTGCGGCAGTTTATTTAACCGAGGATATATTTATAGCAACACCGAGTCGCTATTATCACAACCCAATATTTTTGTTATCAGAATCATCACATATTACAGAGTGGGTTCATAAAACAAAGGTCAGTGTTTCGATCCCAGGTTCGGCTATTTTGATTATTTTTTTGTACTTTTTTTTCTTTCTTTAATTTAATTTTTGTTTTATACTGGAGCTCTTTAGTTTTGTTGTTTATATTTATCAATTTAAAGCATTTATCACTAACTTCAAAACATGCCGAAATCTGTAAACAAGTCCCTGTAAGTTATTGATGATTACGGTCGAGTTTGATACCGTATTGTCTTATGTTTGTGATTTAATATTGTATTATTGTTGTTGTTTTTTGGTAAGCTGTTGAGATCCCAGTTAAGATTATAAACAATTTCTAAGGTTTATGCATATTTCTAGCAATCTATGTACCGGTACTTGGGTTTAGCCAAATTGCCATATTTTACGAAATTTGACATGGACTGTAGGGATAGTCAAAAAACTAAATCTCTATTAAAAGTGCGGTAACCCCCTTTTTTATTTTTGTTTTATGATAACAATACGTATATGGACATATTTTAGCAGTTTCGCAGAAAGTTATAAATATATTTTTTTTTAAATTCCATTTTTGTGGTAAAAATAGTAAAAACTTGACGTTTTTTGGGTGACATAACATTTAAAAAAATTACATTTCTTAAAATTTAACTTGTTTTCTCCATTTGTTTGGTAGTTTGTGGTTTAATTAAATTGTATTTGATGTATCTTAGCTTATATAATATCTACATGTTGCCAATTTCATAGGCTATTAATCATTTTCATGCAATTAGAGATTTTACAGTTTTAAGGAAAAAGTACATGTTATATAATGGTGAATTAAATCAAAACAAGGCCGGTGACCCCATGTTTTTATTTCATTTTTCATATAACATTTGTATGTAGTACTTGAATATAAATTTTGAATAAAATCTATAAGATGGAAAAAAATCAACAAAACTGCAGCAATAACCCTTAAAAGCCAAATAAACAATTATTTTACTTGCTGTGATGACGAGTGTGTGCTATTTTTACGTGACTCGATTCTTTGCTTCAACAGGACACCCGCCTGTTTGAAGCATAGTTTGGTCGAATCCGGGTGTTTGTGACTCCTAGAAAATTCTAAAAAAAGATAGATGCCGTCGTTAATTTCCTGTTTTCATATATGATAATATTCTTCCTAACGTGTTTTATTGCCTATAGAAGCTGGATATATCACATGCGAGCTTGATAACCCCCCTCATCGGGAGAACATTGCATTCGTAACCAAATGCTCACAGCGGAAGAAAAGGGGTTCAAACCAATCCCACTTTTGTTATAACTGGTGAATTTGTTTCTGATATTTTGTATTCCAAACAGAACCCAGCGCTTTCGTTAACTCTTTACAAACTTCATTTCAGCAATGACAGAATCAGATCAGACAATCAGTGGACTTTGTGGATACTTTGAAGTCCTTAACAGCGCCATCCGGATCTTTATCTACATAATTGCATCAAATCCATTAATGCGGCAGTTGCTAGAGCAATATGATGTGTGTTGGTAAATGTAAGAAACAGTCGGAAAATACGGATTCGAAGACATATCATATGAACAATATTGACCACCAAATCAGTTGGGACTTCCAGGGTAGTGTGTAGTTCAAACCCGGACGTTCACAAATACAAATTTGAATCCTCATGTATATGATATGTTGTTTATATTTGTGCATATAATTATTCTCAGTCATAAAATAATCATGTGATTTATCTTGGGAAATAAAAACTTACCTTTCCAATTTGGATGAATTGTTCATGCGTAAGCATCATACTTCAATGTGAGTATATTTGGTTTATGTTACAAGAAAACACATACTTATAACACTGGTTTATATCAATATAAAAAATTATCACATGCTTATATTTGCAAACAAAATACCTAGGTACATCAAACTGTTATTATTAAATTCTGACATTAACAAATAAGTAGTCAACTATGAAAATACCACGAATAATTTAGTTTACTTGCAATCAAAGTAGCAAGGTTGTTGACAACTGACCAGTAACAAATA
Source organism: Dreissena rostriformis (assembly GCA_007657795.1). NCBI lineage: Eukaryota > Metazoa > Mollusca > Bivalvia > Myida > Dreissenidae > Dreissena > Dreissena rostriformis. Next base: position 526,991 of record VMBQ01000882.1, on the reverse strand, counting down.
AATAGTTTGCTCCTCATTTCTTCTTGTTTTATGTTTTTATCTAATGTTTTGATTTAATTGGATAATTTAACCATAAACTATAGTTTTTGACTATAATATAAACCATACTTTGCCAATATATCATTGATTGACAGTTTGTTTACTACAGTATTCATACATTACACACGTATCGCAATGTATTAAATACTATTATGACAAGATCTGATAATGCGAAAAAAACTATCTGTCGGACTGTTTTGATTCAAAATTGCTTTCATTACAGTCTGTATTTAAAGTTGTATTTTGTACTACTGGCGGAACGTGGCCGTACCTCAAGTGCACTGTGAGTTTGGCTAGTAATGCTGTTTCTTCTCTTTTTATATCAAAAAGGTTCACCATAACTGTGACACTTGCACTCATTAGATGGTTAACAGGCTGAAGGAGGAAACAACCGTTCAGTGGTGCCTTCATGCTATTATATTATTACAATGTCGCGCGTTATTATTACTATGCTCAGAAATTATGTATTAATGAATAAAAAGAGATTGCTATGTAATCCTCTTATCATTTTAATGAGGTGTCTCAATGTATCACTCAGCTGTAATGTCATTAGTGCCATTTGACATCGGTTGATGGCGTGCATTTGTTGAGCTTGATATTCTACGTTTTGGTAATACACATTTTAACGGAATTGAAAACTCTGACATTTTTCTACATGTTCAACAATTTATAAAAATATCCCGGCGATTCTCTTAACAATCCGGTTATGGTTAGTTGTTGTTGTTTCAAATCCAAGTCCTCGCATCTACAATCCTTTGTCCTTATTTCCTCGTTGTTTTCATGATGTTTTCCCTTATTTTTTTCTTATTAGTTTTTTTGTTTTCTTTCGAAACCTTTGTATACTTATTACTTATATATCCTATGTCGAGCATAAACTAAGTTATATTATTCCTAATACACTGCCAATTATGTGTAAATATAATCCCAAGGAGAGAAACTCTATAAGAATTATTTCTTCCGTTTCAATCCTTTTCTGATATATATGTATTGTGCATTTTGATATATTTTACTTGCACAAGAGAAATAAATATGTTTAAACTAATTGTGAACATGTAGGTTACACATGTAACTGTTAAAATTATAAATCACTTGATACATATCATAATTCAAAAACACAATAAATGTTGAATCTAAAGAACAAATAAAAAACAATTTAATCGAATTATTTGCACATTAATAATATTAATGGCTACTGGCTGTCACAAGCATTTAAAGTTTTATTTTTCAAACGTTCTGTACGTGGTGAGTTATCGACTGATGTTAATGTTCTATTTCAATGTCCGATATAAAACAGTGCGTGACCAGAAATATAAAAACAGAGTTACCGTGGTAGTAGGCATATACCTTGTGATGAAGAATGTAGACCTCATCATACTATGTGGGATTTCATTGGAGATATGCGTGTGAAAGTCGTGAAATTTTATTATTGGCACACAAAATTTTATTAACAATTAAAATAGAGTTGCTGTCTAAAAATCTCGAAATATAATTACATGCTATCTTTATGATATTGTATGTGATGTTTATTGAACGAAGAAAATATAGTTTGTTTGCTCTACAGTTAAAGATAGTTACATGGCCTATTAGGCGCCAAACGTCGAATGATTCTTTCTTCTTCATTATCTTTATCATAGAGTACACATATAAATTGTTAATCATAATTAGTTTATAAAACATGTTTTTCCACGGAGTGCTTATATAAGTTAACATAATTATAATAAAACATTCACTAATAAATAAAACAACGTTAATTTAATGCCATTATATTATTGTTTATGTACGTCGAATTAAAAAAGTGCTTAATATTGAACACTTTGGCGTAATTTAACTTCTTTCTGAAATTACACATGTACACATTGCTGATGCGTTCTGAAATTGTGTCAAGATTTCTGATTATTGTATAGTTTACCATACTCGTTCAATGTATAATTGTCAAGTGACAAATAATCATCCACACGTGGATTACCGGCAAAACAGTCTCAAGTTTCTTGTGACAACAATCAATTTACGCATCACGAACGGTGCGTTTCTGTTTGAAGCAAGTATAGGGGAAGCACATTATTACCACTCTCAGAAGAATAGACAACTGACCCTTATGGCGAAGCTATCCGCCTGAAGTTAATGCAACATGAAGTTAATGGAATCGTAAGGTCGTGTTTCACGACGCACTGAAAATTAAATAGTTGACATTATACAACAACATAAAGTTAAATATTGATAAACGAACAGTATGTAAATGCAAATGTATACATACAGCCTAAATGGTGAAGTATAGAAATAGGATAGCGAGTGTCAAAAAGGGTGCCCTAGAAACAATATATCAATTCGAATCTACGATGTTTAATACAAGAATGAATCGTGCACTAGCAATTATACATATCATACCTAAAAACTGCACTCCTGCATGATGTTCCAAAGCGTATGGCTCTAGTTCTTATTCATACTCTTAGAAATCGAACACGTATGGGCATATTAAACATACCAGTAATTGAACATTTAGAATAATACATGATTGTTTATGGACAGTTGTAAACTGTTTCTGTACGTATACTTGTTGAAACCTTCAAAACAGTGTGGGTAATAGACAATGGTTGAACGCATGTGTGTCTTCAAACTAAAACTTATATTAAAAGACTTATACTAAAAGACTTAAATTAAATGTTGTTATTATATTGTTGGGCATAAAGAGAAAATATATTGTTACCTTTCACGTGATGTTGGCAACGATATCTGAACAACATGCCGTTCGTACACTCAAGATTGTGACTGATCTAACTGTTTATTTGTTTGTCTTCGTTTTTTTTTACAAACTATGATGACCTGAATCCATAAGCATAATTAGTATATTGTAAACGTGAATGTTGCTATGTATTATCGTAGCAAATATTTTAACATGCATATACAAATGTTTGTAAAGAGACTTCATAAAAAGGATGACAAACACACATACACCAAAGTTGCACAATTTCTTTTTTATTTTATAATGTAGAAATGCCAATGATTGTGTTTTAAATCAAAATACCACCAATCATCGTATTTAAAGACATGTTCACTGCTGTTGATGCCTATATTTACAATTTCGAATAGCTTCTTTTGTTAAGCCAATGATCGGATTTCAAAATAAGTTTTAATAAAATATTCTCGTACATTTCTACATATTAAGAAAACGTGTAAACCCGTCTTTCGCGGAGACCGTCTAGATAATTTCAAAATAATTTGACTAGAATATTTATTTTGTTTGAGTAACTTTATTTAAGAAGAATTGAATGGATCCATGTCTTGAAATTTTGCTATTGTTTCTTAATATCATTGTGACGAAGCTGCATACAGCGTACACTTTGAAATGAGAAGAAAAAAAAGGCCAACATATGCTTCATTGGTTATATAAAATTACGTATTGTGACATTTACATGATAATATTAAAATGAACATTTCCTTTAAATTGATTGAAGTTCAAGGCACTAATAGTATGTATGTTTCTTTGCTTATACAACATTTGGCAACCACGTTTTTTGACACTAATCCGTAAGTAGTTCAAGTGCTTCAATAAGTCTCAGAACCAAAATACTCAAAGCTTATGGGAAAAATCTCAAAACGGCGGTGTCAAAAATTGCCATATTGGGGTAATACCATTTAAACAACAAATGGACAAGTTATTAGGACATATGTGTGAATGATAATTCACATGGCATTTGCAATACTCGTATAAGTAATTTAGGAACGATAGCTGTTACTTGGCAACGATAATTGCATTCACACACACCATATCCGATTTAACACACTATCAAGCATACAAATTCCATATTCTAAATTACATTAACCGTAACAAATGAAGCGAATATGTCACTAAAAATAAATATGTTACCCTTTAATAACTTTAACATATACAAAACATAATAATGATGCATTGTATGATTATGAAAATGTGCAAATATTGATGTGTGTCAGTAAAGGTAAGGTAAATATATTGAATTTTACTTTATTCTACGAGTCTTGTGTTACATATATTGTTAGCTGCAAATGTAATGTGTTTATCTCTGATAATATTGCAGCTGTTGATGGAAAATATGATGAACTATGCTTTATTTTCTTTGTTTAGTACATGAGCTGATGACTTAATAAAGAACAACGTAGGAAGTGTGTTTGCTTTGTAATATCGTTATCGACGCAGTATTATATTCTCCCCAAACAAATAAGATCTTCACTTTACCATTAGGCATGAGTGTTATATTTAGACGCATATACAAATTAAACTGTTATCTCATTTATTAGTGTATACATTAATTTCTATAACACGGCATGATAGTTTAGATATGTGATATGATTTATCCATGCTGCTATTAAATCAAACATCCGTTGTAGGACGATGTTTTTCTCAGAAGTGTCACCCACATGTGTGGACAGAATGTGAACTATTGTATCATCCATTCTGGTATAGTAACATTGTACTGATAACACTCAACCATTGTTGCTCTTTTTCGAACCAAATACACTATACTAATATAATAAACTAAATGAAAAGTGTATGCTTCTAACATGAAGATGTCGCTTTTTTATCCGAGTGTATATTCTTTGCCTGTTGTTTCATATATACACTACTAAATATTCTACCCACCCGTAAACTTAGTCAATTGAGACAATGAGAGCACTTTTGTTCCAACCGATAGAAGAACGGGATAAGATTACATACACAAGTAAAGTTTCGTTCAAGCTCGCAGTTGGTGTAATGTTTATATTATCTACATCGATTAAACTGTTTGTTACAGTTGCCTCATTATAACGTCCGGATTAATTCCGTAACTTACTTGCTGAAGGCAGTTGTCAATTACAGCAATATTTATTGTCATTGTTTGGTTTGCTTCCCACGTTTACAAATAAAGTGCATACTTAACTACGGGGTATGCGGTGACCTCTGGCGAATTTATCAAGGCCTGTGTGAACGTAATACAGCGTGTGCCTAACGAACAGTGCAACAGAAACTACTGTATACATTTGTGTGCGTCTCATGCGAAATATTTCTAGAGATGTATTGCAAAACAATCACGGGCACGTATGTTACTGCATTAACCAGCATAAATGAAGAATGTTTGTTGTATTCATCTGGGATCCGAGAAAATAAACATTTACACAAGCAGTACAGCAATTCATTATGTCCTTTAAACATGGGGAACAAACAAAAAACTTCCAAATCAATACTTTTCACTGTTAAAATTTTACTGCTTGAAGTCCTCAATTTCTAAAAGCTGATAATAACTAAATATATACTACAGAAAAACATAAAATAAATTATATACATAGTTATTAAAAGTCAGTTGGCTTAATACACATCTGCCCATTAACAGTCACTAATTTTAAAATGCACCAGTTACAAACATAGTGAATCAAGTAAATGTCTTAAGGTTAAACATTTCTTAAACCTTTTAATATGTGCATTTCTCGTCCACATGATGCAAGCTTATTTGTCTGCAAATAAGCATGGTTGACATCAGTGTGTTTTGGATTTGCACACCCACTGACCTCGAATTATTCAGATGACACCGATATGAGTGGCATTCAATCTCTAGAAAGTGCGTGCATGACGAAACCAATAATAACCACTTTGACTGATGAACGACGTTATGGCATTCATACTATGATATTGGCGGATGTTTGATATTTGCACTTCTCTTTATGCAAACAAAACAGATAACCACATAAAACATATGATTAATCCAACACCCGATTTCCGGAGCCAGCACTGGGCGGAAATGCGTGGCAATATGTTTTTAAAATTGATGCGTTTTATCTTTCCTCTATATCACCATAATGACAGGTTTTTATGATTCATTTGTCTGTTTCGTGTCGAGCAGCCGCTTGATTTTCAAAATAATAACCATACGTATAATATCACAAATCAAAGTTCATAGTAGCAAAACAACACTGTCGACAGATGGAAGAGAAATAATAAAATGACGTGACGCACATGTCATTTAAAACATGTGCAAGACGCGTAGTTCCGCTTGTGAAAGCACTATTATATGTTTTACTTTTGTTTGTTTTCCATTTGTTATAATCTTTGAAGATAATGATGCATATTGTTGTTGATTTCTTTAGACACACAATGGTTTAAAATGTTCCATAAACTATGTTATTCATGTTTCAGGACAATACAACTGGTTTCAAGAATGAATGTGGTTTTAAAACAAAAATGAACTATTAACATATATTGACTACAATCATATTCGCTGTCATCGAAAACCATCTCGTATTTATAAGCTAATGGTTGTTATGAAACATATGTCAATGGTTTTCCAAGCGACTGACAAAACAAATTAATAATTTAATATATTTATTTAGATTCTGTATAAGTACGTTTTGACAAATTAAAAGTCCAATTGATCCCAGTACGAATAGCTTACATGTATACAGTTCATATCATAATTCTGGCTTACCTGGTCTGGACACTACGTGAATGGGTCAGGCACACACGAACAATCGCCAAACAACAACAACCTGTGATGTGTAAATGGAATCGATCCGAATAGTCGTGTTTAAAAAATAACTTCTACGGAGCTCATTATTCAGGTAAAGACAAGAGTGCCGGGTATAATTTGAGTAAATAGAGGTGCTTTGATTTTGATAAAGGACTCGCCCTATGTTTAATAACTACTTGTCCCGTGTAAGTATAACGAACCGCCCCATCAACAGTACAATGAATATAACCATGTAGCATTGTGTAAACATTTGTACTGCAAACAATAATTACAATATAATGAGGAATTTCAAAATGCAATGTAGCATGACTGGACATAAGTTTCTTTTTTGATGAGCAACTGATAATTGATACGAAAGCTGATGAGACAGAATAAATCTGTTTAATATCACCGGCATATCTTAAAAAACTTTATGAATGCGTTAAAATACATTAAAATGCATTTTACTTGCATGGGCGTTTAGCAGTTGTTCAATTACTGTACTTTATAATTTTTTCAAATTGGTTTGTTAAATATGTTAAGTTCATAATAATGTTTATACATAATAGAAATTGCTGTCCAATAAATCTAATGATTTATAATTAAAGAAATAAAATAAATATATATACGTTTATATGTATGTTTCATCGGTTCATAACGTCAGCATAAGTATATAAAACACTTAGTAACATATCCGAAATCCAAACACTTATGTAAAGTCCGAAATACACTTCACTTGCGATTATTTCGAGGTAAGCATAATCAGGTCGCCCATTTGACTTATTATAAAAGTTACCTTCTACAGTATTTGACTGATCAAGCATTTGAACAAACATATTAAATAATGCACACATATATTTATTATACGTTTCAAGAACGTATACTCTTTGGCGATTTCAGTATGCATTTGTCTGCATTCGCCTGACAGGAGTATGCATCTGTCACGTGTAAAATGCCTTAGAAACCATATTAATGCATAACACACTGGCATGCACAATTGAATATAAACACAGATCCGATTCGTGATTTTTCTTGTGCAAGTACTTTCGTATTCATAAACCTGATAGAATGATTCAATATCATGCATAATTATGATACTTTTATACTAACATATGCTCCCAATTTTCAGTGTAATATATAAAAAAATATTTTACAATGAAAATCGTTTTTAAAAAATAAAAATTGTTTGAAGTCGAAAAATACTTAATGTATTTAGTACATACAGTCATGTAAAACAATAAAAAATCATAATTTAAAATAAGATTAATAAGTTTGATGTTAGTAACGAAATTTTAGCATAACAACAACAACCCACACTCAAATCGTCAAGACATAGACACAAAAAGCACCCCGAAAACATTTGCCTATAATTTCACGTTCGACTATATGCTCTTTCATTGAAAAAAAATCTCGAATAAGTTTAAAGTTGTAATAAAACACATGGCTTTTCATACGCCTAAAAAAGCAACTTAATTAATATCCTTTTTACAAAATGCCGTCGGTTTGGATGTATAAGATATGTTTGCCGTCGTGTTTTACAGGATTATTTGGAAGTTAAAATATTCACAAAGAAATAGAAAAAAAACCATATAGTCTAGCAATCACTAGGTTATTTTTATTCGATGAATGAGACTAACTATCACTCGTTTTTTAATCTGATACAAAATAGTATCCAGTCGAATAACCTCCACTCGGTAAACAAACTCTAATAGAGAAAATGAAAGACGAAGCTATATTTGTACAACTTCCGGTCACTGTATGACATATTGATATCACGGTCTACTTCTATCGCCGCTCTATATTTATTAAAGGTACGTTGTTGTCTGTAAAGTACGTGGCTGGTGGGGCAGAGATGCTCTACCTGAATAACCGCCGTCTTATCTTTCGAGTGTCTGCCATGAAGATTCTAGCCCATGCCTCTGTAGCGAGTTTACATACTTAGTTTTCTTCCTTGTGACTTGTCACAATCGCTAGTTTTAAATAAACCAACTTGGAGGCGCTGGTAATTGAAAGGCGCGCCAAATTTACTGTCTTCTTTCTGGGGGATTCATTCCTAAAGCCGCTGGTTTAAAGTCAGTAAAATGTTATCTAGTCGCTCATCCTTTGATATTATTGTGTTCGGTCGGTGTCTTTCCCATGCTGTTTAAAATCCTCCTACACATGCTTTGGAATCCCGCTCTTACTATTCTGTCAATCTTAAACAAGACAAAAACATCATGGTTTGTATTATCTATAATCTTTTTTAAGAAAACTCTGTACTTGGCATAGCTAAAATGTAGTAAAATGGAAGGAGTAACATGTTTCGCAAAGTTGCAATATGCAGAACGTTACAAAAATTAATAAAGCAAGTAAACTTACTTACTACAAACACATTTCGTTAAACTCTTTACCAGATTACTTTATTGAAAATAAGCATGCTTGTTTCTATAGGTCATTATATAAAAATAGAAGGTCATTTCGACACAAAATACCTCTTATCTTAAATCAAAGCATTGGCTTCGAGAAGCTGGCTTTCAGCATCTTGTTTCTCAACATTTGTCATATCTTGAACGTCTGCTTCGCACATGGCGTGAGAATCTGTAATACATAGATTACTCCATACGTCTAGTGTAACTTCACATAAACACACATACGTTTTATATTACAATGTGAATCCTTTCCCAACTCGTGCACGACATGCTCTCATACATATGTGCATTTTGGTTTCATCGTATCGGTCAACCCGCGTATTGTGGTCATACAAACAAGGTGAGTGGTTTGTAATTTACTTTTTAACACTCTTAATATAAACTAAACACGCTATGTAACATGTTCTGATGTGGTAAAATAAAAACAAATACAACAGACATCCGTATAGTTTGATCTTTATCCCCAATAACGCGTGTCATTCAATGTCCCTCGCCAAATTCGTCTTGCATTTCGTCACTTCTCCAATCCTGAGTTCCACAAGAATTTTCGTCTGCTGATACCCCACCTTTTCATATTAAAGGTATATGTGACCTCGCGCCTTCTCACTATTTTCTTTGTGCTTTTCATACAAACTTCCGGTATTCTCAAAGTAATAGTTAACAACTGAAGGCAGCAAAAGTGGCACAACCAGCGTTGTTATTTTTGTAATATCATATTGTAACACAGTAAGTCAGTGTTACATTATTATTGTCGTTAAATATCGTTCGTTGTTGATTCCGCTGTGAAAAGTACGTGTGTTGGCTGTTTTAAAAGCATTCATTGATAAGCCGAAAGAGGAACATTAGAACATTACCTGGCCGTGTTTTTGTGAAGGTCATTTTGTAAATTTTCAATCAACTATCTTTTTCTTTAACATAATGTCCTTTCATGATCAACTTATCACACGAATACACCGTGAAGGAAAAGCCACGTGACACTATTTTTCAGACATTTCAGTCAATGTAATTGAAAGGGAAACCCCAATCTTAATTAAAACAAAAAATACCAATCCGATATTGCATTACACGCACACAAAGACTGCTTTCGTATATACGTTGCATGTCAATCTTCCTTGAGTCAAATTAATTATGGAATTCACATCTAGTCTTATTAATGCTTATGTTTTTTTTTTTCAAGATCTTAAATATAGGGAAAGAAACCTGTAAGCCTTAACGCCGACATAAGTAGACTTTCGGTGACGACTTAACGAATATTAAATTGTTTCCAATAAGTCGGCTTTAACATGTTTCTCTTTTCCATAATTATCGCCAAAAAAGGATAGGAAAGTCCGCTAAAGCTAACTTTAAAAAAAAACATTTTCAAGTTGATGACAATATACAGCGACATGCAGACATCTTACAAATATCTTTTAGAATTATTTCTAAAGTTAAATGAGTAGATAAAGTAAAAAGGGGTCGAAATGGCTACATATTGTATAGTTATCTAGTGAATTGAGCAAAATTGATCTAAAACGTATGCTGGAATACCCCAAAGAAATGGAGGATTGTGCCAAAAATAAGGGTTGGTCGGGTTGATGCAAACAAACAACTGTTTATGTATACGGATTTATTACCTTTATTTTATAAGATATATCCAAAGCCAATTACTATTTTATACAAAGAAATGACCATTAATCAATTTTAATGCTGAATATTCTGACAATACATGTTTAATGTTTTATTGAGACGAATCTGATGTGTCTTATTGTGTTTGGATTGTCTCATAGATCATAAAACATTGTGAGATGCAATCCATGAGAAAATATTGCCTGGACAAAATGGGTTCAATATTGGGCAATTATCCAGATGTCAGAACACTTACAGCCAATTGAATACATCTGGATAACTCTTATCCAGCGGATAACTTTTGGTTATCGTCAAAAAAAGATATCATAAAATTAAAGATAACCAAAAGTTATCCGCAATACAGTTGGCTTCAAATGCATTAACCATTCTACAACCCGGTCTATCCGTTCAGTTTAGATCATTCTTCAAACCAGTCTTTCCGTTGAGTGTAGATCATTCTAAAACCAGTCTATCCGTTGAGTGTAGATGTTGATTGGAGTGGACATGTTATTAGTATATTTTCAACATATTTCGTAAAAAAGTTCATGTGATTGGTATAGTTAGAAATCACTAAATACAAACGAAAGCAATGTATTGTTTTATCTGTCACTTTTAAACGTTGGTAAGTCGACAGTTTTGTTAAATATCATAAATTGTTGTTCATGTATGACATTTGAGTGAATGTGTTTAGTTTGACGGAGAAGTGTTCGGGTAACTTAGTTTGTTTCTGTTCATGTATAATTAAATAAAACTAATGATTGCAATTCCATGCATCGGAAGTGACGTCTGGTCAGAAATGCTTGACCATCAGAAACGGACAGTGGTTAACAACCCTATCATAACATATTGTATGATTTTTAGTCCTTGGTTTAATATACATGCTCAAGTTTATAATAAACCGATGCTTTTGCATAGTGAAATTATTAATGCTAAGATTTGTAAATTTATTTTGAGTGATATAGTTTATCAACACAAGTTTGATTTAATAAAAAAAAAACATAAGTGTGATAAATATTTTATAATAACTTTGAGAACTTAAGCACTTCAAAAATGTCTAAACGTGCTGGATTTGAACAAAATCACACCTATCCTCATGGGAACAGATACTCGTTTAACTTCTTTATACATCTGTATTGCATCTGTGCGCACATGCTCCGCAGTTTGACCTACTTTTTACATGAAACTATGCCGTGTGTTTGTACTGCTCGGTATAGAGTAATATCAAATGGCCCAAATACAAGACCTGATTATGCATCATTTATATGGGGTTCTTCAAGACCTGCACCTAGTGTTAACTTACCAACACGTCAATAACAAAATCATACTGCTATCGTTCCTGTATGAAATGCTGATGAGTATAATAAAGATAGGGTTTTCAATTTTTTCTTACTGTTTGCAGATTAGTTAGACAGAATGACTTTATGTTCCGATTAAACCCTTGGAATAAAATAAACATTTCGTTACTGTTTACTTTACTTTAGCGTCACTCTCATAAATCTAATTTTGTTTTAAGAAATAAAAGATTCAGATTTCCGTATTAAAATAGTTATGGAAAGGAATGTTAAGATGAATTACAGTGGTTATTGACACGTTATAAATACCTTCCGCGCCGATTACTTGCTCGCATTAAAACGGAACACACACGCAATAATAACAATTATTGCATTAAACTGTAACAAAAGTAAATTTTAAATATGAACCTGTTTAATAACACTTCGCAAGCGGAGCGCACAGTTTATTTATTCGAACTATAGTTTGAATATTTCTCATGAGAAATCACTTTCTTGTTACATGTCAAGTCATTTCCCTTCACTAGGTCACACAAGCGATAATTTTCATTGTATCGCCGTCAGATTATAGGCAATCTTAAGGCTTGCTTAGTATGTTTTTTTTCAGTTTCCCATCTCTTTCCTTCAATTAGAAGAACGTTGTGTCACTCACATAGTGTCTTGGACGACCTTCTGCTCAAAATAACAGAATGTGACATTAGTGCTACATTGTTTCTGTTCTTAAATTAAAATGGCAATTTTGTGATAAATGAAATTTAAAAATAAAAAGACATAAATCGTGTTGTAAAAGTGTGGACGTTTAAAGATAAGCAACTGCCATCGGTTCAATAATGTAAGATACTCTGGTTCATAATATAGCATTTATATATGTTTGAAATATGTTAACGTTGTTTATTCTTAGGTAACTAGCACGAGCACTCTGTACCAAACCTTCCACGTATGACAATACATATGTTGTACACGTGTGCTGATTAGCATACACGTATAAACAAGAATAGAACATGGTAAACGATTCTCTGTATTTAGTCGGAAATTGCGGTCTGTGGCAATCGAAGAAGTTTTGAAATCTGTATTGCTCGATCAATACCATCTTCAACTTTATCAAACATATTACCTTGCATTTCCATTCTCAAAGGAGATCAACGATAGTGCGCGATAATATTATTCTACATCATTTTTATAACTGAATGAATCAATATACTCTTAAACCTAAGTGCATTTTATTCTACAAAAATAAAATACAAAAAAGACATTTTCTTTGAGCTGTCCATACAAACTTTCGTTGTTGTAGGGAATGACAAACACCTGACGATTGTGAAAATATTGACTTGATATTTTGATCATTGTGAAGAAACCATGCCTTGTTTGTCGAACAACAGGGTCGCATTTAGCAATAATGGTATTTTAAAGTGTTCGATAATGCTCTTAGCCGCAGTATTCCATTAAAGTAAATCACACGAGATTTGCAATATTAGCTGGAGATGTCCGATGTTAATTATATGGTCACTCTATACCGTAAATTATTATTGGGAAGAAGGCTGTTAGTCTGACTTTACGTGAGGCACATCAAAACCACCACATTTTGCAGCGACTAATGCTAATGCCCCATGTTTTGATGTCTTTGGTTGAGTGCAAAATATCACTACAATCCAAGGTACGACAATGTTATGCAAAGGCGCATATATCATGATTATTAGACTGAGTTATTACTTTGTACTCCTTTTCATCATGTACCATGCTGCTGTAGGTTGAATATATCAGATATTTTAATAAGACGTACTATCTGGTATTATGCTTATGTTAAAATTAACGAAACTTTCGTAGACATTTTCCAGTTATACTATGCAGACTTTTCACTTTATCTGTCAAGGTTTCGTTATATGTTTGGATTGTGGTTTGTAAGTTGGTAATAATACATGAATGCAACACGTCCCATCGTTCTTGGATGTTTATGCATACACGTGTAAGGTAGTCATCGTACGGGCTATCTTTTATTTGGTCGTTTTGTCAACACGCACGAGGAATATAATTTACCGTAAAAAGACATATAAGCTGAAATTTAACGTTAAACTGGAAACAGTGTGATGAGGATTTTCAATAAAACGTACGTATAGATAAACGGTTTTTGAACATTTGTTTACAAGTGCGTTTTTTAACTTTGAAATGTGATTTATATGTTTCAGGTAGTGCAGTACACTAAACTTGGCCTCCGTTTTAAAAGGGTCTTACACAATGTTTAGACTTAAGCACTCATTTAAAAAATCTTTTCTGATTTATTAAATATGTTTAGAGGAATTCAGAGTGTCTACAACTTAAATAAATATATAACGAATAAACTATTGACATGTATAATTTAATATAATTTAATAATAATTATATTAATTAAAAATATGTGCCTTTTTTACCTATAAGCGCCTCAGAGCCATAGTCATGGTGTACGTTTTTGATATATTAAAAATGACATTCTAACTTGGATTTGTAAGGGACGCAATTTTATTATTTAAACAAGTAGGTTTGTGTCGACATTACATGCATGCATTCAATAGGTTCTCTGGACTACTACACATGCAAATAGTGCTAAACTGCCGCTATTTCGAGTGCCATGTACGAAGACAGATCAAACTGACAATATCAGGTTTCGGTGGCAGACTTGTACGATTTAATCCATGCTTCTTTTGCAAAAACCAATTTGCACCAATTATACATCATACTGGACTGGTGAAATAAACCTTTATAAGCCATTGTCTAAAGGTCTCAGACGCCTAAAACATAAATGGAAACGAATAATTACCTCACTCTTTCTATACTAGTAAGGATCTGCAAGTACAAGGTTTCCAAGAAAAAAACACCAGTATTCGTGGTCAATAAGCGATAATTAATACAATTAGTTTACTAAACTTGTATCCCGCTGCAGAAGTTTACATGTATTTTCTGCAGACACGAAATATACACAACTTTAAGAATGTGGTGATATAAAAAAGTAAATAATTATCCATATGGTAGATCGTTCAATGGTCCAATAATACAATCTTGACATTCGGAGTAAACATGCAATTTAAATGTTCGCCTATGAACACCAACATGTTCTAATGATTCACCTGGCGAAAACGAATAAATGTCACTGAATATAGTCTATGTGTAATTATACGAAAATGTACACTCCAAGGATTAAATTCAACATATAATGTTGGCAGTGGTATATTACTTGTCGAAAATAAATATACACACATGTCTGCTTTGTTATTTATTGATAGATACAAATGTAATGCTGCAAATAATTGGCTGTTTCAGATACATTAAAGGGACTGTCCACTAGATTTTGGCATGTATTGAAGCTTGTCATTAAATGCTTGAAATGCTTTATATTGATACATTTAAACATTTGAACTAAAAATCTCCAGTAAAAAAACAAGAATACAATCTAAAAAAAGGAAAAAAAGTAACCTCAACAGGGCTCGAACCACTGAACCCCGGATTCCTGGAGTCCTAGAGTAAAAAGCTACCTGTTTAGACCACTCGACTACGGACGCTCATGTTTAAGGCGGATGTATGTTTTAACTATATTAGCAATCCTCGTAGGTTCCCAAAATATCGTTTCGCGTCGCGCGACGCTTTATCTAGTGGACAGTCCCTTTAAACACAAACATTGAATCCCATTAAATATGATTCCAGAGTAAGTTCATTTTACAATGTGGTATCTAGTATTAACTAAATGTATGGTATTATACATACATACGGTGTCAGCTTGCATAATATAAAGTACTGGTTAAACGCGGAATTATTCTCAATCTTGAGCATATGGTTCACATCTACGATTGCGTCATTAGTGTACATCAATTTGAAGACAAAATGGAATTCGCGCCGCTTTTGAAATTGATTTACTGCTTACGGTTAAAATTACAGTGTAATATGTGCACGAAATAACATGGTCATTGCGTCTCATTCGGTTACACAATATTTACTGCTAAATTCAATGAATGCATGCCTTACATTTCTGCATTCACAGTGAAATGTTGTAAGTGATACAACCCGGCTTCCTGGTTTTAATTATCTGACGTATCAATTTCTAAAAAAAACTGAGTTAATGGTAATGAATGAACTATTGTTTTCTCGAATTTATTTTGGTAGCGGTCCAGTTGACAGACCAGCATGTTCGTCATTTAGCAGGATAATAACATAACACTTCCAAATAAATTGAATTGAAAATGCGGCTTATATAATACCAGAAGCTATATCGAGCCATTAAATACAAACATGCGCCAATTATGTATTCTGGTTCAGAACGCAATTTTTGCCGGGTACAAAGCTACACGTATATAATATATATTTTTCGAATGAAAAACGGATTTATAAAGAACCGTTTAAGTACCACTAAAAGGTTAACCTTTTACAATTTAAAAACTTTAAATTTTAAACTATACAAACTTTTTATTAAAACGATGATATCAAAAGTACGTTAAAGTTTAATCAAAAAGTTATTCAATCATAAAACATTAAAATATAAGTAAAAACTATCAAACGAAATTGCAACTAAGAGCCGGACTTTGCCGTTTAATAATTTCATATAAAACCATTTTTCGTTGATTCCCGTATGCATTTATGTTGTATACTCATGAAGTTTAACAGATATCGTGTGCATAAGTTGCATTATTAGTTTAACGCGTTTACAAAAAAATATCCATACACTAAGCGGCATGAGGCCTAAGAAAAGTGTTTAATCATTAAAAGACGAAACCTGATAAGTTCTCAAATATTGCTTGAAAAAGGCTTTTAATATCATTTGCTTTTATTTTAATGATGTTTGGTTCGTGTATGTTAATAATAACTTACTAAAACCTGAAACCACAAGTTAGAAAAACGTAAACAGAAACATAAAACAACTTTTATAATTTTCAGATGCTGAAAAGAAGTACTCGTTTTGAGCATCAATAATATGAATTTATTATCTAGAACACTATGGTATGTGTTCCGTATTATGAACATTATCCAAGTATCAATATCATGTTCAATATAGTTTGAATATTCGCTTCTACTTTAATAGTAATTATATGAAAGTGTATGAACGCTATGCATTCATTTTCGTGAAACACCCTCAAACATTTTCTTCACCTTTCTAGACAGAATTTTTATTATTACCAATAACATTCATTAAAGAGGAGTGCAACACTAAATAAAACAGGATTGCAATGAAAAAGAGCGATTCAGTAAATAAAGGATGGTGCATTAAACAAAAGATGAGCGAATTTTAGCTATCTCGAGGGAACGACTTATATATATATGCCAGCTAGATATATGCATACAGAATGTGTGCACATGTTATGCAAACATTGATTGGTTGACTAACTCGTTCCCTCGAGATAGCGAAAATTATCTCCTCTTTTGTTTAATGCACCCCTGCTTTATTAACTGCACCGCTTTTTCTTTCGTTGCACTTATCTTTAATTCAGTTTTGAACTCACTTTTTTTCTATCTCATTCCTTCGACTTAGTCAGTCGTTCCCATGACATAGCTAACTCTTTCCCACGAGTAAGTAAGTCGTTTCCTCGAGTAAGTATGTCGTGGGAACGAGAAAGAAAAAAGAGGAGTGCATTTTAAAAAGGGGAGTGTATGTCACCTCTATACCACAGTAACATATAGTAATTCGGTACAACTAACTGTTATGTAAGATAATATTTAATGTTTCACCTTAGGACTTATTAACTATTTTCAAATATTGATCTCTAAAATGAATCTGAACAACGTTCTTAATAAAATTCATCGATTGTATAAAAATGAAAAGATGAATTGGGAATAAAAACTGTGAGTTTGATTCATGGATTATTATAAAGGATACCATGGCTATACATCGGCAAGTAGATCGATAAGATGTTCCATACATAATTTGAATCCAATACAGCCTTGACAAACAACATGTTATATTAGTTTTTCTTCCTCTCACAATTATTCCTATGGGAATATATTGTCTTGTTTTTGATCTGAGGAAGTGTCATTGCAGATAATTGTCCCTTGTGAACGCCAGACTTTTTGCCGTAATTGGATCACACTAAAGATTTATATGTTAGCATCCTGTGTCTTAGTGGGTCAGACTGTTTCTTGAAATATCTTGGAAATGTTGGACACACTCTTATGCATTGTCACACAATTGATGTTCTAACAATTAGCATTATTGACAGACAAATGTGCAGTGACGCAGTTCGCATAACCTAAAGATTATTATATCTCCATTGGTAAATGTAAAGTTTTATTTTATTTTCCCATGTGTTTACCAGATAAATAAGATAAATATCACGGACTTATTCAAACGACCTATGACAAAATAAGGTAAACTATTGACAAGAATGTGTCGTTCTTTTCTAAATTGACCATCAATTTGATTAATGTAGACTTCCCTCTGACTCAAAAAAAGGTTTAATTGGCTTCTCCAAAATCGGTGCAATAATAATTCGCAAAACATGTATTGATGTAAGAGCAATGTGCCAATATGTATTTTATTTTATTTTTATAAATGACCATTGGCACTGTGTGCCATTCTCGCGTGACATTATTTCTGGAAATTTGTATGTACTTTGGGAACCGCATAAGTGAGAAAATTGCTGTTGTGTGATTGATTTTTTCCAGATATGTTGACATTTTATCTTCAACAAAACGTTGACACAAAAACAAGACTCTGTTCATTCCTTATAAGTAATCATGTATATACAATATGGTAAACTGCTATAAGCTGCTATAAAGTTGTAAGTAAACGCAATTGTATCCTCAATAACAACATAATAAACTGTTGTACCATGAACAGCAGTTATTGGAAATAAAATAGAATATATATTTACATTAAGTACAAGCAGTTCTTATTTTGTCAGCATAAATAATATTTATATATATACATTTGTGGCTCAAACGTTCTTATTAATTAGGAATCATCTTTAATTGTTTTTTTATATTGTCAGTTGTTTTACACACTGGATGTTAGTATCGATGGTCATATATGGCGGAAGTCTGTCCAACTGCATAATTGATTTAGGAACATGACACCAACATTGAATATTTTTTAGAAACAGTGAAATGAACGAGCTAAATATTGCAAGTGTAAGGTCTTGATTTTAATTTAAGTAAACAGTATGACCTTTAAATAATTGACCTCTTAAAGGAAACCGCAACACCGTAATCGAAGCGTTGTGTATAAATTCAAATGTTCAATGCAAGCTACAATTCTATATGACCACACATATATTCAAGCTACCCGCACACTAGATTACGACCATGCACGACTTTAGGATTATTTGTTTATTGTAAAAATTAATACTGAACAGATATAGAACCGATTGACCTGAGGAAATTCAAACAAACGATTATACGAGTTGAAGTCTTTTGTAAAACAATCATGTAAATATGTAATTTTCAGAATATTGATATCAAATCAGCAAATATATATATATATTGTCCGCTAGACTCACATAAAGGGATTTGTCCACAGTTTGGTAAAATGACGACCTTCAAAATAATTGTCAAAACAGATTTGAAAAGATAGATAACAAAAATAATGTATAGATTATGTTAACAAACAAGCGAAATAACGCTCCTGACTGAGAACATTGTATACAATGTTGGTTCATAAATACATAATAAACAAAGACATCAAAACATGAATCACCCCGAGGCAGGTGGTATTTTTGTAATGCGAAATATGTATGTTTCCCGTGACCGACGGAACGTGGTAAAC
The DNA here is from genome assembly GCA_007657795.1 of Dreissena rostriformis. Taxonomy (NCBI): domain Eukaryota; kingdom Metazoa; phylum Mollusca; class Bivalvia; order Myida; family Dreissenidae; genus Dreissena; species Dreissena rostriformis. Next base: position 507,481 of record VMBQ01000882.1, on the reverse strand, counting down.
ATCTTAGGTACAGTCAACCACACATGATCCATGTGCCGGCGACCTGCCTTTATAGAACATTTGACAAACATCGCTGATAAAGAGGCTTGTTCGTATAATGTATGATTCCAGATGCAGTATTGGTATAAGTATTGAATCAAATTTTACCTAATGTCATTTTCGGAATATAACGTTTTCATATTAGAATTGATATCAAGTAAGTTTTACCAGAAATAAAGGAAATGTAAGAAAAATATGTTAGCATTTAGGAGTTTTATAACGGGGCCCCATGGGAATCATATTTACTAGAATCTAACATGTAGATACTTTAGTGCTGTCGTCATATTTCAACATTAAAAGCATCTGAAACTAAATACAAAAACAAAATTACAGCCAATCACCCTCATCCTAATATACCGTTAATGCACGTCCTGCTGGCGATGAAGTGTTTAAGTGTTGTTCCTTGATCAAAAATGTCATTAAGCCTCGTGGTAATAGTTCAAATGATCGCCCGTTCTACTTCAGGAAAATATGTTGATGGTTCGTAAATGACAGTGCAATTATATTTATTTTAAAAGCTTCTATCAAACCCAGAAAACGAGAACGGCAAGTATTAAACAGCAAAACTGCTTGACACATTCACTAGGAGTTGATATGCTACCACAAACATTCATTTTGCAACATTGCGTGTTAAGTAATAAGTATGGCATCATAGAAATTCACCCCTCCCCCCCCAAAAAAAACAACAACAAAATGACAAAAAAATCGAACCAAATGAAACGTCAACAAATGTTGCATCCTTCTAACAACAAAATAGTGAAAATGTTACAACGAATGCATATATTATAATAAATGTACTGTGCTATTTGAAAATGCAGGTCAAACTATGTTAACTTCATGAGAATAAATATGCGTGCATTTTTAATTTATTATTGGTTTATTTTGGTTATTCAATATAAGCATTCTTCGAGATACACACTTCTTTTTCTTATTGTTAATTTAAAGATGCAAAAAATATGTAATAAACGATACGCATTTTTCAATTATTTTATGCAAGTGCATTCATATTCAGACCTCCCGACTTATGAATACTATGATGTTAATAAAAATTCAAGCTTAAGGACCGACATTTGTTTTAATATTCACCGTTCTAGGTCGGTGAGCCCAGAATTAAGCATTATTGTTTCTGCGTCTGATTTGTATGTTGTTAAGATTTTTTTATTGTTTATGTTTTATGGGATGTTTTCTGAAATTGTGTGTACATGTGGGTTACAGGCTGATCCAGTGAGGCATTGCATTTGGAGAAAGTGGGGTCAAGGTCACAGTAACTAAACAATATAATAAGTGTGTACACACGATAACTTGTTTGGATGGAGGTTATGTGCTTAATTGTGTGTGAAGGATGCAGACCTTGCCTCAAGCTAAATGAAATTCAACTAAATACATCAATGACATTCTTGAGTATTTTCATGGTCACACATTTTTGCTTCAATTTATAAATTGTCAGCTTTAAACGGGCACGCTGTCTTGGGGCAGGTTTTGTTTATCATTTTGGTAACACAGTGTCGTGCAATACTGTTCTACATTCCGATCCAGACAATTTATATGTTGGCACATCTTCTCAATAGTTTGAATGGGTCTCATATGGTATCTGTATCTTTTCGATTACGAAATAGATTCAAAAGTACTCCCCTGCTGTTTGAAAGTAATTATAAATTTTGATGTAATGTATTTGTTTTTATTAAATGTATTTTAGTCAGAATAATTCCTTTTTTGCGTTAAGTGCTCCGACCAAATTAAAAACAAAACGGCAACATCCTTGATGCGTGTTAAAAAAACACATCATTTTGTTTCACGAACGAAGTTATTCAAGCACCAATCACCCGAGGTTATGACCATGATTAGGAAATACGATAATGATGATGGATCGTTAAAAATAGCTCTGTCCTCTATTATGAGAACATTTCTTTTACAACTGTTAACAACTGTTTCTATTTTGGGACATATCATTTCGCCAAACTATGACCTTACAAAATGTCCGTTAATAATAGCTCAGTAACCGAAGGCATAAGAGTATCAAAACACTTTGTTATTCAAAGATGAAGAAATGGCGCCATTGACCACTTCAATAGCGAGTTGTATTGAAATAATGTTTGTTATAAAAGCAAATCATAATACTTGCAATTATAACCTACTTTTCGAAATCAACACATGCGCAATAGCATGGTCCTCCAATCGGTAAAACAGTCATATGCGTATCATTGAAGAAACCATGCTAATAAAGTCCATTGATGTTACCAAACGGATTAACAGACGGGTTAGATAGAAGAAAATATATATGAACAGTTATACAAACTCGAGGAAGTATTTATTAAGACGAATGAAACTCCACTATTTAAACTTTGTATATGATTACTTTTAATAATGGCTTATACTTTTAACGATTAAATATTTTAATCTGCATGCTTCTCGATAGCAAATTTAGTACTTTTAATAAGAATGAAACTCCAACATCAGCATCAGGAGTTCATATTTAAATGAACATATAAACTGTACAAATATTTATGAATCGACACTTACCGAAATTTAAATAAAACATGATGCACATGATAATAAATGGATATTACGTGTCTTCAATTTAATTGAACCAGGAAAGTTTTGAATTAAAGAAAGTTAAAGTAGTTAGTTGAGTTTCAGTTGTATTAATTATAATTTGTCCGCAAAAGTGAATTGTAAAATTAAATCTTAAATATTAAATCTTGAACACAAATTATGTACGCCACGTGCATGTATACAACATAACCAAACTAAGTAGTATTGAGTGCACATTCTTCTAACAATATATATTACACTGTAATTGTACAATGAATGTGCAGTATTATTTATAACATTTAATATAAAGTATTACAAATTAAATTGGAAAACAATGTCATTTATATTTGCATATCTACTACGTCTCTCGTATGAGAGGTCATCAATTATTTTTTCTTCCTAAATAGTATATACATTAAATATGAACAACAACAATATTTCATTAGTTTAAACGTATTTATTCATTTCGTAATCATACATTTTAATACATTGTTGCAAAGTATAAATTTATGGATTAGAAAACATGCGTAAAGCTTATATTAATTCTTTTCCATGGTAAAGTTGACTCATATATGTTTTGCATTTAGGCGGCCACAAGAACATGGATGCGCTCACATAAATGTTAGGATTGTGATTGGATCGGGTTCAAAGTTAAAACGGAATCATGGTAGTGTGGATATATGTCATACAAACAAAATTGATAGTTGATTAAAAAGGTACTACTGAGGCGTAGTGTCACAGAGGCCTCTACTAGGGTCGGGTCAACGTCCACAGCAGCATCGGTCTACGAGTCAAATCGTCAAGTTGCTTCAATAAACTGCTGGACACGAAGAAATAATATAGTGTTTTCTTGATAGGTCAAATGTTCGTCACCATTTAGAAGGTTATTTACGGTTGTTGCGCACGGAAGATTACGGAAGATACTTGGACAATGAAGCAAGAAGTGAGACGGAGTTTTAATGGCACCATATATGCAATCCGGTGAAGAAATAAGGTTTCTACGATGGAGATCGTAGTTCACGGAGCTACAGCCAAATCGCAGATGAGAATGATAGATTTGTAATCTTCTATCTCCAACGTTGAATATTGGACACGACTTTGTTGGACATTGAGTGATTTTTCTCTTAAATTCAAGAAGTGAATTGGCGTTTCTGACGTCAGGAGAAAGATTGTTTTAGTGGCGGATGGCGGAAGGGAGGAAAGAATTAGAATATAGTTGAGTATTTGCGTAAACTGGAGGTATGCTGTTTTGGGATTGGATGTCATAGGCCTGGGATGTGCGAACTGGGATCAGGTTGCATTGATAGGAGGGTGCAATATTGTTCTGCATTTTGTATATTTGCATCACTCTAGGTTTCTTTCTTCGTTGGGAGAGTGATTCCCAGTTTAGGTCTTTGAGAAGGCGGTCAATATTGCAATATTTTGTAAAACCTGTCACGATCCTTGCGGCTTTATTTTGGACAGATTCAATATCATTTTTTAGAGCTACAGGACAGTTGTCCCAAATAATGTCGCCATACTCAAGAAGTGGTCTTATAAAGGTCTGTACATCTTTTCAAGAGTGTGTCGGGTGGTAATGCGTTGTACAGTGTTGTAGGCGTCCATAAGGTTTGTTAGTCTGTTGGAATGATTGGTTAAAAGGTTGATGTTGAAGTCGCCAGTAACTAGGATGTTGTCAAACTTCCCATCAAATGCCTGATCGAGACTCTGCTCCATGTTTAGCCATTGTGTATTATTAGAGTCAGGTGGACGATAAATTTCACCAATGAGAAGTTGTCGATGATTTATGTGGATTTCGACCCAGAGGGCCTCTAGGTTGTTGATTTGAAGATCAGTACGCGTCGTCGCAGGTATGCTTTCCCGAACGTAGATCGCTACTCCACCACCAATGCGGTCTTTTCGATCGCAATGGAATGGTCATTTGAAGTTGGGAATGCGTAGTTCAGCGTCTGTAATGGATTGATTCAACCATGTTTCGGTGAAGACTAATACGTCATATGGCTGGGCCTCTACTGAAAGTAAAACAATTTTCGGCACTAGGCTCTGGATGTTGAGATGCATTATTCTGAGACCGTGGTTGGTAAAAACCGAGTAGGAAGTTTGATGCGTGTGGGGGTCAGGGCCTGGGTTCGATTCGATGTCGCCAGATAATGTTAGTAACAAGACGTACAGGAATATGTTATACAAGCACGGAATTTGCGTCACAGACAGGGAAGCACCAGGGAATGTATGTTTAGGTGTTTGAGAAATCATGGATGTTGGTGGTTGTAAAGGTGTGATCCCGGTGCTGAAGCATAGAACACTGACCGTAATAAGAAGAAGCCGTATGGACTCGAACCCGACTTACCCGAGAAGGCCCCTGTGACACCACGACATATTTTTAGTACCAAAACAATCATTCCCAAAAGGCAAACTGGGGCAATTGGGCGCGGGTAATAAACATAGATTTTAAAACATTTTCGATGTGTATGTATATTGTTTTGTTATTTTATATCGTTCGTGCTTATTATTTGATATTCTAAAATTACATATGGATAGTACCTGCATTTAGGCGAGAAAGTAATTATGTTGTGCTTGAGGGTACCCTTACTATGACAATAGTTCATTGCATTTGGTAAAATCCGCAGTTCGCCTTAGAGTCACGCACTGTAATTGTCGTCTCGATTTGTATTGTTTAATAGGGATATTTACCGGAAGGCGAGAGCGAAAAAAAGCTCACCGTGTTCTCTTTGATACGTTTATGCAGAGGTTTGTGTTGATGCCCAAATCGCTCCCGAGGGAATTATAAAAGCATGCGTTGCGTAAACTTAAACCGTTCCGAAATCAATTTGGTCTTTGATTAAAAATACTTAATAAAAGAACACTTCATATAACATTGTTCCGATCATATGTTCACACAGGAAGAATTGAAAGATAACTCTTAGGTACCCTTTTATAAGTTTCTTGTCCATCCGTCGTCAACATGTAGGTTTCACGTTAAACTGTTAAACTTATAAATCATTTGATAAATATCGTATTTCAAAAACACAATTTATGTTAAATCTAAAGAACAAATAACAAAACATAGTTTGAATCGCAATTACTGACAAATAGATATTGTAATTATTTCCGAAGAAAACAGCATTATCAGTCAAGTCAGTGAGTACCCGGTTGTCACAAGCATTAACATTTTATTTTCAAACGTGTTTTTCAATTAAAATGAAGGCGCATTCCGTACGTACCGAGTTACCGGCTGACGCTAATGGGCTATTTCCATTTCCGATATAAAACAGTGCGTGACCAGTAATATACAGAGTTACCGTAGTGTTAGGCATATGTCTGGTGGTTACGAATATGTACCTCATTATACTATGTGTGATTGCATTGGAGATAAGCGTGTAAAGTTGTGTTTCGCCATTGGCTTTTGTTTTAGATTTGCAGGATAATTTTCTATTAAATATCCTTAGTGTTATTGTTATTTTAACTATCATAATTGTATTTTGATTATGCAAAAACACGCTATGAACGTTTTTTCTAATTATCTAAAACGTACACATACTCTGTATTATATTATTCAATTGTTACATATAAATTGTAAATTATTATTCGTTTGTCAAACATGGGAGTACTTATACAAATACACATAATTATAATAAAATACTTACTAATAAATAAAGCAACGTAGTCTACCATTAACCTTATACAATAATATTATTGTTTATGTAGGTCGCATTAAAATGATGCTTAATATTGAACACTTTGGCGTAATTCAACTTCTTTCTCAAATTACAAATTTGCTGATGCGTTCTGAAATTTTGTCTCGATTTCTGCTTATTGTATAGTATACCAACCTTGTTACATGCACAAGACACAAATAGTCATAAACATTAGATTTTTGGCGAAAAAAAGAAATAAACCTTTCTGTGACACCAATCATTTGACGCATCATGGACGGAACGTTTCCGTTTCAAGCAATGACTGCGGAAGTACATAATTACCACTGTCCTTATAATAGACAGACCCTAATGGCGAATTTATCCGCCTGAAGTTAATGGAACTCTTCCAACGCAGGTTCGAGTTTCACGAAACACTGATACTGACATATTTGACATTATACAACAATATAAAGTTAAATATAGATACAAGAACAGTATGTTAATGCAAACATATATATACAGCTCAAATTTTAACACTTTAGAAATAGGATAGTAAGTTTCAAAAAATAGTTGCCCTAGAAACAGTATATCAATTCGGATCTTTGGTGTTTAATAACAGAATAAAAAGCACGTGGTGTACTTGCAATTAGTCATATTATACCTTAAAACTGCACTCCTGCATGTAATTTCAAAGCGTATTGCTCTAGTTCTTGTACACACTCTTGGAGACCGAACACGTATGGGCATATTATACACACCAGTACCTGAACATTAACAATAGTGCTTGATTGTATAGTGACAGTTTTAAATTGTACATATAAGTAAACCTGTTGAAACCTTCAAAACAGTGTGTTAAATAGACAAGGGGTGAACTCATGGGAGTATCAAAACTAAAAATTATATTAAAATACTTATAATACAACACTTAAATGCTGTTAGTATATTAAGAACATGAAGAGAAAATATATTGTAACATATTACGTGATTTGGCAACCATATCTGAACAAAAAGTGGTTCGTATACTCAAGGTTGTGACTGATATAACCGTTTATTTTTTTCATTTCGTTATTGTGTAACAACTATGATGATCCGAATCTATAAGCAAAATTAGGATATTGTAAACGTAAATGTTGCTATGTATTGTTGTAGCAAATAGTTTGACATGCATATACACATGTCTGTAAAGAGACTTCATAAGAAGGAACACACACTCACACACACGCCCCAAAGTAGAACACCTGTTTTTATTTTATTTTATTATGTAGAAATGTAAATAGTTAATGTTTGTTTTCAAAATAAATAAAAAACAAGACAATATCGTATTTAAAAACATGGATACTGCCTTTGATTCCTTCACTTGCGATGATCCGATTTCAAAATAAGTTTTAATACCATAATATGGCATATATATACATATTTAGAAAACGTGTAAACCCGTCTTTCGTGGAGACCGCCTACATAATTTCAAAATGGTTTAACGATAGTATTTTATTTTATAAGTAGCTTTATTTAAGTAGAATTGAAGTAATTTAGCATGTCTTTAAATTGTGCGTTCTTTTGTTTCTTAATATCATTGTGACTAGGCCGCATACACTTTGCAAGGAGGAGAATGACAAACGGCCAACATATGCCTCATTGTTTATATAAAATAACTTATTGTGACATTCATATTATAACATTTAAAGGGACATTTCCTTCAAATTGATTGAAGTTAATGACATAAATAGTATATATGTTTCTTTGCGTTTACAACATTTGGCAACCACGTCTTTTGATACTATTACATAACTAGTTGAATTGCTTCAATAAGTCTCAGAACCAAAATGTTCAAAGCTAATGGAAAAGCTCTCAAATCGGCGTTGTTAAAAATAGCCATATGGGGATAATACCATTTGAACAGCAATTGGAAAATTTATAAGGACGTTTGTGCGTATGATAATTCACATGGCATTTGCGAAACTGTCATTTGAAATGTAGGTACCACTGCTGTTCCTCGGCAAGGATGGATGCATTCGCAGACACCATGTCCGACTTAACTAAATAACTTCAACATATCCAAATTATAAATAATGATGCATAGTATGATTATGAACATTTACACTTTACGATTGGTGTCAGTGAAAGTAAGGTAAATATATGGTTATTTACTTTAGTCTATGATTCTCGCATAACAGATGTTATTAGCTGCACATGTATTCGTGTAAACCTTGCAACTGTTGAATGGAAATATGGTGTACTATGCTTTATTTCTTTTGCAGAGTACATAAGCCGATGACTTATTCAAGACCATCGTCTGCAGTTCCACAATATGGGTTCGCTTGGTCATGTTGTAATCGACGCATATATAGATTATATTCTCGCAAAACAAATAAGATGTCTACTTACCCATTAGACACGAGGGGTATATTTTGGCAAATAAAATTATAAAACTTATAGCTCAATCAACATTGTAAGCAAGTACTTGTATTTCTATGACACGTCCAGAAAGCTCAGATCTGAGCTTTACTATGTTTTTCTTAATAGTGTCACACACATGTGTCGAGCAGTATGTGTACTTTTGGCAATACTTTACGTGTATCTAACGTATAATATATCAAAATGACAACGTATAACGCGTCTATATTTATAACACAACTAAATCAATTTCTTCTATTTGTGTTTGGGTATGTCACATGTATTTATTATTTAGTTCAAATTGCGTATCAACCCATTCTGGTTCAGTAAACGCTTTACTGATAAAAGTCAACCATTGTTACTCTCATTCGAACCACGGACACTACGATTAATATTATTTAATAAAGTATATGTCTGTAACAGGAAGAAGTCGCTCTTTTACAAAAGTATCCAATACCCGAGTATATGTTTTTTACTTGTAGTTTACCATATTCAATATTAAATATCCTTCCCACTTGAAAGCTAAATCCATAATGGCAATAAGCGCACTTCTGTTCCAAACGATAAACGAACGTGACAAGTTTAAACACACTAGGAAAAGAAGTGGTTTCTTCATTCTCGTATTTGTTATTATGTTTATATTATATAGATCAACGTAACTGTCTGTTAACAATGGCCTCATTATAACGTCTGGATTAAGTCTGTAACTGACTTGCTTAAGGCAGTTGCCAATTGCAGCTATGCATATTGTTATTGGTTAGTTTGCTTCCCAAGTTTAAAAATAAAGTGCATACTAAACTATGGGGTATGCGGTGACTTCTGGCGAATCTATCAATCCTGTGTGAACGTAATACAGCGTTTGCCTAGCGAACGGTTCAGCGGTAACTACTGCATATATGTTGTGCGTCTCATGCGAAATCTTTCTGGAGATGTATTGCAATATTATGTAACATAACTTATCACGGGCACGTATGTTACTGAATTTATCGGCATTTGTTATAAATGGAGAATGTTTGTTGAATACACCAATGATCCGAGAAAATAAACATGTGCACAAGCAGTACAGCAATTCAGTCTTTCCTTTTAATATTGGGAACAAAAAAGCTTCAACATCGATACTTTTCACTGTTAAATTTGTACTGTTTGATGTCCTCAATTCTCAAAAAGTAATGATAACTAAATATATACGACAGAAACATAGCAATAAATTATATACATAGTTATTAAAAGTCACTTTGCTTAATACATTACTGCTCCTTATAAGTCACTAATTTTAATTCAGTTAAAGGTATTAACGTTTCATGTTTCTTGAACCTTCAAATAAGTGCCGTTTTATCGTCCACATTATGCGAGCTTATTTTTCTGCAAAAAATCGTGGTTGAAATCACTGTATCATGGATTTGCACGCCCGTTGATCTTGAATTAGTCAGATTACACCGATATGAGAGCCATTCAATCTCTAGAAAATGTGTGCATGAAGAAACCAATAACCAAAGTACTGAAAGTACTGGTGGGGCGATTTTGCTCAAATTTTGTGGTCGTAAAAACAATATACACCGTGGTGCCAACCAATCACCTTTGTTGAATTAAACAGATGGAATTAAGGAAGGGTGACAGGCTGTCAACATAATATATGATTTAGCTATTGGTGTTAAAAGTAAATGCTGCTCTATAAAACAAGTCACTGTCGTACATGCCAATTCATCACTGCGAAACGTTGACAGAAAAGATTGTCCATAAAAGAAATCCCCTTAATTCTCATGAAAATGAATACAATGAAGTTCAAATTCCAATAAAATCAGGCAAGACCAATATTGTTTGGACAACCCCTGAAATGCAAATACTAACTTAGACAACAGATGAAGTCTATAAAGGATTTTTATAGTTTGGTTCTTGCAAACCAACATATGAAACACTGGGATTGAACATATAATTTGATGAGTGTAATGATATCTGATTGGAAGATCAAGCCGGCATAAAAATAGTTAAAAATACACAGGCTTGTATGATATATTAAGCTATCAACTATGCCCATCTCTGAAGTTCTAAAAATATGTCCTTTAAATCAGAATTTTAGTTACTCACAGATAGATAGTTCACTTTAATATACAGGGGTTTTTCTTGCCTCTTTGGTAAAAGGAGTCTGGTCAAATAGGGAATTTTTTATCGACAAAGTGGACCGACAAAGTTGACCGAATTGGGATTATTTATCAACAAATATTGGCACATCAAATCTTTATTTTCGATAAACAGCATTTGTTTTAACTTGGATTAACAGTCTGTTTACACAAAAGCATTATTATGTTTAACACATTATTTGTATATTATAATTGAATAACTATAATCGCCTGTTTATTTATCCATTTACGTTAAAACACTGCATTACAGTTTAATATCTAAGTGAAGTTTTGCGAAATGATCACATTATTTTATCTAAGTTAATTTGGCATATAACAATGTGAAGTTCACAAAGCTTATCCGAATGTTACTACATGCATGGCGTATAATAAGCTGCTGTGAAAGTGACAACCACAACATGTATTTCGTGTGTAAGGAAAAAGTTCAAAACTGGCATGAAAAGCACGGGCGAATTGTCATTTAAAAACTTTTTAGCGCAGAGAACACTGGGATGTTTACTTTGACAGTAATTAATGTAGCGCGTGGTAATTAAATTTGTCGCCCATATCGCGAACGCAGTTGATTTCTTAAAATGAAAGAACATAAATGCGCTGTATCGGTTAAGTGTAGATAGTTCAGTATTGAACCGATATTTCGTCGCTGTATACACCTTCCACGAGGACTGCGTGTAACTCGGGTGCTAATGCCACAGTGAAAAGACGCGCGCTGTAAGCTGTTTGTGCTCATTAATACTAATACCATGCGATCGGAGCTACTTTGTTTGCGAATGCAGAATCTTTATGCAAAGTGGTTAATTGCAGTAACGGACTTTATTCTTCGGTATACGTATATTATGTTACATATGGGGCGAATCGCAGAAGGCAGACGCCCCAAAAATCATTTTAAATTGATGAACGCCGTTATGGCATAAATCATGGGATATTGGCGAATGTTTGAAATTTGCCTTTCTCTCCATGCAAACAAAAAAGATAACCACATAAAACATAAGTTTTGTGTCGAATCCAACACCCGATTTCCGGATCCAGCACTTGGCGGAAATGCGTGGCAGTATGATATTAAAATTGATGCGTTTTATCTTTCCTGTATATCACCACAATGACATATTTCTATGATTCATTTGTCTGTTTCGTGTGGATCATGCCGCTTGGTTTCAATATCATTACCATATGTATAATATCCACAATCTAAGTTCATAGAAGCAAAACAACACTTTCGCAGAAGGAAGAGAAATAATAAAATGAGTTCGTGACGCACATGCCATTTCAAACACGTGCAAGACGCGTAGTGCCACTTGTGCAAGCAATATTTTATTAAAAACGGTTATTTTTTTCCATTTGTCATAATCATTCAAGATAATGATATGTATTTTTATGGATTTTTCTGTACATGTACACACATTGGTTTACAATTTTTCATTTACTATGTTATTTATGTTTCAGGACAAATAAAACTGGTTTGAAGAATAAATATAGTTTTATAACAAAAATTAACTATACACATATATTGACTACAATCATATTCGCTGACACAGACAACTGTCTCGTATGAGTCCATGAGTGTTATGAAACATATGTCCATGCTACTCCACGTGACTGACAAAACAAATAAATAATGAAATCTATTTATTTAGATTCTGGGCAAACACGTTTGGAAAAAATAATAGGCCAATTGATCACTGTACGACTACCCGCATACACAGTTCATGTATTTATAGTATTATGCTGGCTTACCTTGCCCAGGCACTACGTGTATGGGTCAGGCACACGCGAACAATCGTCAAACAACAACCTGCGATGTGTCAATTGAACCGATCCGATTAATCGTGTTAAGAAAACTTCTTCAGAGATCATTAATCAAGTATAGAAAAGAATACCGGGTGTAATTTGAGTAGATTGAGGTTCATTGATTTTGATAAACCTAGTTGTTTTGGGCTTGACACATTGTATACAGTCAGGTCGACAATAAATAGGAACACTTAACGACTTTTTGCACGTTTTACTTGTTGAACACACTTCTTTGAATTGCACTTAAGTTGAAATATAAATTGTTTTTCTTGCCTTTCCTCATGCATTGCTAAATTATCAATATAGCACGGCTATATAAGGAGACGTATACTTAAAATGTGGCAATTTCGTTCCCCAATACCGAAACCTCTTTTCCTATATGGAAACACGTGCCATTATTGTTCATAAATGGCAGGAGCCGTGCTCAAACATTTTGTTACGCTGTAAATGTGTGAAATTAAAGTACATGAGTGAAATTTAGCACATTTGCTAATTTATGTTTTCCCAAAAATATACGCTTCACATATGTATAATGGGTTTATGGACTGTAAAATGTAATGCATAGATTCGTCCTATTAACGACTCACCATATGTTCAATAACAACTCGCCCAATCTAAATCTAACACATCGCCACATCAAATGTACACTGTTTATTACTTATCGACAAATTTCAAAACATGTGTACTTCAAACAATAATGCAAATATTAGTAAGAATAACAACATGAAATGTAGCATGACTGAATGCTTACTACTTTTTGGATGTGCAACTTATAAGTTATATGAAAGCTGATGATACAGAAAAAATCTGTTTAAAATCACCGGCATATATTCACAACTTAATGAATGCGTTTAAATACTGATTATGTATTATACTTGCATGAGCATGTAGTTTCTACGTTTTTCACATTGGTTTGTTAAATGTGTTAAGTTTATAAATATGTTTATACATTATAGCAATTACTGTGTAATAAATCTAATGATTTATATAAAAAAGAAGGTATACGTTTATATAGCTGTTTCATCGGTTCATAACGTCAGCATAAGTATATTATATAATAAAGCACGTCAAATATGTGTTATTTCATGAGCCATTTTCGTTTCAAACTTAAATGGATATCAATGTTTAATGCTATCGCGGTTTGTGACCAAAATGTATTTTCGTAACACTGAAATTACAAAATAAATAACATATCCGAAATCCCAACACAACTTTAATATCCGAAATGGCAATTCAATTGCGATTATTTCGAGTTAAGCATAATCAGGTCGCTCATTTCACTTATTATATAAGTTACCTTCTACAGTATTCGACATATATAGGATATAAACAATTCTTTTGATGTATGGACCGACTCATTTGTCATCAAAATGCATTAATATAAGCAACCTATCCCGTCCGACATTGTTTTGGTTTGTGCTATCTTAGTACGAAACGGGTACCGTGCTAACATATCATGAACTCTTGCCGACACTAAACATACTTATCGTCGATTGTTTCTGTAAAATAAGCCACTGGAGTCGTCAGGGTGTACTCCCCTGAATATCCACTGTCTTGTCTACAGATTATATCTCCGGCGGATTGTAGCAAATGCGTCTGAGGCGATTTAGCAGACCTCGTTCTCTCCCTTTCCAAGTTATCACAATCGCTTATTTTCAATGAATCAATGTTAGGGTGAAAGCCTTTTGATAGCGAGCTAGCTTCACTTTCTTCCTTTTCGCGGATCATTTCCTTCAGTCGCTGGTTTTCAATCAGAAGAATTTCCATCTTGTCGCTCATTTCGCGATGCTGTTGTCTTAGAACGGTGTCTTTCCTTTGTTGTTTCAATTCGTCTACTTGTTTTTGAAGCCTGCCCTCTTTCTGCTGTAATTCTACAACAATACCACAGACAATATCTTATTGTAATCGTAACATAAATAACTATTCATTCTGGAAATACAATTTTGCCATAAATGTTACACGAAGTTAAAGGTTAAAACATGCATGTAATTAATTAACCATAACAAACTAAAAAACTGAATATATTTATATTCATCAAAAAGCTCTTTTAAAATTATTTTTAATATAAAATAATACTAAAAACATGAATGCAAATCAGAGATTATTGAAATTAAACACTGTTTTGTAAATAACCTGAAATCAAAGCGTTTGCTTCGATGAGCTTGTTTTCAACTTCTTGTTTCTCAGCATTCGTCGTATCCTGCATTTCGTCTGCCTCGCAAAGCGCGTTCTCCAACTGCACAATGCGCATGCTCAAAATGTCAACTGTCTGGTTCATATCCGTCTGGAAATAATAATTAACGTTCTGATACGTGTTAAACCTATTTATGTTAGCTCGAATACATTCAAAACCTAACTGAGACAATTTTGAGTCAGTTTCCCGTGAAACCGGAAGTTGGTGTATTTGGAGAAGAATACGCCAAGAGTAGGCATCGAAAATATAATATTTCTAGATGAAATAACACTTTAGGGCGTGTGTGCCGAATTGACTTTACTAATAATCCGAATATACGTATTTAATAAAAAAAAACAAGAGATGTGTTCGTCAGAAATACAACGATCCTTACTGCGCCGCTTAAAAAAAAAATAAAAAAAAAAATAAAAAATTGACATTTGACCTTGAAGGATGACCTTGACCTTGAAGGATGACATTGACCTTGAACTTCCACCACACAAAATGTGCAGCTCCATGAGATACACATGCATGTCAAATATCAAGTTGCTATCTTCAATATTGCAAAAGTTATGACCAACGTTAAACTTTTCGGACGGACGAACAGATTGACAGACGAACGAACGGACGGACTGACAGTTCAACTGCTATATGCCACCCTACCGGGGGCATAAAAATACATAGTTTATTTGTTTTATTTAAACGCAATTAATAAGGTATGATTATAACAAATATTCATTGAAGGCGTTGTAAAATGCCAAAGTTATAAGCACGGTTCACGATCTTCTGAGACAACCCTTGTGCAATGTATAAATACATTATGTTTTATAATTTATTTGTTAACAGTCAAACCGTACGGCATAATTGTCAGCATTATACGAAGGCAGGTTTTAAAAGACACCCACACGGAATGATTGACATTACACTTGTAAGTTTACCATATCCCTTTTCAGGTGCGACTTGTACTCCTCGAGTTCGCCCATCCTGAGGTCCATACTCATTTCTCGTCTGCTGAGACGCCCCTTTTCCCGCTTTAAGACATCGGTGAGATCTCGCGCCACCTCGAGATGTTCTTTTAGCGTTTCATACAAGCTTCCGACTTTCTCGAATGAGGACGTGACCCCTGAAGACTGAAACATTTGCGCAATGACTTAAAATAAGAAATAAAAGCAAATTGTGATATGGATTATTACGAGTATATGTTATCTGCAAGTGTACATCTGGTTGGTGTCATTGAATCAGCTTTGTTAAGTTCCAGTATTAACTGTTATATTTACCACATGGATTGCATAATTATTGACCGACATAACTACATAATCTAAGTTCGATGTTTTAAAGGTTTACTTGTACGTGTCTATTACATTCTTGAAAAAGAAAACACAACAAAAAACGGTCGTAAATTTTGATAAACATTCCCTTTATTGTATGTGTTATCAAACAAAGATAGATTGTGAGAAACGCCAGTTGACTTTATCTAACACACGTTGTTGTCGACGTAATTGAAAAGAAAACCCGTACCTTAATTAAATTAAAATGAGACATTCGATGTTTTATGACACGCAACACAACGACTTCTTTAACACTCGAGCGTTGCAATTCAATGCTCTCATTTCCTAGCAACGGGTCACATTGACACGGGAATGCACATCTGGTCTTATTTTCCATAATGCAATTTCAAGATGTTAAAACCTAATGCAAGAGCCTTTCAATCAGTAATGCTGACGAAAGGGGGCTTTCGATCACGACGAACAGAGGTTCATATTGTTTCAAAAAATAATTTTAAAGAGAACTAGGCCAATAAGGATTTATTGCCTCGTTTTAACAGGTTATATCCCAAGACAATGAATGCATTATTTTTACAAAAGCGTGGCCAGCATTGAAAGAAATGATCCTCGCTCTGTGAAAAGGGGGTTAAATGCATGTGCGTTAAGTGTCGTACCAGATCATCTTGTGCAGTCCGCACAGGCTAATCAGGAACGACACTTTCCACCTAAACTGGATTTTTGCTAAGAAGAGACTTTTTTAAAACGAAATTTATCAAACAAGCGAAAAGTGTCGTCCCTTATTAACCTGTGCGGTCTGCACAGGCTAATTTGGGACGACACTTTACGCACATGCATTCAACCCCTTTTCAACAGAGCGAGGCTCAAATGTATTCAATAATAAGTAATACAGCCTAAACTTACGCTGAATACTGTATTAATACTAAGCATCTTAATAGAGTAACACTGTTCACCTTTATTGATGTATTATGTAAATGTGTAAATGTTAATTAATAACCTGCTGTCTGTCACAGTTTAGGCTTAAGGAGAAACAAGTGATGTGAACCACAAGGAGTATAACATTGGTGAAATGTCGTTAACACGAAGTACATCCTTCTTAACGTCATTAATAAATTATTGATTGTGCGAAGAAAACACGTTAATTGCCACTTTGGATGTGGCAAATTCGCTGGTTGATGTATCAATGTATATTAAGCTGATTACTGAAATGACTTTATGGTTTTAGATCGCTAAAATTTAATGTACATTGTATATGGGATTTCTGTGAATAAGGAATGCTTATGATAACGTTAAATTCAAGATAATGCCAGCGATCATTGTAGATAGTTCATATAAATAAATACTGGACTAGTGTGTAGTAAATATCACATATACATATTACAGCAATAACATTTATTTTGGATTGGTTTTGTTGATGACGTTTTTAACAGTTGTCCTCGTCAATTGATATTGGTCAACCGTTTAAATGTCATCCCCTCCACAGCGGGCCACAGTTTTGACTGTTCCACAAATGCCTACGAAAACATGCATATTTTATTTTCTCTTTAAAATACTAGTTAAACATTTTTAATATCTTGAATAGTAAATTAAACAAAAAGCTTATTATTTAATTTGAAAATACGTTCGAAAGTTAATTAGCGAGAACAACAATTAAAAAAAAGATGTTGTTCTGTCGAAATGAACAGTGAAAACATTATTTAAGCATGTTGATACAATCTCATACTATGCAAAAACGGTAAGAATGTGAGCTAAATTTGACACAAATATAATAGCTGATATTTGGTCGCTATCAGACACAATATAAAACAGTATACTGTAAAGTTCACAATTTAAGGAAACGCGTTTTTGACAGATTGACAAATGCAAGAAAAGGTCAATACAACCAAATAAGACAAGGCCTTGTTTTTCTTTGTTAAGGAATTTGATTAACCCTTAAATTGTAGGCTAAACGTATGACTCACTACTGACAGGGACACCCAAATGTCATACAAATGTACTACTGCTTTTTAGTTATTCGAGAAAGCTTATTGGTGTGTCATTATATACATAAAAGACTTAAAACAATTTGTTCAAAACTTATTTTCACTTGAAAATTAAATCGATATTTTTTAATTTCTTATACTCATTTCATATTTATTATATACATTTAAATATATAATTATATTATTTTAGACTGAATATCAAGAAAATGTAAATAATTTTAAACTAACATCCAATTGAGCACCTTTGTACAGTTTTTTTTTTCACCCCTTAACAAATAGGCGCCGGCACAAAATCTTCTTTTAAGAAGGAGTGCTGTATCTGAAGAAGAATGCGTGTGGAGGTAAATGTTATAAAAGGTACGCTACGCTTACCGCTAAGTGTCTATCCTCGATGAGTCATAGCACAAATACAAGTTATCAAGGCTATACTACAATAACCGCAGCGTTTTTATCCTCGATGTGTTTCACGCATATCGACACCTTATGAAGTCTACAGTACACTCACCGCCACGTATTTCCCCTAGACGTGTTTGAAGGAAACAGGCACGTGAACAATTCCTCGCTACACTTACAACCAAGTATTCCTCATTGAAACACAATGGTAGCAGGGCTACACTACACTTACCGCCACGTATTGCTCCTCGATGTGTTAAAAGCACACAAGCGGTATCAGGGCTAAACTACACTTACCGCCACGTACTTCTCCTCGATGTGTTTCAAGCACATATAACGGTATCAGGGCTACACTACACTTACCGCAAAGTATTTCTCCTAGATGCGTTTCAAGCACATATAACGGTATCAGGCCTTCACTACACTTACCGCCACATACTTCTCCTCGATGTGTTTCAAGCACACATAACGGTATCAGGGCTCACTACACTTACCGCCGCTTATTTCTCCTCGATGTGTTTCAAGCACACAACACGGTATCAGGGCTACACTACACTTACCGCCACGTATTTCTCCTCGATGTGTTTTAAGCACACAAAACGGTATCAGGGCTACACTACATTTACCGCCACGCATTTCTCCTCGATGTGTTAAAGCACACAAAACGGTATCAGGGTTACACTACACATATCGCCACGCATTTCTCTTCGATATGTTTCAAACACACAAAACGGTATCAGGGCAACACTACACTTACCGCCACGTATTTCTCCTCGATGTGTTAAAAGCACACAAAACGATATCATGGCTACACTACACGTACCGCAACGTATTTCTCCTTAGTGTTTTTCAAGCTAACAAAACGGTATCAGGGCTACACTTCACTTACCGCCATGAATTTCTCCTAGATGTGTGTCAAGCACACGCAACGGTATCAAGGCCACACTTTACTTACCGCCACGCAATTCTCTTCGATGTGTTTCAAGCACACAAAACGTTATCTGGCATACACTACACTTACCGCCACGTATTTCTCATCAATTTGTTTCAAGCACACAAAAACAATATCAGGGTAACACTACACTAACCGCCACGTATTTCTTCTAGATGTGTTTCAAGCACACAAAGCGGAATCAGGGCTTCACTACACTTACCTTCACGTATTTCTCCTCGATTTGTTTGAAGCACACAAAAACAGTATCAGGGTTACACTACACTTACCGCCATGTATTTCTCCTAGATTTGTTTCAAGCACACAAAACGGTATCATGGCTTCACTAAACTTACCGCCACGCATTTGACCTCGATGTGTTTCAAGCACACAAAACGTTATCTGGGCTACACAACACTTACCGCCACGTATTTCTCCTTGATTTGTTTCAAGCACACAAAAACACAGTATCAGGGTAACACTTCACTTACCGCCACATATTTCTCCTCGATGTGTTTAAAGCACACAAAACGGTATCAGGGCTACACTAGACTTACCGCCACGTATTTCTCCACGATGTGTTAAAAGCACACAAAACAATATCAGGGCTACACTACACGTACCGCAACGTATTTCTCCACAGTGTTTTTCAAGCACACAAAACGGTATCAGGGCTACACTTCACTTACCGCCATGTATTTCTCCTAGATTTGTTTCAAGCACACAAAAAGGTATCAGGGCTACACTACACATTTACCGCCACGATTTTCTCCTAAATGTGTTTCAAGCACACAAAACGTTATCTGGGATACACTACACTAACCGCGACGTATTTTTCATCGATTTGTTTCAAGCACACAGAAACCGTATTAGGGTAACACAACACTTACCGCCATGATTTTCTTCTAGATATGTTTCAAGCACACTAAACGGTATCAGGGCGACACTACACTTACCGACACGTATTTCTCCTCGATGTGTTTCAAGCACACCGACAGATTGTCAAGGCTGTCTACAAGCTCCTCCGCAGTGTCCACCAGAGCGATTGACCCTCGATGGTTGAATACTGGGTTTATATCCAGTTTCTTCGCCGCCATGGCGTTTATGATACAGCTGCTTTATTATTACTTTATTTGTTTCTTTAAGGTCATCACCTAGGAAAAGAATAACATAAGAAATAATTCATATTAAAAGAACAGCCTGCTTTGACATCCCCAAATGTCAATTTAAAAGAAAACTTATCTATTAAGTATAATAATTTGATTTTTTTCTGTCTCTTTGTTGTACAGAGTTAGTATATCTAAATGGGGAAACTGTATAACAACATCTTTTGATACGGTATTGAATATTAATGTTAATATGTAAAGAAACGATATAAAGAAATTATTAAATGTAATGAGAATTTATCTTGTGGCAAGAATCCATCTAAATCAAAACTTTCTACCCTTCAATAATATCATGAAGTTGCACACGAATGTGTATAACATACAGATTAATTAGAAACAATTACTTTGTGTTTAATCAACACATAACATTTTTGAAACGCATTTCTTAAAATGGTTCATAAACAGTGCAAACTGCATATGACCTGAGCAAATACATGTACAAAGTATTACGCAAAACGTGTTGATACTTATTGACGCTAATTAGTAAACATAGGTGTAAACACCATAAAGCACTAACCTGTGTCCTAGCGTACTGAAGTGTCCTATAACTACAACCTTCTTCTCATATCTTATCGTCAATTCTGTCGTTTTAATTTTCAACGATAACTCCGCTATACATAAACTTAAAATGCACTTGTTTATTACAACAATGACGCGTTTATACGCTCAATGATTTAAAGGCTAATTAACTAATAAAATGTATTAAATTATTCAAGTGTAACACGGCTTATTATTAAGTTATGAATAATATTGGTTTTTGCACTGTCACGTTAGGTTTATACACCTTCTAAACGTCGGAAAGGTGAATACTACACTCACCGACGGAGTTAAGGCGGATCGGTTTGAAAGATAAGAAAGGTGAACAGTGAAGATTGAAGTACAACTATTAGAGTACACACATTTTAGTACGTTGGTGTGTTTATTACACACGTTACATCAAGGTGATGTTCCAAAAGTCGTTATCATCCGAGCACAACGGTTTATTTCCGTTCCGGTACAGATGCATTCGTGAACGATCAACAAGCGTTAAATACGAGTAATGTTAGCATTCCACATTGAAGACTTAGAAGATCCTTATTCGAATATTCAATTATACGAATATTACGTTAGTACGTCAGTAAAACCTTTGAAAACTATTAATATATTTACTTTTTTTTTACTTAAAAAATTGAAATGTGGTATGAAGACATAATACTTTGTTTAAATAAGACCACTTTACGCTACATTTTTTTTCATAATTTGTCGAATGTTATATACGCATAATGCAAAATTTGTCATTCGCACAAATACATCATCGCTTGTTGTCTCCTTTAAATATTATTGATCAACGAAACAATTAAATACCATTTATGGAGCAATATATGCTTTTAAATAAAAACATCACAAAATGGAATCTTAAAAAAATAATCACGTGTAAATTGTCAACGAACATTGTTTTAAATGTTTTTAAATTCCAAACAGTATTGTGTATATATTACGTTTACATTGAGAAAACCATGCATGGTAGATAATGGAATGCTATCTATTGATTGTTAACATACAACTTTAAGACAGTTAGTGTGTTCTTTGTTATATGCTCATATTTTTATGATTATCTTTTACACTTTTTTTTCCAGACGTTTCGTTACATCGTAATACTGGTGTTTATTGTTTCGGATAATAAGCCTTTGGTAAATATGTTTTTATCGTGAAGTGACTAGTATAAACTCGTATTCACTTTTGTTTTGTTATCTAAGAAGATTGACACGGCAGACAATACCTGTTGTTGTTTTTTTTACCAAAAAGGAACCCTTCTTTATTCAGAAAAACGCAATATTTTAGGTCTATATTATTGACTCATTGATAGTCCTTAAAACATGTTGAAATAAATAACATACATAGATATTGCCCATCCATATTGGCTTCAATATTGGATTATTATTTAGCTGTCAAATCATGTTATGTATTGACCACTCGGCAAACCAGTCTACAAGTCTAGTTTATACAGATTTTGATCGAAGTGGAATGTCTTATAAACTAAGTGTATTCGTAAAGCATAATCAGTTTTTAGTGTAAAACAAGTAAAAGAAACGGTTAAACATTTGAACGTTAGGAACATCAGGAAAAACGCGTTTGTTGCGTGATCTGCATTTCTAGTCAATACTATATAACAATAAACGTTGACGTGGTATAACGACATTGAGTATATAATTTAGTTAATGCAAAGTAATCCCGTTTCTACCAAAAAATGGTTAAATAATGCTGGATGAATCGTAAAAAGTTCTTTTTTTCTTGTTTATCTTTTTCTTTTCAAGTTGACATTATCTACTGCTTTCCAACCGGTTTTACTGAAAAAGTGGAATAACTGGGAGAGTACAGGTATTCATATACAGAAGCATGTTTATATTCTGTAAATGTGCAGTTGTATTAAGGGACGATGGTGTGCAACTTGTGTATGCCATGCATGCAACTCTAACCATTGTTTTAGTATGTTTTATATACAGACCCATATGATTTGCGTCATGCTCAGTCTGGTCAGGAGTTACGCTGGTCGCGTATGGCAATTTTACGTTAGGCGTGTCATATTAGAAAGTGTCATCGTTAAACCTTAAAATCAATAAGCACAAGCACAAACACACAAAACGATACAAGTGCGATGAAGCACGTTCAAATTAGACGAGCTAATGTGATACTTTACCGTTTCAAGTGATATGTTCTTTTCCTCAATGGAGATATATTCTTAATCGCAAGGCTGTATTTGAAACCATATGGTAATGTTTTGTGATTTTAATTCAGACATTTAATCAATATATTCTTTGTAGATTCAATATTTATTTACGGGTTTGTTGTACAGCCTTGAAATGACATTATGGATAGTGAAAACATGGGCTATTCAAAGTTTTTTGAAACGAGTGAATGTTTTTTTTTCAGAACATAAGGTGAAGATCCGGTCAAGGCGTAGGCTGTTTGAGACTTAAACATATCACATGATAATTGGTTCAAAGGGTATACACATATGTAATTAAAACAGTGTTTGCTTAGCCATGATAAATTGAATGCATATGATAGATTGCTAACTTCAAACACTTGCATTGTCACAGTTTAGATAAGTGGTATACTATGTTTAACATTTTTTATATAGGAACATTTGAACAGAGTTCCACAAGATTTACAAAAATAATTAATAGCAGATATTGAGATATTTCCACAGAAGCAAACTGTATGGGTCACACTGTTGCTATTTCAAGTATTTCAGTTTACGTTGGCAGTCTGGAACGATTTCTGAAATAATTCGTTCGTAAATAACAATTTCACTAAAGATGCATCGAAACGGGAGTCACAATATCTTTATAAACCATTTCCTAAATATCAAAGATGCCTTAAATAGAACTGGAAAGGTTGAATTAACAGACTATGTAAAACCCATGGGGCTCTGCACAGGAATTCCATGTGAATGCACTCGGATGCTTGAATGATAAGCACAGAGAATACTTATTTTGTTAGTGCGATTATTCGAAGGTAATTTCGTCGCGCTGTAGAAATTATTTTGTTTTGGAATTGTGTTTTCATACTGACTTCATATTTCAACAGTTGTTTAACCCGCCAAATCTATAATAATTAATTGAAATGCCTTCATTAACACCGTGATCAAAAAAAGAAACAATAAGGGCGCTAATGTAATATTATACACTACTAACAATTTAAAAAACGGTTGGACTTGGCATTTTAAAAGTGAATACCGTTCCGTACGCTAGATCGTTAACTAGTTAAATTATACATTCATATGTCCCACTGATTCAGTACAAATGGAAATGTTTGGGGACTTTTATAATTTGTAGTCTATGAATATATCAAATATACAATACTAAAATGTACTAAATATTTTAATGTTTGTAATAATTTACACTACAGATTAGTATTTATATGTCCATTGAATCCCATGTAAACCAGTTTTGGGAAGTATTGGTGCATGATACAATATGCAAATAAATAACTAATTGAAACCGATTGTTTATGTAAAACACAAAAAAAGTTAGAAAACCCAAGACTTGTTCATCCTCTCCTGTATGTATGCAACATGAATCGCATTATGTGTATGTTGGAGAAGTGTCTTTATAAAATTTTTCGTGAGCTTTAGCATCATAAAAATCCTTATTGTCATCATTGAGTGACATTAGTAACAGAAACATGATCATGAGTGGGATAATGATATAACATCAGGATTTAATATGAATACATACATGTCAATCGTGCACAGCCGTCTAAACTATAAAGTAATGTACACGAAAAGAAGAATATCCAGTATTCAGTGCTATATCAGCCATGTACATGTTTTATTTATCCTATTCATACTGAGTTCCACACTTATTTGTCGTTTGCTGAGAGTCCGCTTTCATCGCGATTTTCTTTAGCTCTCCATACACATCTAGCAGGAAGTGCCACTCCTTGTTAATTGTGTCATTCCGGTTTCAGATTGTAATATATAATTTAACTTAAAGAACACTTGCTATGTTTGTTAAACAACGAAGTCTTAATAATGGCAAATTAGCAATTACAGTAATAAAAAAATGTCTTGGAAGTGCAATTTGCCTAGGAAGTCCCTGACCAATAATTATAACTAGTCTACCACGAGATTTGTAAACTTAACTGGAGATGTCGTGCGTTGATGAGATGCAAACATTGTTTCGGAAATCAAGATCGTAGAAAAGAGGGCTACTTTTACTTCATTTATGAGTAATGGCCGGTCATTTGTTAAAAGATTGATGCTATTGAACGAACACTTTCTTACCACATCAATGCGAATGCGACTTAAAACGTCAGTGGAAAAATGAATATGGAAACATTGGAAAAGGCTAATACAACGTGTTTGTATTTGTTATAGACACACGTGAATGCGCTTCAAGTACAGCATGACCTTGACATAATGTTTAAAAAATATTATGATCTTCCCCATTAAAGGGAAAAGATTGGGTAACACTGTTGATATTTCAAATGTTATGACCATCATAGAAGTAAACAGGAAATTTATATCAGGTTACGTTGGCCTTCTAGCACGATTTATAACATAATTCGTTCGGTAATACAATTTTGCGCTAAAGATGCATTGCTTAGTAGGACCATATCTTTGCTAAGCATTGTCTCAATGTCAAAGAAGCCTTTAACATTAATGGAAACTTACAATAACCAGACTCATAAGGCTTTGTGCACAAATGTCTTGAGAATACACCAGGATGGAAGATTGGCAATGAGTGATTTAATTAGTTTGTTGATTTTAAGGTACTTTTGACCCGCTGTATAATTTTGTTTTGAAACTGTATTCCATTCTAACACAACATGCACAACGTAAGGATTTACTTTAAGGCACCATACATAACATAAAACAAGTGAAGGGCATTTATTACACACCTAAAAAGGCAAAATAAATAGTATATACTAGTGAGACTGACTAAACATTCCTATAAGATATTTACATAAGCATTGTATTGACCTTTGATCCGCCGTTGTTTGTATGTATACAAACATTCATCGACAGTTGGAGGTAAGGCTAGCCAAATGCCGTAGTTATGAATAATGGATGAAAACTCAGATCGGTTTCAGTATAAAATTATGCAGGAAATTTCAACCAATCAAACGATACACATTTTCAAAACAGTAACGATGCAGAGGGTGTTTACTTTGTTATATTAACCGTGTATCGAAATCGTTTTTGTCGTATTTATCCTATCCAATTATCGTTGCTTTACAGATATAATTCGAATTGTATCTGACCATGAAGTGTCATTCCATTAGGTGGCTAGAGGCTACTTAATATTTATGAAACCATGTTTTTGCTTTCCAGTTTCCACACGGTAGTTAATGTACCAGCCGAACATATACCGTGGTTTCCAACGATGGCCACACTTTAGTCTTCTTTTAAAACAAGAGACCAATTAATGCCATCCGGATCTCCCCAACTTTGGAAAACACCCTCTAGTATGTAGATATGTAAAAAAAGTTTATACAAGATGTATAATATATAAATTGAATGCAGTTCAGTAATAGTCGTGCATATCTTGGTATATTGCATTGCTTTTGTAACTGCTTATTCCCGTATATATGCTGACTGTACTGTAAGAATCTACCTTCGACCGGTACAAAAAGTTCACCAGGGAACATAATTTTTTAATGCCCTTATTGCATTTCCTTCCGACTGTAAAATGTTTTTATGGAAAAGGCTAACGTTCTGTTTCATCTCGTTAAAATGAAGAGAGACTTCTTTTCTTCCGAGAAATTAATTACGCTCAGTACGCATAGGCCACTTTTATTTTATTTATGCAAATCTAGGAATGCTATTATAGGAAAAACAATCCAAAACATATCGTCTATAATGAATCTGGTAAAACGTGAAATTGAATGTGCATGATATGCTTAGTTATTGCGTTAATGTATAGGCTCCGACATTCGGAAATATGTTTTAAATAGTACCCCATGAAATCAACCTTAGTTTAAAATTAATGTTTTTCCAGTATTGCTAAACGAATAAAAACAGTTATTTAATGCAATTTTGTAATCGGTCGCGAACATTCCGTTGCATGTAACAATGTCCACTTTTAATTACCCACTTTATACTACGATAATATCCTCGTCTGCTCTTGCAACGTGTTAGTTATTTGAGTTCTTCAGCATATGAACACATTTTCGTATTTAGTTGCAGCCTTAACGGTAACGGTAACTAAACGATAAATGAGTTGATAGAGTAATTTAACATAGTTTTAAGTTGAAAAATGCCAATAAACGAACCCATTGTATAAACACTTATGCGTAGTTAGAATTTATAATTAAACAAGGAAAATGCTAAAGCGTTTTGTACAAAATAACTGTCTTCTTTCCTCGTGCTCCAGAAAACATTGTTTTCGTGAATACGTTTTAAAGTGTCAACATTTTCGAAAAACGATTTAATTTTCAGAATAAGTTTGTTCAAAACAAATTG
Source organism: Dreissena rostriformis (assembly GCA_007657795.1). Lineage (NCBI taxonomy): Eukaryota > Metazoa > Mollusca > Bivalvia > Myida > Dreissenidae > Dreissena > Dreissena rostriformis. The sequence continues at coordinate 480,081 of VMBQ01000882.1, read as the reverse complement.
ATTTTTAATGAAAAAGCACGCCCCTTATAACCACACCACTGTGATAATAACGTGAAAGGCATTGAACATGTTCGTGATTAGAAAAAAACATCTGAAAGAATGACAGTTAAGAAAAAAGCAAATGTTTATTTATATTTTCACAATCGCCTCATCCAATAATCACGTACATCTAATACAGTGTCATAAACGGAAAAGCGCAGAGCGCGTTTAATTTACATTGTGTAGTATCTGCACTTCACATATTAATTGACTGATTACGGATATTTCTGTCGACGTTCAACGTGATCCTCTTTGTTGTTTATAAGAAAATTAATCCTAAAACCGGATGATGTATGGTGAATGGTGAATTTAATACGTGTTTTCCGGAGCTAGCTTAGGGAGACACGCATTACCATATGAATGGGTAATTGATGCATTCTGTCTCATCAGACAGTAATATCATGAAAGGCCATTGTGATTCATTTATTTATGGTAGACGTTTGTTATAACAAATGATATTAATATAATAATAACGTAGATGCGCTATTTATCTGATTAATTTTACTCCATTGATATGCTATAAAGATATTTAAGCATAATTAAGGATAAAACAAAAACAAGATTTTATTGTTTTACTATCATTTTATTATTTTGGTAAATAGCTTTGACAACCTTTTGAATGATTGTTTCTACACCAAACTGCGAAACTATGAAGATAAATCAACATATTGTATTATACAACAACTAACAAAAAATTTATTAATACGGTTGTAGATATTACATCATGACATTATCACAGCTCGGGCATAGCCTTACATGTTGCGTTATTGTGAATATGTTGAAACAGAAGTTTACATTATCAACAGTATGTTTTGAGTAGCAGATCCTCTAATTTAAATTGAATCTCTTACTCAATATTTATAATACCAAACAATGAAACTCCAGAAACTATATCAGTAGAGAAATTCTTGTTATAATCCAATACTTGTATAACAGAAAACCAACTATAATCACCGCCTTGGAACGGTCAATGCAAAGCAAGTTAGGGTTATTGCTCCAGAAATTTATAAAACAAACTAGGTATAAGAAAGATCACAAATAGGTTTAATCCACATAGCAGAAATTAGCTTTACTGCTTACAGCCGCTGAAGACTGAAACGTGACAACTTTGAAAATATGCCCGTACATAAATACATGTACATTCTACTGCAACCACACAGCAACAAGTCGAAAATATATCTTGTTAAACGTTGTTTATCAGGTTGAAAGTCATATCCTACTAAAAGCTTATTTAACATAGATTAGTATTGCATTGACACAAGTGCACATCTTTGACAAGGTCAATATGTTTATCTTTGACCTCTATGACAAAGACCTGAAATTTAGACTTTGCCATTCCTACCGGACAACTTCGGAAGCGCAAGTTACTAAAAGCGTCCCTTACGGTGAAACAATCAAATGTTGGTAGAGGTGGAACTTAAATGAATAAAAAAAGAGTTATACGTCAGTCATTTAATAGTGCAGTTACATCAAAATACATTTGTCCATCAATTTAATTTCTATTTTAAATGGTTCCATTTATAAAACAAACGATGCGCTTTTTAAATTAAATAATCAAAGGGTATTTTAAGTATGAACTTGTTTTGATAGTCAATGTAATCAATGTTAAATAACAAAAACTGTCACGTGACCCCAAATGTCAACGTCAGAAGGCGTTTTACGAAGGATAACAGCCGCACTAGGTAGGTTTTTTGTCAATATCTTTGCTGATCGTCATCTGTCTTTTATACGACCTAGTGCGGGCGATAAGGCATGCATAAAGCTTGCGATCGGTATATCACGCTTGGTGTGTGCTGCTTTGGTCTTCGAGAACACTTCGACACATATTTTCATTGTAGAAGCAAACGTCAGTAGTAAAACATACAAAGAGTCGGTGTTTACACTAATAAACGATAACAGAACTATCTTTGCGTTACCGGACGAATATATGTTACATATATCTTCGCATAAACAAACGAAAATATGTATCGGATAATAAATATACGTTTTAAGAGAAGAAACAAATATGGCAAACGTCAGTAGTACATTTAAGAATGGCAAACGTCAGTAGCCAAAAAATGCAAACGGCAGAAGCGGATTATATGCAGGCGTTTCATTTAATGCAAAACACGGAGAAAATGTAATATATACTAATTTCGAGTTAGATTATAACAAATTAAGATTGATGTCACAATGCACGACATATATAATTTCAGCAACAACAAAAATTAACAAATGTAAATATATTAATATGTATATTTATTTGTGCATTATACTATTTCATCTGTTCGAATATGTTCTTAAACATGTTAGTATCATTTGATGGTGTCAATGATGATAACTTTGTATTGTCAAAAGTGCTAAGGTGTTTGTTGTTTCTTTCAGCTTAGCCTCAACTTAATGGTTTTGTCCCCGACGATAAAAAAAACATCTGCGTCACCAGCCGCCCAAAAGCGGTATACACTAAAGTCTTTGTTTCAATACAGTTTGAGGTACTAGTATACGGTTTGTTTATGCCCATGTAGCCATTCTACGGAATCCGGATAGTGCCATCTATAATCTCGCCCTTCTTACATCAAGGGCGACACACGACACACGAAGCCATACACAATATTTTGCGCGACATACGAAGCGACACACGATATTTTGCGCGATACACGAAGCGACGCGCGGGAATGTACCACGAAATATCGCCCTGGTAGGTAGCCCAAAAGGCGCTATATCGCGCTATATTTTCCACGATATATCGCCTTTTGGGCTACCTACAGAAGGGCGATATGTTGTGGTACATTCTCGCGCGTCGCTTCGTTTATCGCGCAAAATATCGTGTGTCGCTTCCTGTGTCGCGCAAAATATCGTGTGTCGCTTCGTGTGTTCCGCAAACAATCGTGTATCGCTTCGTGTGTCGTGTGTCGCCCTTGATGAAAGAAGGGCGAGATTATAGATGGCACTATCCGGATTCAGTAGAATGGCTACATGGGCATAAACAAACCGTATATTAGTACCTCGAACTGTATCGAAAAAAAGACTTTAGTGTATTCCCCTTTTGGGCGGCTGGTGACGCAGATGTTATTTGTTATCGTCGGGGACAAAACCATTAAGTTGAGGCTAAGCTGAAAGAAACAACAAACGCCTTAGCACTTGTGACAATACATGGTAATCATCATTGACACCCTTTAAATTATACTAACATGTTAAAGAACATATTGGAACAGTTAAAATAGTATGAGGCACAAATAAATAAGGGTAAATATTGATATATTTACATTTTTTATTTTTTGTTGTTGCTGAAATTATATATATTGTGCATTGTGTCATCAATCTTAATCTGTTAAATCTAACTCTAAATTAGTATATTTTTTTTTCCGTGTTTTGCATTAAATGAAAAGCCTGCATATATTCGGCTACTGTCGTTTACAATGTTTGGCTACTGACGTTTGCCATTCTTAAATGTACTACTGACGTTTGCCATATTTGTTTCTTCTCTTTAAACGTATATTTATTATCCGATACATATTTTCGTTTGTTTATGCGAAGAAATATGTTATAAATGTTCGTCCGGTAACGCATAGATAGTTCTGTTATCGTTTATTTGTGTAAACACCGACTCTTTGTATGTTTTACTACTGACGTTTGCTTCTACAATGAAAATTTGTGTCGAAGCGTTCTCGAAAACCAAAGCAACACACACCAAGCGTGATATACCGATCGCACTATGTCGTATGAAAGCCAGAGGACGATCAGCAAAGATATTGACAAAACACCTACCTGATGCGGCTGTTATCCTTCGTAATACGCTTACTGACGTTGACTTTTTGAGTCACGTGAAAGTTTTTGTTCACTCACAGTGATAATGATGTTAATAAATATGAACGCTCTTCGAAATTGTAAGTGGAATGTTCTTGTGTTGACGCAAATCAGCATAGAAAGAGTCATTTTAGGCGCACATTATTGGTTTTTTATATCGATAGTGTCTTAAACATGTTATTGTATCATGCGAATTAAGATGAATGTCAGAGATATGGCAAACTTACTACATTTTATTACTGTTTTTATGAACAATTACTCCAGCAAAACACGTTTGCTGTCACATTTATTGTGTCAATTTTACGGCCTTTATCCTTGTTATTCAAAGGGTAAGTGCGGGATGACATGAACCAGATATTTGATATCTTTGTTATGAGCTAGAAACGCCGTGAACCGAATATGATAGTTTATCTCACGCCCAATATATATCTGTCAATATTTGTACAACCTTTACAATTACTACTACTACTTTCAATAATTCTTCTCGATTATTGACTTTAATGCTTGTGTGGGAACATTCACAGAATGCATTTTGATGCACTTCAAGAAGGTTAAAATAATCAAACGAAAACTCTTGCACTTTTGTTCGACGTCAGGCTTAAGTACAGAAGAACGCCAATGGGCAAGCATTTGGTCAAGCACATAATGTTAATTTACACATATATTTAACATATTATTAAAAAATCAGTATATTCTTTGGCGGTTCGAGCGTTCATTGGTTTGCATTTGCCTGTCAGAAAAACCCATCTGTCACGTGGTGAATGATTTGGAAAAATACATTAATGCATAACACTCTGGCATGACGCATTCACAATTCCATATTAAAACACAGATCTGATGCGTTGTTCCGCTATTGCAAGTACTATCGTAATAACTAGAATTTAATTTCAAATTGTTAGAATTCATCAATATCATGCATGATGGTATTAAGGATATTTTTATGCGCGCAGTGGTTCCAACTATCAATTTAATATCGTATATATCTTTTACCATCAACATCCTTTTTTTCGAAATAAAAGTGATTTGAATACGAAAAATACCTAATATTTATTATATGCAATCATTTTTAACAATCATAAATTATAATTGAAAATTAGAATTAATCAGTTTGATATTAGTAACGAAACTTTGCAAAACAAGAACAACCCACAATCAAATTGTCAAGAAACCAAAAACATCATCGAATAGATTTGCATATACTTTCACGTTCGACTATATTCTCTTTCATTGAAATATCATCTATAATATGTTTGAAATTGTAATAAAATTGTAATTGAAATTGTATTGTTGTTCATGCGACTGAAAAAGCAACTTAATATCTGTTTTACAAAGTGTCATCGGTTTAGATATAGAAATTACACAGGAATTATCGGAAGTTACAATGTTCACAAAGAAAAACGAAAATACGATTTTCAAAATCACTAGGTTATTGTTATTCGATGAATGAACATAGCAACCTGCGTGTCTTAATATGTTAAAAATAGTAGCACGTGATTGCATAATCCAGTCTAATGATACCGATCGGTAGACAAACACTTATGGAGAAAATGAATAACGCAAATGTAGTTAAAACGATAAAAGTAAAATGGTTCGCAAAGTGTCAATATGTAGAACATTACAAACATTAATAAAGGAATTTAACGCACTTACTACACACACATTTTGTTGAACTTTTTACCAGATTACTTTGTAAAACATAAGTATAATTTATGATCCTAACATATATTTAATAACTTGTTATATATGCCATTGAGTATAAAATAGAAGGCTATTTCGAAACGAAATACCTATTGTCTAAAATTAAAGCCTTTGCTTTGAGAACCTGGCTGTCAGCATCTTGTTTCTCAACATTTGTCATGTCGTGTATGTCTGCCTAACACGTGGCGTGAGAATCTGTAATTAGTAACTCCAAACGTCTAGTATTACTTCACATTAACACACATACATTTCATATTACAATGTGTATGCTTTCCCAACGCGTGCAGAGCATGCTCTTAAACATATGTGTATTTCTAATTGGATTTAAACATGTATTATAACACTTATGCAGTGTAACTATTAAATGGATTCATCGTATCGGTCAACCCGCGTATTGTGGTCATACAAACATGACCAGTGGTTTTTCAGTAACTTATTAAAAATCTAAATACAAACTAAACGACGTCTATAACATGTTCTGATGTGGTAAAATAAAAACAACAACAGCAAATATCCGTATAGTGTGATCTATAACCACAATAACACGTGTAATACCATGTTCCTTTCCAAGTTCGTCGTGTATATTTAGTTCTTCCATCCTGAGTTTCACACGCATTTCTCGTCTGCTGAGACGCCACCTTTCTCTATGTAAGATACATGTGACCTCGTGCCTTCTTTCTTTTTTTTCTATAATCTCTCATACAAACTTCCGGTATTCTCAAAGGAAGAGGTACCAGCGTTGTTTTTACTGTAATATCATATTGTAACACAGACTGTAAGTGTTACATTGTTATTGCCATTAAATGTCTGTTCGTTGTTGATTCTGGTTTGAAAAGTAAGTGTGTTGGCTGTTTTAAAAACTTTAATTGATTAGCCGAAAGAAGAACACTAGAAAAGTATCTGACTGTGTTATTGTGTTGGTCATTTTTTACATTTTCAATCAAACCTCTCTTTTCTTTAACAGAATGCCCTTTAATGTTGACGTTTTCACACAAATAAACCTTGTATGATAAGCCACGTGACTCTATCTTGCAGACATTTTAATCAATGTAAAAAGGAAACCCCAATCTTAATCAAAGAAAAAAAGTCAATCCGATATTTTATGACACGCACACAAAGACTGATTTTGTATATGCGTTACATGCCAATCTTCCTTTCCTAGCAACGAGTCAAATAAGTTATAAAATGTACATCTAGTCTTATTAATGCTTTTGTTTATTTCAAGATCTTCAAATCTACGGAAATAAACTTTTAAGCCTTAACGCCGACGAAAGTAGACTTAATGTTAAATTGTTTCCAATAAGAAGTGGGCATAAACAAGTTACTCGTTTTCACAAACATTGCTTACGTTTCTTTTAACATTTAAAGTTGATGACAACATGCAGCGACATGCACACATCTTCCAAATCGATTTCAAGAATTGTTCATAAAGTAAAAAAAAGTAGATACAATCGAATGAGCAGAAACTTAACGCTGCATATATGTCTACTAAATGAGTTTTAATCAAGGCGGAATTGTCATCAATATCTCTTTGAGGTGTGTTTTCAGCACATCGGACGTTATCGAGACTTCACTAAACTTACCGCTACGTATGTCTCCGTTATGTGTTTCATGAACACTAACAGATCGTCATAACTACACTATTATAAACTCTACGTGTTTCTCTTCGATGTGTTTCAAGCACGGTGACGGATTATCAAGTGTTCACTTCACTAATCTATACAAATATCCCCGTGATGCATTTCATGCACACAGACAGTCGAGGCTACACTACACATACCGCCATGTAGTTTTCCTAAATGTGTTTCAAGCGCACTGACGAATTATCAACGCTAGATTACAATTACTTCTATGTATTTTCCGTGATGTGTTCCACAGACATATTGTTGAGGCTACATTACATTTTCCGACATGTATTTGTCTTTGACGTGTTTAAAGAACTTTGATTAATTTTCAAAGCATCAAGAAATTCACCTCTGCTTATTTTTCCTCGATGCGTTTCAGCACGACAGATTTTCGAGGCTACACGGCACGTACAACATTTATTTCTCGTTAATATGTGCTGTACGCACACTTGACATATGATTATTACTGCTCTTTGCAAAAAGGATAGATGTCAAGACATATTACACTGACATTTATTTCAATGATTAGGAACAAGCGCGAAAACCACTGTATTAAAGTGAGTTATTTATAAATTTGATTGTTTTAAATAAGACAAATGTTAGTGACGCTGGTTCATTGAATATAGCATTGCAATAATATCAACCCGCAGTGATAATGTCAAAACGTAAACACCCAAAATAGCTATGTCGTATATTTATTAACGTTTACTATACAAATCGTCCTATTTTGTACCTTTAACAAAAGATATGTTCTTGATTGAATGTTTTTTTAAACTTTAAGAGTTTTGCTTTTTTATATGTGACACATTTTGGCGTTTTAATCGATAGTGTGACATGCTTTAAAAAATAGAATGGTGTCAAGTATAATTAAAGTATACCATTGATTATTGTTTAAATAACTAAAGTAAGTATTTTTGAACCTCAGTATAATTACTGAAACTTGTAAAAACATCAAGTCGCCGTATACTGATAATAGTTCACTACACCAACATATTTTAATAACTCTTTCTCATTCTATTTTTATCAAGCGAATGCTGAATATTGAGACAATACATTTTCTCTTTTTGTTTATTGAGACAAACCTGATTTGTTTAATTGTGCTATTTTGTATTGACTCATAGATCATAGAAAATTGTGAGATGCAATCCATGAGGAATTATTGCCTCGACATAATGGGTTCAATATTGGGTTATTATCTAGATGTCAGAACATGTGCTGTATTAACCTGTTTTCAATCTTGTCTACTGGTTGAGTATAGAATTTGATTGGAGTGGGAATGTCATTTATAAAGTTTCGACATATTCCGTAAAAAAGTAAATTTGATTCGTATAATTAGAAATGGCGTAATACACACGAAAGCAATATATTGTATTACCTGTGAGATAACGTTGATAAATCAACAGTTTTGTTATAATAAATGGCATTTTGTGAATGTGGTGGGATTGACGGAGAAGTGCATTAGATTTGTTTCTCTTCATGTATAATTTAATAAAACTAATGATTGCAATCCGATGCATCTGGAACAAAGTCTGGAAAGACATCAGTTACCATCAGATAAGGATAGTGGTTAACTTTCGGAACTACACTATCTTAAACATGTTTTATGACTATGTTATCAGTCCTTGATTAACCTTTACAGAACATGCTGTATTGAATAAAATACCGATGATTATGCAAAGTGGAATTATGTATGTAAATATTTGAAATTGTATTTCAAGCACAATGTTTATCAAGAAACGTTTCTGGGATGAAAGAACATGAGTGAGATAAATATTTAATTTTCAATGTTATAAAGTAAGCATTTAAAAAATGTGCTGGGTTTGAACAAAAGCACACTTATCCACATTAAATCATATATTACTTTAATCTGTGCATACCTTCTTTATACTCATACTACAATTGTACTACTTATGTGCGCATTTGCTCCGCATGTATTGTTCGGTATAGGGTATCGTTTACATGCCCACACTACTCGACCTAATGCAACATTCAACTGGGGTTTGTTTGGAGCATTAACTATTGTTAATGTACCAACAAGTAACACATTCATACTAAAATAGTGTTGTCGTTCCTACATATGAAATATTGCTTAGTATTACCGAGATAGGGCTGCCATAACTTCTAATTGTTTGCATAATGTTTAGAAACAATGACGATTAAACCCTTGAACTAAAATTAAAAGTGTCATCACTGTTTGCGTTACCGTCACTTTTATTTATTTTATTTCGATTTAACAAATTAACGTTTCAGTTTTCCGTTTGAAATAGTTCTGGCAAGGAGTGATAAGACATGAAGCAACCTACACTGATTATATTCACGTTAAAAATATATCTTTGCTTGCTTGGATTGTGAAACATGTAGTCATGAATGGCATTAAAACGGAACACACACCTTTATTTCCTTAAACTGGTATGAACCTCATTTTTAAATATGAACTTGTTTCATTACACGTCATAAAAGAAAGTTTGTTCTTAGATAGCACAAGCACTCTCTTACCTAACCTTCATCGGATGCCAATAAATATTTTTTACATGTGTGCTGATAAGCATAAACGTATAAACAATATGAAAAACGATATAGCGTTTCTCTTTATATAGCCTGAAATCGCGATCTGTGGCAATCGTATACGTTTTAAAATCTGTATTGCTCGATCTATATATCAGCTTTATAAAGCATCTTACTAAAGCAATCTCCAAAGGGTATACATAGCAGTAACATAATCGCGATCAACGATAGTTTGCGATCATAGTATTCTACATCATCTATATAACTAAACGAATCAATATAATCTTAAAAGTTAATGTATTTTTTTGATTACATTTAAACCAAAAAATCGTTTAGATGTCCATACAAAATTTCTTTTTTTTAAAAAAATGTCTAGCACATGAAGATTGGGAGAATCTGTTTTCCGACTGTATAACATTGCAACCTATAGTATGGCCATTGTGAAGAAACCATGCCTTGTGTGTCGAACAACAAGGTCGCATTTAGCAATAATGGCATTTGAAAGTGTTCGATATTGCCTTTAGCCGCAGTATTACATTAAAGTAAACCACACGGGGTTTGCTATGTTAGCTGAAGATGTCCGATGTTAATTATAGGGACACTCTATACCGGAAATTATGATGTGGAACAAGGTTGTTAGTCTGACTGTTCGTGAGACACAACGATACCATTTTACAGCGACTGATGCGAATGATTTTTCTGAGGAGGTTTGTTAGGGAATATTATTACAATCCAATGCACGACAATGTTACGCACAGGCGCATATACCATATATGTTCTATGTAGAAACATATTTGTATACGTGTTCTTTCATGTACAAAAGGTATCTGTATTCATTCAGTAAAAAAAAAACGTTAAGAGAAAACTATGGTTTATTTAGTATTGAATCATTGACTGGTCTTAATAACCCTATATCTGGCATTATATCTTGGTATAAGGCTGTGGGTTATAAAATGATAAGAATGATAAATTTGAAACCAAATGTATGGATACTATACATAATCAAAATAAAATATTGCAATAGAAAGCAATTTATCCACTCACTCTATCATGCCTAGTAAGAATTATGGTGTACATACGGGCTATAGAAAATACTCACACTGATAACAAACCTAAAAGAGGCATACACACACAACACATATTATAAATGCCAAACGTCACCAATTACTACCATTATTAGCATGCATTTTAATCATCGTTAGTTTTTGTTTCGTTTTACAGCCGTAAACATGAATTAGTATATAGGATGTATTCAAATATTTAATGTTATGATTTTAAATGTCATTAACAGCACCGAATCATTTTCAAAAATAAGAGAGGGATTAAAAGACAAAAAGACAGGTAGCAATTTAACAATTTTCATGTGTCATGTTCACTTGCTTGTTTAAGAAAGAAACGTATAGATACATCTATTTACTGGTGCTACAAGAGACTCTATTATTACTTTGTACGTGCATTGTGTTCTTTATTTTCTGAAAATAAACTTAACTTTCATGGAAACGTTCTTGTTATAATATGCAGACTTTTCACTTCATCTGTAAGTTTTCCGTTATATTTTGGGACTTTGGTTTGTATTTATACAGGCACATGTTAGACAGTCATCGTAAGGGCTATCTTTCATTTGGTCGTTTCGTCAGCAAGCATGTGGATATTCCCAAGAGCACAAACACAAAACGATCAACTTGAATGTTTGGAATTGAAAAAAACAAAACAAAGAGCACCATACAGTGATTATATGCACGTTTAAAATATCTCTTTGCTTGCTTGGATTGTGATAAATGTAGTCATGAATGGCATTAAAACGAAAAACACACCTTTATTTCCTTAAACTAGTATGAACCTGATTTTAAAATATGAACTTGTTTCATTACACTTCATAAGAGAAAGTTTGTTCTTAGATAACTAGCAGGAGAACTCTGTACCAAACTTTCATCGGATGTCAATAAATATGTTTTACACGTGTGCTGATAAGATACCAATGATATAGCTTTTCTCTGTATATAGCCGAAAATCGCGATCTGTGGCAATGGTAGACGCTTCGAAATCTGTATTGCTCGATCAATATATCAACTTTATATAGCATCTAACTTTGCATTACCATCTTCAAAGGATATACATAACAGTAACATAATCGAGATCAACGATAGTGCGCGATAATAGTATTCTACATCATCTATATAACTGATTGAATCAATATAATCTTAAACGTCAATGTATTTTCTTTAAACAAAAACACACTTAAACACAGACATTTGCTTTTAGCTGTCCATACACATTTTCGTGTGTTTTTGTTTGTGTGTAAAGAATGGCTAACACCTGGAGATTGAGAAAAGCTGTTTTCCGATTGTACAACATTGCAACCTTTATTATGAACATTTTGAAGAAAACATTAATTGTTTGTCGAAACACCCAAGGTCGCATTTATCAAAAATGGCATTTTAAAGTGTTTGATAATGCTATTCGCCGCAGTATTCCATTAAAGTAAACCACACGGGGTTTGCAATATTAGCTGGAGATGTCCGATGTTAATTCTATGGGCACTCTATACCGGAAATTATGATTGGGAAGAAGGTTGTTAGTCTGAATTTACGTGAGACACATACAAACGAATACATTTTGCAGCGACTAATGCTAATGGCCGATTTTCCTGATGTGGTTTGTTGGGTGCAAAATATACTACAATCCAAGGTACGACAATGTAATGCAAAGGCGCATATATCATTGCTATTAGGCTCCTCTATTATTTTGTACTTCTTTTCATCATGCACTATGCCGCTAAAGATATTTCAATAAGATAAGCTATCTGATATTATGCTGTTGAGAAAATTAACTAAACTTTCGTGGACATGTTCTAGTTATAATATGCAGATTGTTTACTTTATCTGTCAATTTTCCGATATAGTTTGGGATTTTGGTTTGTAACTTGGTAATATTACATGAATACAACACGCATCATCGTTCTTTGATGTTTATGCAGGTACATGTTAGACAGTCATCGCAAGGGCTATCTTTCATTTTGTGGTATTGTTAACAAGCATGTGGCTATTTCCAAGAGCACAAACACAAAACGATGAACTTGAATGCTTGAAAGTGATAGCTTGCTTAGTATTTACTCTTTGGCAATTGCAACATTATAATTAATTTTAAATTACCTTCTGAAACGTCAGAGGAGATACAAACGGAAATTCAACGTTAAATTGGAATCAATGTTATGAGGCTTTGCTATCAAACGGACTATTATTCAAAGTATTTTGAACATTTGCGCACTAGTGCGTTTGATTTAAACTTTGAAAAGGATTCATATGTTTCAATTAGTGCAGGAAACTCAACCTGGTCTCCGTTTTACACGATTCTTACACGATTTGTAAACTTAAGCATTCGTTTTAAAAATTCATCTTAGGTTCTCCAATTTATTAACATTTGTTAAAAGGAATTCAGAGTGTCTACAAAGTAATTAAATACATGAAACGAAAGTATTAAAATGTATGATTTAGTAAAATATAATTTAAATATAATTACATGAATTCAAACTATGTGTCACATTTAAAGAATTGCTTAAAAAGCTTTGTAAAACAGAACAATGGTCATGGCGTACGTTTTTAATTAATTAAAATTTACATTAAATATATATTTTTTAAGGGACGCAATTATTTGATTTAAACAAGTCTGCTTTCGTCGTCTTTAAATGCATGCATTTAAAAGGTTTGCTACGTGACTGCATTCAGATAGTGGCACACTGTCGCTATTTCAAGTGTAATGTACGAAGAATGATCAAACTGGCAATATATCAGGTTAAGCTGACAAATATGTACGATTTAATACATGCTTCTTTTGTAAATACCTTGTTGCACCGAATATAAATCAATACTGGTGAAATAAACCTTTATTAGCCATTGCCTTAAGGTCACAGAAGCATCGAACAGAAATGGAAACGAATAATTACCTCACTCTGTCTACTAGTAAGGCGCTGAAAGTACAAGATTTCCATGCGAAGACAACAGTATTCATAGAAAATAAGCGAGAATTAATACGTGTTTTTTAACGATACTAGTGTCCCGCTGCAGATTGAAGTTAACATGTCTTTTAGACAGACACGAAACATTACTTTAAGAATTTGTTTATATAGAAAAAGTAACTAATTATCAACATAATAGAAGTAAACATACACTTTAGATGTTTGACCATATATATCAAATGTTCCAATTGAATGCATATGGCGCAAACTAATGAATGTCAATCAATATAGTTTATGTGTAATTATACGAAAACGTATACCCCAAGGAGTGAGTCCGCAATGAAATGTTGGCAGAGGAAATTGTCGACCATAAATACACACACCTGTCTGCTTTGGAAATTATTGATATATATCAAAATGCGATGCTGCGAATAATTGGATGTTGCAGATACTTACACACAAAAATGAAGCCCGTTTTTAGATTATTCCAGTCTGTCCATTTCAATATGAGGTATCGAGTATTAACTAAGTTTATAGTATTATATGTAAATCCGGTGTCATCTGGCAGCATATAAAGTACTGGTTAAAAGCGGAATTATACTCAATCCAGAACATATGGTTCACATCGACGATTGCGTCATTATTGTACATAAACTTGAAAATAAAATGTTACTGCATTTTTGTCGTTTTTGAAATTGATTTACGTCCTACGTTTAAATTACATTGTTACATGTGAACGAAATTGTATGGTCATTGCTACTCATTCGGCTACAAAATATTTACTGCAAAATATAATGAATGCATGCCTTACGTTTTTGTATTCACTGCGAAATGTTGTAAGTGATACAACCCGGTTTCCTGGATTTAATTATCTGACGTATCAATTTCTCATAAAATCTAAGTTAATGGTAATGAACGAACTATCGTTTGCACGAATTTATTTTGGTAGCGACCCAGATGAGGGACCAGAATGTATGTCTTTTAGTTTAATGATTACATAAAACTTCCAAGTGAATTGAATTGAAATTGTGGCTTATATAATACCAGAAGCTGTATTGAGCTTTTACACACAAACATGCGCCAACTAAGTATTCTGGTTCCGAACGCAATTTTTCGACGGGTACAAATCTATTAACATGTGATTCATGTTTGTCCAATATATTAAACAGTTATCATAATATCAAGAACCGTTTGGTACCACGAAAAAGTCACCACTGTACACTTTAAAAACGTTAAACTTAAAACTATAAAAACGTTTTATTGAAACGATGATATAAATAGTACCTTTTACCATACAGTTATTTTATCTTAAAACAGTATGCAGTAAAATCGTTATTATTTCATAAAGAAATAGTGCACGTTGATTCCTGTGTGCTTTTATGCTCACTCATGGTGTATTATAATCATCTTGTGCGTAAGTTGTTTTATTAGCTTGTTAGCACGAAATCTTACAATTATTAATAGACGAAACCTCATAAGTTGAAAAAATTGCTTTAAAGAGGATTGTTATATCACTAGCTTGTATTATAATGATGTTTGTTCGATGTAAAACTTCCCATTTAGACACATACATAAAAAACTCAAATAAACAGAACGTCTGAATCCTCAAGCTACCACCCCCTCTCACAAAAACTAAAATAAATAAATAAATAAATAAATATTGGTTGAAAACAACAATTCAAACATTAAACACATATTATTTTCAGATGCTGAATAGAATTGCTCGTTTTGAGCATCAATAATATGAATTTATTATCTAGACAACTATGGTATGTGTTCAACATTACTAAAAGGACCACTATCAGTTTCAATTTAGTTTCAATATTCGCTTCTACTTTAATAGAAATTAAATTAAATGGAAAAACGAAAGGAGATGGAATCTCAATAAAAAAACGCATTTAATTGTTTGAGTAATTAACACACATACGTTTGTATTTCGTTTATCTATCTCAAC
The DNA here is from genome assembly GCA_007657795.1 of Dreissena rostriformis. NCBI lineage: Eukaryota > Metazoa > Mollusca > Bivalvia > Myida > Dreissenidae > Dreissena > Dreissena rostriformis. The sequence continues at coordinate 464,519 of VMBQ01000882.1, read as the reverse complement.
TACACGTTTCAAATACCAGACATTGACGGCAATTGTATCAACCGAAAGCTTATCACAATTAGCGCGTGTTCATGTACGTGTCAAATATAAGCATTTGCATTTTGTTCGGCCAGGGTCATAATAGTTGACAAATGTTCATGAAAGATATGCACATACAACTTTCTAACAGATGGTACAACGTGTTACATTTATAAATTAAAATTTGCAGATACGAGAATGAACCATTTTTAACTTGTTAATGTCTATACTGACAAAATTAGTCAAGTGAAGTCAGACACGTGTTTCGTAGTGATAATACAGTTTAAGTATGAATAATGTATGAAACTTTGACTGTCGTTTAAACTTCAATATAGATTGGTTAATACAAAAGTTACTGGCGATCAGGGCATGAATACACTGAGTCTGAACATCCTGATATTGCATGGAAGTGTTTTGTAATAATATGTGTACGCTGAGTACACATCACACATCCAGAGTTGATCAAAGTATACCATAGAAATACAACATATCTTCCAGATTTTGTTAAAGGTCGGTTTTTCTTCAGCAATTGCACAATTTAAGTTCATTCACATCAACAGGTAAACACTTCGACAAATTCTACATGATGATACTTCTATTTTTTAAGTTCTGGGATTTCCATAGTTGCCATTTTGGCAGTCATGTGACAAAAACTCAGAAATTGCAGCCTATCACCCTAATATGCCGTTAATTCACGCCTTGCTGGCGATGAAGTGTTTAAGTGCTGTTCCTTGACAAGAATATAATTAAGCCTCGTGATAATTGTTAAAATGATCCCCCGTTGTACTTCATTGAAATTTGATAACTGTTCGGAAATAAACATATGTTTTGAAAGCTTCTTTTAATCACAGATAATGATAATAAGTTATTGGTTTATTTGTATATTAAAAATGTGTAACTCTCAACAATAAAATAGCAAATATTCAACCGGAAAATGATTGCAACATTCAGTAGGAATGAATGCTACCACAAACATACATTTTGCAACTTAAGAATCATAGCGTTTCAAAAAACCTTAAAAACTAAACAAATGAAAAATTAACAAATGTTGCATACTTCTTACGACAGAATGGTTAAAATGCTACAAATAATTATAATTACATTGAATTGGTTATGCAATCTGAAAATGCAGGTCAAAATATACAACCTTCATTTTAATAAATATTATAATTGAATAATTATTGTGTTTTTTTTGTTGTAAATCAATATAAGCGTTCTCCGAGATACACTATTTCATTGTTCTTATTGTTAATTTAGAGATTTAACAACTATGCAATAAACGATACGCGCTGTTCATATATGTTTTGCAAGGGCATTCACATTCAGAAATTCCGACTTAAGAAAACTATGATGTAAATAAAATTGATCAATTTTCAAAACCAGCAATGATACGTGTTTGTTTTTATGTTGTAAGGAAATTAACCTAAAAAAGAATGACCCATAATTCGAGTTTTGAATCGATAGGATCCATTAACAGGCTTTTGTTATTATGCACATACAGATTAATGTCGGAGATATGCCGACAGATTTTACCTTCCTACTCTTTGATGTGCAATACAAAACATTTACTATCATATGTTATGTGTCGATGCTACTCTAGTTTTCCTTAGTATGGTGCGATTAGATCAGCATGACACAAAACTTACAAAGAAACCAAAGATAAAGTCAGAATTACCAACCTTTACAATTACTACTGCTACTGCAACTACAATTTTTGAAAATAAAACATCAACAATGACATCAAATTATACTACGGCTTCTACTACTTCAACTACAACACCAACAACACCACCAACAACAATAACTCCTACTACTAAGTATCATTTAACTGTAATATTGTTAGATGCCAACCGTAAAAGCAATTAGCAAGTTCATTACACAAGATAAATTGAAACTAAAACATGTATCAACAAGAACTCCTTTATTGAAAAAGGTTTAATACTACATAAATAAGCTTTCGTTTATTGATTAGTATCTCAATCACTTAATCTTGTGAGACTTGAAAAGTCAGTCACGCCGTCTAAAACATTATAGGTTATAAATCAAAACATATGTACTTATTTATAAAATTGGACTTCGATTGTATAAAAAAAATAAATATGCCTCAAAATAATTATTGAGGATTTACATTATTTATAATCAATATATCGATCAATCAATCAATCAATAAATAAATCAATTCATAATAGTACTAACAATCTATATACAAATATCATATACATAACAGCTTTTTCTATTAAAATGTAGATCGGATTAAATGTCGAGCTATTTCGTAACTAAATGGTGATGTTTTCATGATATATACTATACCATACCCCCCCCCATTCCCTTTAAGAGTAATGTACAGACCTCGGCCTTCAGCCTAGGTAGGTAGACATCACTCCGCGGGGTGTAATATTAACTACACCTCTCAACCTGCATTTGTTTCAATTTCATTCTATAACCATATTCTATCAGAGTTATATTCTTGGTAAATAAACAATGCAACATTTAATTATACGTTCGTTGTTTATGGACAATACATTATAGAATATTTGAAAAATTGAACGTTCAAAATAAATTAGATCAAAACAATATCTAGTTTCTAATTTGTTTATCTAACTGAAAACTCACAATGCGCTTCAATTGCCATTCTTTGTGAGATGTGTAATGGTTGTTCAAATAAATGGTATGCGGTGATATCAGAAATGCGGATCGCGCGTTGGCATGCAATGGTTCTCTGAATGAAGCAAGATTAGCTGTAAGAACGCACGATTTATGGTAGAGCAATATTTGTCTTAAGGAGCTTGAATTGGGCATACATCAGTACAATATACGTTCGAGATGCCATTACGTGTTTTCCATTAATGTCAGGAAAGGGTTTCATGATTCACCCATTTGTGCAAAAACCGCAGAATTACATTTTTTAATGTAAATTGTCTTTCGGTTTTAATTTGAAATGCTTGATTTCTAAAACTTCAGAAGTATTGTGTGTTAATGCTAAACACAAAATATAAGGTATGAACATACACGCCAGTGTATACGATCTTAGAAATATTTAGTTTTTTTTTAAGCGTTGATAAATAAATAACTTGACTAAAAGTTCAAAAGAAATTGTACCAGAAAATCTCTAAATTTAGTATGTTAGAACATTGTAGATAATTTCCAGCTGTACAGTTGAAAACTTATAAGTGTAAAAATACATGTTCACTATTGAGAAATACCCAATTTTCTGAACTTATGTGTTCATACGACATACATACCAATACGAGTAAATGTGTTGGCATTGATAGTTTCAATTTCCCTAAAGTAAACAACATTCCATTCATCGTACCATTTAAAGTAAAATGATGAAATTAACATCGTGTATACTAGCTTTAACCACTGTTCCTTTACCTGCAATTACAACATCATTTGTGCCACAATGCGTGTATTATGTGTTTAAACAAAAGGCTTCAAAATAATTAATTGAGTGTCAAATCTAATGTTTTCATTCAATACAATTTCGATTGCGTAAATTCACTTAAAAATGACTATGTTTATTACAGTCGATACGACAAAAACAAAAATTAGGGAACACCAAACGAATTAAAAAATCCAGTATGGTATCAGAATCTTTAATTGATATATCATTTCTTGTCCGCAAAATGTCAGTCACTTCTTGTGGCAGTCAGATTTGAACACATTCACGACGTGATCTTTTTTGTCGCTATCGAAATCGCTAATTTAAATGGGTAAATTAAACTGAGAGTCATCGGAAGTACAGCTCTTTATTTCACATGTGTCCTTTTCGCGGATGATTTCCTTCAGTCGCTTGTTTTCAATAAGAAGAATGTCCATCTTGTCGCTCATTTCTTAATATTGTTGTCTTAGAGCGGCGTCGGTCCTTGGTGTTTCAATTCGTGGACTTGTTTTTGAAGCCCGCTCTCTTTCTGTTCTAGTTCTATATTTAGAAAGACAGTTTTATTAAAATTAATAACTCACTGGTTTGATATGGCAGGTTTTTGAAGCAAACAATATAAAATATTAACGATGCATCATTCATGTACACACATCATTTTAATTTGAGACACACTATCTTACATGTTTAATGCAAATGCAAGCTTAACAATCACCGAATTAATACTTAAAAACTATTTTCTAATATAATTTATCGTATCTATGATAACCTGTTTACGTATGCTTTGGCATACACAAATGCATTGTTTAGTATACATATATTATCAACATACACAAATATACACCATAGTGACTAACTAAGACATATGAACATACAACTGAGCTATTAACATATTTATTTTAATGGAAGTACCATCAAATGTTCTTTTGCTAGACAACCTGATATCAAGGTGTTTGCGTCTTCCAGCTGTTTCTGGATATCTTGTTTCTCAGCATTCGAAGTATCCTGCTCTTCTTCGGCTTCGCAAAGAGCGTTCTCTAATTCCACAATTCGAAAGCTCAGCACATCTACCGTTTGGTTCATATCGGTCTAAAATGCGTGTATCATCATCCGCCTCAGTTATCATGATTTCATTATCTCTACTATCATAATAAGCTTCGTCATCACTTTTATCATTAATACATTTAGTATTAATGTATTACTTATTGTATTTTGCATCATAACGGTTATACAGGTGTTGAATATTGGATCAATATCGAATATTGTGTTATATTTATTTGTAGCGTATAATAGTCATAAGGCTTAGAATAGTTCCCCGATTTCGAAAGAAAACATTTCAAATTAATACATTATAACCCCAAGCTATATACACTCATATACGTGATTTAGTCCCTTGATACAACTGCTGATATTGAATGAAAAGTAATGAAACAGACACATCCTTTTTCTTGTTTCAACCTATAAAATAACATTTCTCTAAAACGTTGTTGGAAATAATAGAACCGGATCAAATTTAGTCAATAAACATTTAAAAAAGAGTTAACGCATATTAATCACATTTTACATGGAATAGTCAACTTAATATTTCACCTAGGAACATAAGCACTGTACATTCTATGGTACTCATGGGAAAAACAATCCGAAATTATATGTAAATAATCCTAGACATTCACCTTTAGAGAACGGAAATTAAAGTGGACAATTGGGATTACAACTCCACAGCAATATTCAAATTCTATCAGACATGTATACAATACACAACGGAAACGAACATGTATGGCCTTTTGCACTTAAATTGTTACCTCGACCTTTTGCTGAAAAGAATGGGAGTATACGCGACATATCTAATGTTCATGGTTTAAAATAATCCTAAGTTATATTAAAATGAAACTATGAATGTAAAAGTTAACGATCACAACGGGCGGAAAGACGCACCCACACACAACCCACCCATTTTCCAAAACAAATCCACTCAACAACCCACTCAACGACCCGCGGATGGAGGGTGCGACTACTACATTCCATCCGTTGGGATCATGAAACGCAACATCGCTAATGAGTTACGTCGATACATAAGATCAATTACATATTTAAAGGACAAGAATGATTAATACAAATAAATTACTTCTAAAAAGGATTAATGATTACCATGTCCCTTTTTAAATTCGTCCTGTATTCCTCCAGTTCTCCCATTCTTAGTTCCACACTCATTTGTCGTCTGTTGAGACGCCACTTTTCCCGCTTTAAGATGTCCGTGAGATCTCGCGCCACATCGAGATTTTCTTTTAGCTTCGCATACAAACTTCCGGTGTTGGCAGTTGATGTCGTACTCCCTGATGATTTTGTAATAGCATATTCTGACTGTAAACATAGTTAACCACAATTGTTGCTACCGCTATTATTTCAAGACAGTTTGCGATCGCAGTTAGAAAGTTGTTCTTTGAAATATAATAATTAACTTAATAACGAAAACTACCGTCAAACTAAGATGAAAATACCTTATTCCTCTGTAACGTATGGGAAATTATCATTATCAAGACTTTTATTTCGATTTTGATGTTCGTCTTTTTCGTATGACCAATTTACATCTGAATGTGCGTTCAGCCGTTATATCTTACTCTTCTTTATTTTCTCTTTTAAATGTACAGCAGAAAACAGGGGCCGTCATTTTGTACATAATAATACTTCTGATAATACATGTTTATTGCTACTGATTTATGTGGTGATTTTAATAGTTATCGCACAATATGCTCATGTCAACTAATTTATATAACGCCGTTATAGAGTGGAATAACATTCATTATATGTTTCAATATCCATATCTTAGTTATTTATTGAGACGGTGATCCACAACGTCATAAATTGTCATTCTTTTCAGAAAGATACTTCAACCGTACAGGTTACATACGTGAAAGGACTTGTTTTATGTTTGTTTCTTATACTGAATGATCATGGACCAAAAACAAACAAACTTACATTATTGCAGATGAACACAAATGTCGGAAAATGTGTTCATTCAGGGCAATGAGGATGGCGTTGTTGTAATTAAAACATTAATGTCAATTTTCCCTTCCGTATGATTCACCAATAATTTATCAGACAAAACAAACAGAACGCTTGTGAACGTACGTTGCCTGTCATTCATTTTAACTAGCAACGAGAGTGTTATCTTTTGAAGGCAACCCATGTGCTCAATGCTCGTATTGTAACTGTAACGTGTTAAATTGTTCTTTCAATACGATTTTTTGTATCTTGTCGACGAAGAAAAACAGCTTTATTGTGACAGTGCTAACACTCGCACGCACGCGCGCACTCATGCATATTTCAAATTTGCTATCATATGCCAAATACACATCTGTGATTACTTATAATATGTGTTAAGCTCTATGTGAATCAGATGAAGGGAGTCACATAATAATACGTTCACAATACACTGTATATATTTCTCTGAATACCAACACAGTTTAAGATCTGAGACTTCAATGTTATTGTATACATAGAGCATAAAAGGTCACTGCCCTATCGTAATGGTTCATTACACGTTGTCCGTTGTAACTGGATGCAATGCATCATGCGTGCATGACAGAATTAACGCAGGGGCGATTTTTTGGGTAAGGGTGGACGTTTTATTCACCATAACCATTCATTCAGAGAGAGAGCAACGTACTGCGCGTAATATGTAATAGCGTATATTGGGCACATACATTAGCACACAACTGGAAAACAATCAATTTGTTATCTTCACAATAATACCAAACTGATAAAAATATCGTGAAGTTGAATTTGTTTCACATGTCGTATCGCTCTTACAGTTACACTTTTTTTTGAATTACGATCGGCATTACACTAGCAGCATACTAACGGAACTGGATCAAGCGAGTAGGGCCGATCTAAATTTGAACATCGGCGTGATGTCAGGTTATCCTTCTAATGAAATAGTGAATGGCTAGACAGTCTGGCGTATCTGAATGTCGCTTCAATATCAATGTTAATGATACATTAAACAACTATTGACAAATTTAATGCAGGTCCTATGTCGGCCAGAAATTATGCCATTTGTGTCTCTCGTTAATGTTTGTTCGAAATTCTTATCTTTTAAATAACCTCCTCTATATCAAACGAAATGGCATTATTGAACTTGAATGTCCCCTTGAAATATAAGCTCATATAAGAAAATATATAAATTCAAAGTCGGAACGAAATCTGCCCTTCATCAGCAAACACCTCAGGTTACGGTAACGTCCAGCCGACATCGGTTTGATATGAGCATGCTACACACGTTTTGACACGTTGTTAAGTCTGCATTACAATTACCCCCACCCTTTTTTCAACTCTTTTTAAGCACACTAGTAAGTTGCTCAGATACCCTGAAAGTACCGGTAACGTATTTATGCTAGACGTGTTGCTAGGACACCGACACGTCTCTGCATCATCAAGCACAAGGTATTTATAGTCCATGTGTTTCTAGCTCAATGCCAGGTTGTAATAGCTACACTTCACTAACATATCGTAAGTTTTTCTTCATGTGTTCCAAAAACCGTTTGCTGGGTTCTTAAAGCACACGGACAAATTGCCAATGCAACCCACAACTAGTGGATATGGTGTCCGCCTAGCGATCGGGAGGTCATGGGTTCGAACCCCATTGGGAGCGTTCCTTTGATTTCACCCAAAGACACCAAGTACTGGTTCTAGTCCCAGGAAACGGACTCGAGAGCGTTTATATAATCTTACGGCTTTCGAGCTAAAATAAATAGGTTTAAACTAACCCACAACTACCCATGCGTCATCGAAACAGTGTGTCCAAGAACACCGAAGTGTTTGAAATGCCACTACACATTCCGCAACATTACTGTGAAGAAGAAGTCCAAATCACACTCAAATGATGTTTAAGTTGCTTCACACTTACCTCCACGTGTTTCTCTTCTATGTGCTTCAAGCACACCGACAGTTTGTCCAGGCTGTCAACGAGATTCTCCGCCGTGTCAACTAGAGCGATCGACTTCCGGTGATTGAATACGGGGATGATATCATTCTTCTTTTTCGCCATGATTTATTGAATGTTAAGACACAGTTTTGTTTTATCGTTGAACTGTGTTCGAACTCTGCTACAAATTAAAAATACGCATTTTAACTTGAGAATGTTCCAACACTCACAAGTCGTTTTCCTTTTAGCGAAATGAACTTACTACATGATAATCCATTTAGCTTTATATGTATAGAACTTAATATAGCTTGTATATGATCTATCATGCCATGAACTAGTTTATATTGATGACCACTTGCATGCATTTTGTTTGTTTAAATATATTCAATATATATGTGTACTCATGGACTGTAATGTCTTATGTATCTTGAATAGACCATATATATGTTTTTTCAAGCAAACCCGATTTTCAAACAGAAACTAATATCCGATCATAAAGTTCAACGTTTGCATAAGCCATATGAAAAACCTCGTTATGATCGTTCATATTTATTTACAAACCTAAATAGTATTTACATGAATACAGGAATGAATTTTACATATAATACACGATTAATAGTCTACATACATTTTAAACGCAATCAAAGATCGATATGATACTCACTTGTGATTCAGATTTGGAATGGCTATTCCTTTATGAAGAACGACAGCTTTATGACTGATCGTATAACTTTCCTAGCAAGAGAACACGTTGCAACCACTCATATCTGGTACATGATGTTAATCTGATTATACCGGCAGATGTTTCGTCTTATTTTATTATCCAAACCTATTAACGATACACACACACTCTAAAGATGTGTATAGTACGTTGAATCCTACATTTAAAGCAAATTAACTGATGGCGACAATAATGTATGTATTGATGTACCATCTCCTCTGTTATCAGTATTTAACCCGGGGCATTATTGGTTCGTGAAGCGTGCGATACGAGTTAGGCATATATACTAACATTCCTTAATGTTATTTTAATGTCTTGACATATTAATGACACCATGAAATGTACAGCCTTTCCATAAACAATAACTTTGAATTTATGTGACCTTCATTTTTCAAAACGGCGGTGTATTAGTACGAATAACCTTAACACAGTTTAAATAAATATCAACGCAACTAATTCAATATCATGTCATTCTTAGATATCGAGTTAAGTGCTATGTGTTTCGTCTATGTCATAGTGTAAATAGAGCATAACAGGTTACTTCCCTATGGTTGTTATGGGTCATTAAACGTTGTCCGTTTGAATGAAAAATGAAATCCATCACGCGTGAATGACACAATCAACGCAGGTGCGAGATGTTGGGTTAGGTTGGGCGTTTTATTTACCATTACCATTCATTAAGAGAGAGCAACGTACTGCTCAACCTTACACTTAACCTTAACACAGTTCACAAAATATCCAAGAAAATAAAGCGCTGTGAGTTTCGTCTTTGGTAAAATTTTAACTGGACAATTAAGCCATTCAAATGTAAGTGAAGCCTAAGAGATCGTTGTCGGCACAGGTACTACTTAAAAGTAAAGAAACAAATAAGTTTATTATAATTGTGCATGACAAAACGTATGATCTTCAATATGTGGCATATTATCAGTCATAAAATCATGTTTCAGCCATTGTCTGGAGCTTGCTACTGGCTTAATAGTCAAATGAGGTTATGGAATGACAATTAACGGGGTCTGCTTTTGTCTAGAATAGTTTTATTTTCTACACAGCCTGTTTTTAATGTGAATATACGAAGCAAGTTAAAGCCTGTTAATGTGCATGTGTTCAGTAGCCAAGTAATGCCAATTCAAAGCACGTGAGTATACTAGATACAAGTTTGACCTTTGGACAACTGCTTCAAATTGTGTTTAATTTAGGTTAGGTGAACATGAGTAGTAATGGCATGTTGTTTGCGAACATATCACACATGTCTTACATGTTTTGTTATATATTCACGTTATTCATTGCATACTTTTTAAATGTTTGTTTAAAAAAGATGGTACTATTGGATGCACTATTGCTGACGGAAAGCTTGTTCTCACGCGATAACCATTTAATATTGTTTCGTAGCAATTCATAAGGATCTTTGAATTATGAGTAATAGCTCATGCCTTTGTGTAGATACAATTAGCAGTTGCCGACTGGCGACACTATTGTATAACTATTTAATCTTACTGAATTATGTTGAGATAGCTTGGAACAATTGTATACCTATTTCTATCTGCAAAAGTATTGCGTGCAAGAACCAACAGGGCTAAATTCAAAGTCAATTTTATACTCTGACCTTGGATGGGGTTATATATCACGGCTCAAACTTATAGGGCACAAACTATAGCACATGCGTATCCGTGTCTCTCGACATTTATATTTCATCGTTAACCTGTATTCTTATACAATTTTTATAGCACATAATATATAACGCATCAATGTAGTTCGGATCTCAAATAGTTTTACCTACTTGGTATTAAGACTATAAACATATATGAAATGCCCGTTATGTTTAATCACGCGTTTTGACTACGCACTTATTCATTTTTTATTTTAGGAACTTTATTTCATTTAAATGAACATGTAGTAATTCTGTAATATCATATTGATAACTGTTATGTAAGATAATATTTGATGTGTCATCGTATAAATTATTTACTATTTTTAAATATTGACCTCAAAAATGAATCTAAACATTGTTCTTAAGAACATCCATGAATTGTGAAATAAAAATGTGAGTATAATTCATGCAATATTATAAAGGATGCTACGGCTATAAATCAGCATGTAGATTCAGCATGTAGATGATCGATAAGATGTTCCATACATTATTTGAATCCAATATAGCCTTGACAAACAACATGTTTTATTAGTTTGTATTTCTCGCACAACTATTCCTATGGGAATATTTGTTTTTGTTTTTAGATCTGTAGAAGTGTCATTGCATATAATTGTTGCTTGTGAACACCAGACGTTTTGCCGTAATTGGATCACACTAAAGATTTATATCTCAGCATCCTCTGTTTCAGGGGTTCCGACTGGTTCTTGAAATATCTTGGAAATGTTGGACAGCTGTTATGCATTGTCATACTATTACTGTATTAACAATTATTATTATTCACAGATAGATTTGCAGTGACACATATCGCATTACTACAAGATTATTATTTCTCAATTGGTTAATGTGCAGTGATATATATTTTCCTGCGATTACTAGATAAATCTTAAATCTCATAGAAGTATTCAAACGACATAGGTCGCAATACAGTCAACTGTTGACAAAAATGTGTCATTCTTTTTTAGGTTCAACCAACTAATTGGAATAATGTAGACGTTCCTCAGACCCGAATAAACTGTGTTATTGGCTTCTACAAAATCGGTGCAATACAAATATTCAAAACATGTATTTATGTTTTGATGTACGAGCAATATGCAAATAATTAACGTCTTTTTTATTTATTTTTAAAATTGACACCACCGTGTGCCATTCTCGCGTGACATTATTTGTTATTTTTTTTAGTACTTTGGGAACCGCATGAGAGAATACTTTTATGTTATATGAATGATTTTTCCAGATATATTGACATGGTATCTTCAACAAAAAGTTGAGGCAAAAAAGAAAAGAAAACTATTTATTCCTAATAAGTAATAATGTTTATACAATAGGGTCAACTGCAATTAGGTTTTCACAAGTTTTGAGGAAACGCAATTTTATCCTCAATAAAAAAGTAAAAATTGTTTTACCAAAAACAACNAAGTATCGATGGTCATATATGGAACAAGTCTGTCAAATTGCATTATATATTTAGGAAAATTCCATCAAATGAATGTTTTTTATTTGCTGTTACTAAACGAACGAGCTAAATGTTGCATGTGTATGGATTTTAATTTAATTAAACATAAAACGAGTTTAACTGATCCCCTAAAGGAAACAACAATACCGTATTTGCAACGTTGTGCATGATTTCAAATGTTAAATAAAAGCTACAATTCTATTTGACAACATATATTTTCCTGCTACACACACACTAGATAACGACCAAGCACGCCTTTTTTATACTGTACACATTATTACTGAAAAGAAACAAACGATTATACGTGTTGAACATTTGTTTAAAACAAAAATCATGCTAATATGTATATTTTAGAATATTGAGATCGAATCAGCAAATATATAATATATTATAGAACGCTTGTCTTTCATGTAAAGGGACTTGTCCACAGATCGGTAAAATGACGACTTGCTTAATGATAGTAAAAAAGATTCAAAACGAAAGATTCAAAAACGAATGTATACATTATATTCAAACAAGCGAAATAAGAATCCTGACAGAAAACAATGTTAAAAATGTAGGTTCATAAATCCATAATAATCATTCGAAATCGGTAACATGAAACACAATCAAAGATACCAAAGAATGAATCAACCCGAGTTTTGTAGCATGAAATATTTATGTTCCCCGTTACCGACGGGACGTGAGTACCACCTTCGGTAGAGTCAAGTCCACATGATACAGGCACCGGTGACCTGCCTTTATAAACCATTTGTCCAACATCGCTGACAAAGAGGCCTGGTCGCAACCTTTATAGTTGCAGGTGAGATGCAATATTGTATCAAATTATACATACTGCAATTTTCGGAATATGACGTGTTCATATTATAATTGAAACCAAGGTAGTTCAATCTATAATAAAGGAAATGCAATACAAATTCTTCAACATTTAGGAGTTTTATTATGGGGCCCCATGGGAATAATATTTATTGGAATCTAACATGTTGATACATAAGCGCTGGCTACATATTGCATCATTAAAAGCATCTGAAACGAAATGTTGAGCTTTTAAATCTGTTCAACCCGAAGAGATTTAGCTTAGACATATGTGTACATGCATTCTTTGCAGCGTGTGAAGTTTAGCAAGCTTTAGGTCCGGCATTTGTTTTAATAGTCATCGTTCTAGGGATTTAAGCCCAGAATTAACCATTTCAGTTTCCGCGTCTTCTTTCAATGTTTTTAAGTTTGTACTTTTCCTTTTCAGTGGTTTTGGGGTTTGTACTGAAATTGTTTATATATGTCGGTTTCAGGCTGATTCAGTAAGGGATTGTATTTGGAGAAAGTTGGATCAAGGTCACTGTAACTAAACAATATTCGTAGTGTTTCCATTCGATAACTTGTTTGGATGGAGGTTATGTGCTTTATTGTGTATAAAGGTAGCAGACCTTGTTTCAAGCTTAATTAAATTCAACTTAATAAATTGGTAAATCAATAAAAATTCTAGTGTATTTTCGTGGTCATAAATGTGTTTTAATTCATAAATTGTCAGCTTAAAGTTGCCTAACATATAACTACTTCAGATATTTAACTTCATATTTGTTTTTGTGGTCATTATTTAAGGTAACTTTGAGAAAATAAACATTATACTATCAACACCAAGAAAAGTCGGGCGCGGTGTCTTGGGGCAGCTTTTGTTTATCAAAATGGTAACACAATGTCGTGCAACACTGTTATCAATTATGATCTAGACGACATATAGTTTGGCAAAACTTCTTAAAAGTTTGAATTCGTCTCATTTGGTGTCTGTATCTTTACAATAAAGATATACATTCAGAAGTGCTCCCATGCTGTTTGAAGGTAATTAACAAATTTGATTTAATGAAATGTATTTCAGTCAGAATAATTCTATTTTCCGTTTAGTGCTTCTACCATATAAACAACAAAAAAGGCAACACATTGATGCTTGTTAGAACAACACGTTATTTTGGTTCACGGAAAAAGTAATTCAAGCACCAATGACCCGAGGTTATGACCATTATTTGGGGAAATACGATTATGATGACGGATCGTTTAATAATATCTCCGTCATTTTGATGAGAACATTTCATTTACAACAGTTTCTATTTTGGGACATGTCATTTCGCCAAACTATGATCATTCATAATTTCCGTTAATAATTACTCAGTAACTGAAGGCATGAACGTATCAAAACACGCTGTTATTCATCGATGGAGAATAGACGCCATTTACCACTTCAATGGCGAGTTGAATTCAAATATGTTTTGTTATAAAGCATGCAAACGTTTTTTTGTACTTCTTAACATTTAATAATGTAAAAACATGAACGCCTAGTGCATGTATACAAAATACACCAAACAAAACAGTATTGAGTGCATATTCTTCTAACAATATACATTACGCTGTACTTGTACAATGCATGTGCAGTATTATTCATAACAATTAATATAAATTATTACGAATTAAATTGCAAAACAATGTCATTTTTATTTGCATATCTTCTACTTTTTTTTGTGAGAGGTCATCAATTACTTTTTCTTCCTTAATATTATATACATGTAATATGAACAACAGCAATAGTTCATTGCATTTGGTTAAATACACAGTTCGCCTCAAAGTCACGTTCTTTAATTGTCTTCTCGAATTATATTGTTTAATAAAGATATGCATCTTGAGGCAAGAGCTCATCGTGTTATATTGTGTATGTTAACGTTCATGTTTGTATTGATACCCAAATATTAAAAACATGTAATTTGAACAACAAAGGTTTATTGCAAACAAAAAAATGTTGTTGTTTTATAATGATATTTATCGGGAGGCGAGAGAGGGAAAAGCTCACCGTGTTTTTTTGTACGTATACACATATGTTTGTGTTGAGTCCCAGTTTGCTCCCGATGGAATCATAAAAGCATGCGTTGCGTAAATCAAACTTTAATAGTTCCGAATTTCATTTGGTCTTTGATTAAAATACTTAAATAAAGCTACAATTTATATAATATTGTTCAGATCATATATTCACACTTAAATTAATTATCATTAATATATTTGGATTATGAAAAAAAACGCAATAAACGTGTTCAAATGTTCTAAAACACACAAAAACAGTATTATATTATTCAATCGTTCTTATAAGCTATATATTAATCTTTCTTGTTTTAAATTATGTATTTGCTTTATACTATGGAAGTCGTGGAATAATAATATTGGCACAAATACTGGTTAACAACTAAAATAGTGTTGCTGTATAAACAAAACTCGAGATATACTTAAATGTTATCTTTATTATTGTGTAAGTGATGTTTACTGAACGAATAAAATATAGATGTAGCTGTACAGTTCAAAAACGCTAGTAACAAGACCTATTAGCTGTCCAACGTCGACATATCTCTATTATGATTTTTTGTCTTCATTATCTGTATCATAGAGTATTCACATACCTTGTTAATCATTATTAGTTTGCCAAACATGGTTTTCCAGGGAGTACTTATATAAAAAAACATAATTATAATTATATACTTACTAATAAATACAAAAAGGGAAGTCTACCGTTAACCTAATGTCATTATATTTATTTACGTAGGTCGCATAAAAATGATGCTTAACAGTGAATACCTTGGGCGTAATTCAACTTCTATTGAAATAACACATGTACACCATGCTAATGCGTTCTGATATTGTGTAACGATTTCTGCTTTTTGTATATTATACCAACCTCGTTCAATGTATTATTGCCGAGGCACACATAATCATCAACATGTGGATTTCCGGCAAAATAGTCTCAAGTGTCCTGTGACAACAATCATTTTACGCATCATGAACGGAACCTTTCTGTTTCAAGCAAATAATGGGGAAGTACACAATTACCACTTTCACTAGAATAGACACACTGACTCTGATGGCGCCTGAAATTAATGCAACACGAAGTTAATGGAACACTTACAACGCAAGTTCTTGATTCAAGAAGCACTAATAATGAAATATTTGACATGATACAACAATATACAGTTAAAAACCTAGATAAAATAAAAGTATGTTAATGCAACCATATACATACAGCCTTAATGTGAACACTATAGAAATAAGATAGCGAATGTCAAAAAATGTCAGAAACACTATATCAATTCGGATCCTTTTGTTTAATAAAAGAATAAAAATCACACCGTGTTCAAGCAATTATACATATAATATCTTAAAACTGCACTCATTCATGCTGTTTCAAAGCGCATGGCTCTAGTTCGTGTACACACTCTTGAAGACCGAAAACGTATGGGCATACTATACATACCAGTACCTGAACATGTAAAATAATACGTAATCGTATACGGACAGTTCTGAACTGTATCTATAAGTATACTTTAAACCTTCGTCACACTTGTATTAACACACAATAGAACGAATCTTTAAAGACATGCTAAATTAACTTAATTCTACTTAAATAAAGCTTCACAATAAATATTCTAGTCAAAATATTTTGAAATTCGATAGGCGTTACCCTCGAAAGATGGGTTTACACGTTTTCTAAATATATTGCAATATACAAGAATATAGTATTTAATCTTATTTTGAAGTCCGATCATCGTCTTAACAACATAAGATATTTGAAATAGTTAATATATTCATCTAAGGCAGTATACGTGTTTTTAAATACGATTTTTTTTTGTATTTGTTTTTGTGTATCTTTGCTTATACAAAATTTGGCAACTACGTCTTTTGACACTTTTCCATAAGTAGTTGAATTGCTTCCATTTGCCTCCAAACCAAAGTACTAAAAGCTAATGGAAAAAGATCCCAAGCGGCGTTGTCAAATTTAGCTTTCTGGGGCTAATACCATTTGAACAACACATGGACAATAAATAAGGACGCATGTGCGTACGATAATTCACATGGCATTTGCAACACTGTAATTTGAAATTTAGGTACCACCACTGTTCCTTGGCAATGATATATGCATTCACACACACCATATCTGATTGAACCAATAAACAGCAGAACAATTCCACTCGGATGAAAAAAGAAATGAATTCACCATAACAAAATAAGTGAATATGTCACTTAACATAAACATCGTATTTAATCATAACTTCAACATATACAAACAATAATAATGATGCATATTATGATTATGAACATGTATATATTTCGATTGTTGTTTGTGAAAGCGAGGTAAACATATTGTCATTTACTTTAGTCTATGTGTCTTGTAAAACAGATGTTATTTGCTGAAAATGTAGTGCGTGTAAATCTGTTTATATTATAATCTTTGTTTCCTTTGCAAGGTACATGACTTAATCAAAATAATTATCTGTTGTTCCATAATAAGTGTTTGCTTTGTAATGTTGTTATCGACGCAATACTATATTTTCTCAAAACAAATAAGATCTTTACTAACCAATAAGTCATGAATATTATATTTAGGAAGTTTTTCTCAATAGTGTCACACACATGTGTCGAAAAGAATGTGTACTATTGACAACTCTCAATAACAAATAATTTATCAAAATGACATTGTGTAACGCGTCTATATTATAACACAACTAAATTAATTTCTTCTATTTGTGTTTGGGTATGTCACAGGTATTAATTATTTAGTTCAAATTGCGTATCAGCCCATTCTGGTTCAGTAAACGCTTTACTGATAAAAGTCAACCAGTGTTACTCTCATTCGAACCACGGACACTACGACTAATATTATTAAATAAAGTGTATGTTTGTAACAGGAAGGAGTCGCTATTTTACAAAAGTATCCAATACCCGAGTATATATTCTTTACTTGTAGTTTACCATATACAATATTAAATATCCTACCCACCTGAAAGCTAAATCTATAATGGCAATTAGGGCACTTCTGTTCCAAACGATACACGAACAACTTTAAATACGTTAGTTAAGTAATGGTATCTTCATTCTCGCATTTGGTGTTTTGTTTATATCTTCTAGACTAAACTGTCTGGTAGAAAAGCTTTATAATAACGTCTGGATCAAGTCCGTAACTAACGAGTTGAAGGCAGTTGGCAATTACAGCAATATTTATTGTCACTGGTTGGTTTGCTTTCCAAGTTTAAAAATTAAGTGCAAATAAACTATGGAGTATCCGGTGACTTCTGGCAAATCTAGCAAGGCATGTGTGAACGTAATACAGCGTTTGCTTAACGAACGGTTCAACAGAAACTACAACATATATGTGTGTGTGTCTCAAGCGAAATCTTAATAGAGAGATGTATTGTAAAACTATTTGACATAACCTCGGCACGTATGTTACTGAATTAATCGGAATTCGTTATAAATGTAGAATGTTTGTTGAATTCACCAGTGATCCGAGAAAATAAACATTTACACAAGCAGTACAGCCATGAAGTCAGTCATTGTTACATAGAGAACCAAAACAAGAATCAATGTTGAATGTGTTTACTGTTTAATGATATCATTTTCAAAAAGCTGATAGTACCTTAATTTATACGACATAAAACATAGGAATGCGGATGATTGTTTCAGACTTTGCTTAAAGTATCTGTGAGTAAAATTTAATAATCTTTGAAATTAATGTTATTTGTAATATAATTGGTACAAAATAAAGTAACATTCAGCTTAAATTGATGCCTGCGTCATGTCTTTTGTAAATTATACATATATACATCTTAAATTAAATAACGCATTGAATATGTTGGTTGCCAAAGAGAAGCTGACGTTCTTAGTTTATAGCTTTAAAATGCACGGGTTGATCACGTATATATACAATTATCAATGCGTTTTATTATAAAGTGACGAATTAATTCTGAAGAAAAGACCCTGTTTGTGTTCATGCATTATAAATATGTAAAAGCTAGATTCCAGAGATTGCTTGCAAACAGCCATTCATACAAAAGCGATGTCTTAATACGACATGGCGTAACACCTAAAATAGGACACTAGACAGTCTTTATCTCACAACTAAATTGCACCTGTGGGAAATAAATGTAACAATGATACAATAGAAGTGGCGCTTGTGTCGGATTCACATATGCATAATGTTTTATGCGATGACTGCGTATTTCATTACAAGTCCAATTTCATTTCGAATTGATTATACACAACTAAAATTGCAACGTAGTATGCAAATGCAATCCATTGGTTGAATCAGTAAATCAATGATCTGTAGAAATGTATAATAGGGGATATTTCATATTTGTATCGTGGTCGTTTTGCCAGATAAAATGTTCAGATTTAACAAAAAGCCATGCTTTTTTTTAACCCCAGACTGTTTTGATTTTGTTTAAAATACGTTCAAAGAACCAAGCTGCCCGTAACGTAGCATTTGAGGTTGTAGCAAAGTCAATATAATATGCTTATTAAAACTTTATTAAGAATATCACTGCTTATTTGTGTTGTTATTGAGCTCTGTTATGCATGAAAGTGGTTTATGGTTTAAATTTCTAAAAAAAGTCAGACTTGTCAATGTGTCAATCTGTAAACAAGTCTCTGCTATAAATTATACACAGCAACATATTGTTTAGAACATTTTGGTTGCTATATGGCACAGTTTCAACGTATTTTATAAAATGAATTTAGTATGACAACATAACTATGTACTGAAATAAGCATTTATAGATCCAATGAAACGTTTCGGAAAATACAACTGGTCATTTTTGTCCATCTGTATAACTTGTTAATGCACATCACGTATTAGTAGCGCACCAGGCTTAAATGTAAGATAAAACAAGTAACTTTTGCGCTTCTGTTCGCCACAAAGAAGTCTCTCGGCGAGCAATAAAAGCATTCGGGGAGTGTCGACAGTGAATAATTTACACTTATTTATCACGGATGTAGTCCGTAAGAAGCTTGACCATTAGTATTCACATAACCTTCAAAACATATTTCGATTGACAATGTGGTCCCGAATTTTAATTAAGTTTGGACTTGCTTGGGAATTATAACGCAGTGCCTTTGAATATAATTAGGAAATAGTTTAATTAAACGCTTCGGAGGCCTTTTGTCTTCTGCTGACCGTGTGTACGTAAACGTGTTCATGAAATAGTTATCAAATGTTGATGAACACTTTTAGAAACATATATTGAATTCATGCACAATTGAATACAATATAATCGACACCTTAATAATTGTATCGATATAAAGAATCTGATGAATACTTGTTGAACACGAAGCTCGAAATATACAGTTCATTGCTTTGTATTTTGGCCACTTGTTTAACCTTTTAATGATACGTTCCATGGATTAGTAGAAAGAAGGAATAATAATGCAAATGCAGTTCGAAAAAGGTAATACATTTTATAGTTATAGATAATATTTGAATTGGGTGTATACAATTGACGAGATGATAATACACAAAAAAACACTCTTCGGTATCGAGATTGGTAGGGAAGCAACGATAACTGTATCAAAGATAGAGAAGATTTAGTAAAGACGAGTTTTGCTCCAGGCAGTGTTCTACAAAGCACACAACAAAGAGATGGCGTGGCGTATTTAATACAATTGAGCATACCCTTTGCTCACATGACTGACATTATCAACTATTATTTTCGACATGTGATTGACATTTTGACATGTTCATCCCTGAAGAGAAGGCTGTTACCGCATAGTTAAATTCATTCTCCCAAAGTATTCTTCATTATAAATGAAACATTTACATTTTACCATAATGTGAAACAGAATGGTTTATTATAAGTGGTTTTGGTGTAAATAATACCATATTTTGCAAAGTTTATCAGAACAATAATATTTAATCAAAGATATAATAATAACATGTTAGTTTATAGATTCCTTTGTTAAATGTATACCATTTTAGTCGAATAATAGTTCGGCAGTATACAAATATAAAATATCATCAAATTGTAAATTAATAAGCATTCACTGTAAAAATATGTCGAGAGCAATCGGACAGAACGTTACACATTTACATACGCACGTATATTATTTTGCTATTTACTTCAATCAAGATTGCAATGTTTTTAAGTGTTCCTTATCCACAATTACACATACCGGTATTATTAATTCTAACGATATGCATTGCAAACATAAATTCAACTTATTTATAGAAAACTCTATTGGTTTTAATTCATTTATAGTGAACCGCTATTTGACACATTCTACAAACAAACAAACCGTTTGCAAGACGGAACGAACCAATTGCGTGTTGCCGATATTACCTCTATTTCTTCCAACGCAAGTAAAAAATCAGCTCTAAATAACAAAAACTATTTAACGGTTCTCAAGTGATTTTTGTTTTTGTGAAGACATATAAATCGATTGCGGCAACTGTATTATCACCTAGAACATATGCTCTAAAATCAACCGATCGGCCACATGTATCTTGTCTATACGTCTAACCTAAGTGCCGATTTGTAAAAGGCGTATCAAATGCTCATTAACAAGAACAATTGCAAAACGAAACAATGGACATTTATACGTTTCTAATGAAACGCAAGCAATTGGAATTAAAACATTCAAAGAGACACTTTTACCACTGATCGTACTTCGTGCTGGGTGTGGAAAAAAATAAAGTGAGAATTCATGACATTTCACAATCGAAGTGACGTGTGATAAATTAATTAGAACTTAATTGAAACGTAAACCTAAAGCATTTGTGGAGACTTCTGTAGTGTGAAGAAAGTACAATTACTTCTATTGTCTTTTAATAAATGAAAACAAAGCGGATTACGTGAGATTCTATCTATTAATAAAAAACGAAAAAGGAGATACAGAAGATTGATATTGTGGAAATTCTGCTTTCAGCCGGATAATTAATGTTACTTGCAATCAAAGAAGCAGGGTTGTTGAGAACTGACCATTAACAAATAAATAGTATGGTCCTCCTTTTTTCTTGTTTTATGTGTTATGCCCCCTGTAGGGTGGCATATAGCAGTCGGACTGCCCGTCCGTCTTCCCGTTCGTCAGTCCGTCCATCTGTTCGGAATTCCATTTCCGGAGTTTTGTTTCGCTTCGAGTTATTTACCTTGTTTTTGGTATGTGACTCTAACTGCATGAGATACTGATCATGTTCGAGTAACGTTCCGGTCCATTGATATTTGACGTCGTTACGGGTCTTGTCTTAGGAATGTTTGTTAAAATAATACTTTTCTGTGATGTTTTTAATATCGCTTCGAGATATTTACATGATTTTTGGTATGTGAGTCTACCTACAGATCAAATTTGAGTTGTGTTCCAGTCCATTGACGAAGTAACAGGCCTTAAACGTGTTCTTTAAAATTATACTTTTCCAGGATTATTTTCCAAAACGATTTCAGAGACTGACTTTCTTATGTGTGAGTCTACCTACCTGACCTACAGATCAAGTTCAAGTTTTGTTCCGATACATTAATTTTTGATGAAGATACGGGCATTGAAGTTTCTTTAAAAAAAACATTTGTCCGGAATACTTGCGAAACGCTGTCAGCTATTTACCTGAATTGTGGTGTGTGAGTCTACCTGCATGACTTTCAGCTCCCTTTTGTTTCTTCGAATTAATGGCTTTGTTTTAAATATTGATTATCTAAGTATCTAAGTTAAGAAAGCGATGAGCGATGACGTGTTATTGGCAATGCTGCATACACTGGTGAAAGTCGTTATTTTTGTGAGACAGAGTAGCTGTTGGTGTTAATTTAAAGCAAGGAAATGTGTTGGGTCTTGTTTTTGGAGCGGTCGCAAGGCACAGAAGCGTTTATAAAGTGCTCGAAGAATTAAATTGATAATATGAATTTTGGCTTCGAATGTTGTAAGTTACCTCTTTCAAAGTTATCGTTATATGCATTCAAATAATATGTCTAAAAGCATGCGTCTTATGAGTGTTAATGTGCTCATTTTGTGTATAAAAAATAACACTTACTTCAAACGTAAGAGTACATTTAAAATGAATAGTGAATTCAAACACCGTAATACATAATGCTTTTGTAGCGCAATAATTATGCCTTTACCGTTTATTATTTTCGAACGCAGAAAAATAGCACAGCATGATTTGTTCAAGTTATAGAATAAACGGTTATTAACACAGTATACATCAGAACACGGGTACTGCAACAGCTGAAACATGATATATTCATAAACCTAACCTTCACTTTGTCTTCGATTTGCATCATCGCATTCGCATGCTGGATGCTATTAACTCAGTGTTAAATATAACCTAACAAATTGATGGTAAAATTGTTTGGTATCGGTTTTGATTCAAAAGACATGTGCACTTCTTGAATTGCCAGCAATAAAACGAAAACGCATAATTCATAATTAAACTTAAAGGGTATCGAGCAAATACAAAAAAATGTCTGAAGATGTTATGGTTAATTATCGTTAACTTCAAAAAGAACGATTCCAATGGCCATGCAGAATAATAATTAACTCTTCGCACCGATAAAACATTCATTTTTTTGAAAGAACGGTTCGTGATATGACAATTATTATTTACTCGATGTATGAACTTAAGCGCAGGACTAAGTGCTACAATTGAATGTGACATTGCTTTTGTTTTAAAAACGGTTAAACGTTCGTGTTATTAATATAGATTCATTACTGAAACGGTAACTGCGAGAAATATTGGATACATGTTCGTTTTGAGCAAATTAACACAGAATAATAAAACTAAATATTTAACCAATACAATTAAACCGTTAAAGATTGAGTCTACGTTCTTTCGGATTTAAGGGATATACAACATAATACATATATAACAATTATCAAGAAGTGTCGAATATTTAGATCATCCAAACGTCGATCTGAAAGCCAAATCAAAGTGTATGCTAATTTTGCTCCACGTTACAGTAAAGACAATTACACATATAAACGTCTCCGTCGCCTACTGGTTAGGGCGTTTGTCCACGGAACGCGAGGAAGAGGTTCGAGCCGCATTGAGGGCTTGTTCTGACATGTCCGTTTGCGTACCTGATATCTAGTTAAATCGATGTGTACCGATAGCCTTAATGATATGAATCATTAGTGCAGATATTCATCAGTCAAAGTGTCTTATACGTCGAAACTAGCTTTTCATTAATTTCGAAGGGAGAAACTATAATATTACAACAGCATTTTATATTATTTGTTTAGGACATTTCGCACTTACTTTATTTCACTTGTGTTGTAAAATTTACTACATATTGCGTAACACAGAAATATCAACGTTTCCATTCACCTACAGATTGAAGTTTAATTTAAAAAAAAAACGTGTAAAACGTTTTTGCTTATTTTAGACAGATTTTGATTTCGAGTTATTAATTATCAATGTTATACAGTTATCTGTTAAATCATCGAAATTGGCATCTGCATCTTCGACGAGAATCATTCCGATGTGTTACAAACGTGATTATTTCATTATTATGATTGTTTTCGTGTGTCCTGGATTTTGAATTGGCAATGCGTAAATGATGTAGCGCATTTTATAAAATTCCATCCGTTCATGCTATGTACGTTTTGGATAATTGTATCGCTGGAAAAGAACATGTCAACAATTAATCTAATAACCAATCGAAAATAAGATTGAGAATTGATGTATCATTGTGTAATTAAAGTTGTTTAAGCAGTTTTAGAGGTGCCTTTATTCTTGACCAAACTAAAATAACACACTTTTTTTCCAAATAGTGGGATGGTTATTGAAATAATTAAACACGTTTTTATTAACTTTTTTTGTAAATCCAATATTCCAATAATCGTAATATTCCATTAATGTCGTACAACCACTGTTTAAACATTATCATCTAGTTGTAATCATATTTCTAATGAAATTGGGTGCTTCAATTCAATTAAAAATTAAAATAAAGTGACTGCGCATCTCGGAATTAAGTTTTTATCTATATAAAAAATTTAATTTCACGAGTATCACATGTTGCCTGGAGTAATTCCTTCAGTGTACGTCGCCACATAATATTGACATATAAACACGCAGGTGATACTTGTATTTCTACAGTTCTTCTCAAATGAAATGGTGTGGTTAAACTTTTTAATCTTGAAGCAAACTCGAGAAATATATTAGCATGCCTGTCATATTTCATTCGTTGTATTCCTTTTGAGTTCATGCATGTACGACCCAGAGAACCAATAACAGAACAAAATAACGCGTGTAAACAAGTTGTTCTTCATTTAAAACAGTATTCTGTTTCAAATCAGATAACATTATTCTTAAAATATGAATATAATAATATTACCAGGGGATAAAATAATATTTGGCATTATATAATAAGTGTAAATAAAACCTTAAGTTATAGCATAATTATTCGAATGAAACTTCATGACGTTACCGTTTTATTTATTTTTATTGTTTTGTATAACATATACTAGTATTTTATCTATTACGAAAAGTTATAGTTGCCACAGCCAATTTTACTTTCTCGAATAATTTGACATTCATTAATTGTGTCAGAGAACATTCTCCTCGACTTGTTTATTATTTTCACTGTAACTGCGTTTTGAAAATCTGTGTAGTGTTAAGCAGACATAGGTAGGAACACGCTTTTAAGAAGCATTGTTTTTAATTTAAAATATGGATGCAACTTCAGGTACATCAAACCCATGTGTGACACTCAGGTCAACGTTAGGTCCGATGAGTTCGGATCATGTATGCCTAAGGAAGATTATGATTACAAAATTGATAATAATCTATCGCGTGTTACTTTATCGCACATTCTTATTCAAGACGATCTACTTGAAGTACTAAAAGGTTAACATGTATCATTGATGATATATAATGCATACTTTAACTGTGAGTATACATATATATCAATTATTCACGATTTACCATATATAACATTATATTTTTTTTTTTGACAGGAGATAATATTTTAGTTAAATATTAATGGACATGTTGTTTTTACTTCCAATTTCAGTGACATTAGTGCAGAATGAGACCAATAAACCGGTGGTCCTAAGCTATAAACCATTACAGCTGCCCAAACGACATTAGTGTCCAGACGATTTATATCCACTGCACATGGCTTCTGGTTTTTCCTTGGAGGTGAGCCTCATTTGCAGAATGGTTTATCTTTTAAGAAAATCATACAGAGACAAAAGCTATCTCTTGCCAATCCGTACCTTTCCTCGTTCATAAATTATTCAAGGTGCATTAAAACTTTTAAATTTAAGAAGTGAACTAAAAACTTCATGTATACTGAAGTTGTGCGCCAAACATCTGTTTTCAAAGATTTACAAACCGGCTNTTTTTTTTTTTTTTTTTTTTTTTTTTTTTTTTTTACAATTATGCATATATCTTTGTTTTAGGTTTCAAGAAGTGCATACACGCAATGGGTAAATGAAAATACTTCGAAACATTTTTCTTTCGTTAAACGTCAACAGTTCATATTACAATTGAGTTTGAGATCAGATTTGATTGTCAATGAATTTATTTAGTCATTCAAACATTGATTGACAATGTAGTTATTTAGTCTCTTAAACATTGATTGTTACTGTATTTATTTAGTTATTCAAACATTGATTGACAATGTTTTTATTTAGTCATTCGAACACAGATTGACAATGTATGTATTTAGTAATTCAAACATTTATTGACAGTCAATTAATTAACTCATTCAGACATTTGGGAATTATTTATCTAATTGACATGTCTTGTTGTGAAACATCTGCACATTTAAGCGATGTTCGACAAACTTCAAATTGAAAAAAACATGTAAGTCGTGTTTATGAAGTACATACAGTATCCTTCATACAGTCTCGACCTTGAAAATGGTTCAACATTTACATGTTATTGCTTGATGAGTTGTGGGGGTTGTTCGTCTTTATGGGATGATGAACGAATAATGAAGCGTGCATCTAGCATTAAAGTTAAGCAATGGCCCAAAGTGTAGAATTCGTTATTACAGAAATGTATATGGATATAAGTCACTCTATTAAATAATCTCGCTTATTTATATTCAAGAAGCGCATATAGCACTGGCACATGTATGTAACTTGCTTGTTTGTCAGATATACATGAATCTGCATAAAATTAAACTGAAAGTGTATACGCACTGTATTAAAACTATACTGAATGTAAATACAAAACATATTTTTGGAAAGTATGACTTCATAGAACGGCAGGAAATATAGGCTTATATTATATTCATATTGATGATTTAATCTTATGTACACATGAATAATTCTAGCTTTTAGATTACATTTGTATTTCCATATGACAATTCCGACGTTACTTACAAATAATTGTGTATATATATTTTTATTGTAGTTGCAGATCATACAACTGTTAAGGACTGTTAAGATAATTGCAACAGTTTTTTATATACAAGAACTGTAGAATTATATTGGTAATCGCATTTGCGTTCATTACAAACCGCATTTATCATTTCTGATGACGTCTGACATTCTTTGTTTTGCAGCTATTTCATGAACTGTATTCAACTTCTAAAGGAATTGTTTCATTCATACAAATACTTTCTGGCAAAGGGGAGTTTACATTGGTTTACTGTAACATTTGATTCGCAATTCTAATCCGTAGAAGTTCTCTGTCTAACACGACATGTATTTTGTTAATGACATGAATTGATGGTAATTCTCCAAAGAATTATGGGAAGTACAGTAAAAATGCACACGAAAAATGAGTCATGTATATTCACGAAATACTCATTGTCATGAATCTAGTATTAATTTAATTCCCTGCCATAGCATAGTCAGCAATCATATTATGTGTTTTGTGCAGAAATTTCAATGCGAAACTATCATTTGTTTCTTTATCAAACATATTGTTCTATATACATGTTCGAATGCCATACAGACAGCATTCGTTATATAATAAGTCCATGTCAACCGTCCATAAAAAGACTAATAACATTGCATGAAGTTGATAGTGAAACCTTATTACAAAGTTAGAGGATTGCATGGCAATCTATATTTCATCAATTACAAACTATGCGTGAGCAAAATATTAATGATACGCTACAGTGCAATAAGATAACTGACTTACGGCAATGGAAAAGAATGCTTTCTTTTTCCAAGAATCTTCACGGCATAATGAGCGCAAGTTATAGCTTTGGTGTGAAACACAGAAATGGCTAACAACAGCAACAGCAACACAAATGTGCACATGTATAACGGTCAATTATCGCCGTAATATATAACATATGGAAATAAAATACAATATCCATTTAAGTGCATACATTCGTGCGTGGACGCGATCTGTTCTGTCCAAATCTCCATCAACTTTTCAACTTCAATTATCTTTTAATATAGTACGATCAGTTTTTTTTGTATTTCATATGAATACTGCACTAAACATTTACATGGTTATTGGCGATCTAAAATGATCGTAATACCGCTTATTTTCATGACCAAGTAAATCAAATCCTTAGACAAACCACCTAAACAAAAAGAAAGCTGGAACACACTATTGTTTTGCAATTGATCCGACCATTAATATAATGGAAAACAATTAAGTATTCATATTATTCATATACTTACAAGCAAAGTAGAATCTGTTCGAAATGTATCAATACAGCAAGGAATGGCCTCATATGTGTCTAGTTTTTCTAATCGAACATGTTAGCATTTAAAATATCCTGATAGAAAACATGTGCATATGAATCATTAAAATAAGTAAAATACTTATCCACCTCTGACAACAGAGGTACACTACTTAGACATGAATAATTAATCCGAATAGCGAAGAGCAGTTTTTATTTCTAGAAAATCAATCACATTTGTTTATGACATGGTAAAGCATAATTATATACACCAATATAAATACCAATTGAAAACGTAAATGTGAAAGATTCAGTTACTAAATTAAAGTAATCTGCACTATTCCCTCGGTTGAAGTTGCAACTGATTTCGTTGTACAACCGTCAATATTGGTCATAGGACAGGTCTGCGATGCTGTATTGTCTGACTGTTTCTTACATTTACCAACGCAAAACACAATTCTTCCCAACTGCCGTACAAATGAATTTGATGCAATAATGTATATAAAAATCCGTATGGCGCTGTTCAGAACTTCAAAGTATCCACATAGTCCGCTGACAATTTGATTAGTTTCTGTCATGGTTGGCATGAAGTTCGGAGAAAGTTCACGAAGACGCTGGGTGCTGTTTGGAATACAAAACAAAAGAGAACATGTCACTAGTAATAACAGAAGTGGGGTTGTTTTAAATTCCTTGTCTTCCGATGTGTACCTACGTCGCCGAGGAAACCGTTCCAAAGAGGCCGGGGATCGAGCTCGCTGGTGGTATATCCAGCTTCTATAGGCAATAAGGCACGTAAGGAAGAAAATGATCAGATATGGAAAAAGAAAATTAACGACGGCGTCCATCTTTGTTAGAATTTGCCAGGAGTCCCATACACGTGGATCAGACCAAACTATAATACAAACTGGTGGGTCTCCAGATGATATAAAGAACCAGGTTACGTACAAATAACACACCATCGCCATCACCGCTAGTGATATTATGACACATTTGGCCCTAAACACGGTGCACAATTTAGACTTCTTACATGGCCACATTACACCGATGTATTTTTCCACCACCACTGCTGTTAGGTACCAGCGAATGAGAAACGGGAAAGCGTATTGTCCGAACGAAATAAGTTGGCACGTTCCAATTCTGTTTTGAACACGAATGTTGTTATATTTCGTGAGGCTTATACACATACTTGTGAACAGGAATCCGGAATCTGCAAGTGCAATTGCTGCAAGATATCTAGATGTTGATGGTCTCTTTAGTTTGGTTCTGGTAAAAATGTAAAATATTAATAAATTTCCAACGATTCCAATAAAGTTTGTTATGACGAATGCATACTTTTCAAACGCAGCAAGAGGGTTCTCTGGCATCATGGGCATAGTCGGCATAAGAGGGAAACTTTCTTCCGATATGTTATATTCAGTGTCATTTCTATCCATCGCTTCAGCTGTAAGCACAGTGTCGACGACATCCATCTTCTGTATCGGTTTATTCCCCTTGATTGATATATACAATCTCAAGTTATAGGCATTGTCTTCATTAACTTACAGACGCTATCAGTTAATCTTGTTATCTTGACACTAAGCTCTTCCGAATAAAGTATACACACCCAGTTGCATGTTCGTCATATTTTTAAATTAAGTTATCATATCTGTCTTCCTGAAATGTAGTATTCACAGTATTTCCTTTAAATCAAAGTACCAGACCTTATTACGGAGATTACAGGTGTTTGTTTGAAACGTTATGATACACTACAATGTCGATTTAATCATAGAGTATGTATCTATTGGCTTTGTTAAATGTATTTCGTTCAATTATGCAATTTTAATATATTTTGCCAGGCAACCATTTTCTAGGAAGTGTTATCGGTCAATTGGCTAGACGTGAAGACGATCCATTAGTCAAATGTGCAACATCGCTTCGTTTCGCTAAACAAAGAAGAGTCCCGCGTGTGATTGGGTTTCTCGAATACGCAGTACATTTATCCTCAAATAACACATACGCGTAAGAAAAATTACATTGTTTTTGTTGCTAAGCAATGTTCTGTCAGGATCAATCGTCGTTATATTTGTGTACGTCTGAATAGCAGTTGTCTGAAAATACAAAAAATATAAATACATTACATGTATACTCTCGTTCATGTATTTTACGCGTTTATTCTGCAATAACAACATAAACATAGAATCTGAATAAATGAATAAAAAAAAGATGGTATCAAATTTGAAAACTAGTATATACAACTATATTTATCATAAATGACCATAATAAATTATTATTTAAAAAAATTCGAACGTATGCAATAACAATTAGTCAATTAGTGCAATTACTACATGGCTTTATCACCATATGTACCATAATGGCTTAGAGTGAACATATATTACAATTTACAATTTTATTAATGGTCAACCATCGTGAATATGTTCGATAATATTTGATCGCAGATATAACGTATTTTGAATTAATTGAAAAAGTAGTTAAATAATATTCATGTAAGGAATTGTTGTATACGCGTTCAAAAAAAACTGCATTTGCAGGTTATGGAAATACATTTTATGGATTAAGTATGTAACTGGCCCGAAACTTCTTTCAAATGCAATATATGTTGAAACCAAACAAAGTAGCATATATCTTACAGTAATTTTATATATTTTCCGCATTTGTTAACATTCACTGTTTTTACATATAAACAGAAAATAACAAATCAAACTGTGTAAATTGGAATTTGGTACTCTCGTGTTTTTTTTGGATAGATTATGCACTCAGGCGAAAATGAAAGTTATTTAAAAAACGCATGTATTGCATTATAAAAGCATAATTGCTGTTATTACAATAATGTGGCAATGTCATGACTTTGGACTAATATGACAAAACACATTACTGAATTCTAGTTCACCGTTTTGAATCCCACTATGGTAAAATGTGATTAATTATTTCCATAAAAAGAAGTACGCTTTCTTTGACTGATTTAGCCTATTGGAATATGTTTTACGCTTCATGAATAAACAAGTTTCAATCACATGTCGACTAAAGTAATCGTTAATGTTAGTCATGCGACCAGAGGGTATACACAATTGAATGATACGCCACGCTATGTATTTGATTTGTGATTTGCAGAAAACTGCCTGTAGCAAAACAAACCTTCAATAAATAGTCTTCATTTTTGATATAGCGGATACTCTCGAATGTGATACTTATTTCATCTGT
This sequence comes from Dreissena rostriformis, assembly GCA_007657795.1. Lineage (NCBI taxonomy): Eukaryota > Metazoa > Mollusca > Bivalvia > Myida > Dreissenidae > Dreissena > Dreissena rostriformis. Next base: position 432,802 of record VMBQ01000882.1, on the reverse strand, counting down.
AACTTATGTTAAATATTGGTTTTATTAAAAGTAAGCGTATTGGTTTTGAAATATCCAATGCGATTATCCATAACCCGAGCTTCGATTCAGACCAATGCATAGTTTGAACTGTTTGTACAATAATTGTTCTCCTGAAGGTTGATTTCTAAATTGTTTATGGTGTATGTTATATAGTTATACATTTTACTAGAATATTTATTTGTTACGGTCTAGTTTATGAATGCAATCAATATTTGAAAACACTATGATAAACTTGTTCACGATGTTAATGGTCTGGAAAAATCAAGCAAGTGTTGTCCGCAGCATTAAATAAGTATATTCAAGTGCAAATAGAGCTCAATGAAGTTACAGCAAGCTGAAAAGAATCCTCAAAGCTGTCCATACTTAATTTAAATTTTTGACCGCATTGCAGATCGTAATATTGTGTGTCGAAACTCTATGAATATTAATGGTCAATTTTCTTACGGACTACATCCGTGATAAACCAGCGTAAATCATTGACTGTCGACATTCTCCGAATGATTTTATTCCTTTCCGGCAAACTAATCCGAGGTGAACAGAAGCTTAAAAGGGACTTGATTTATTGTACAACGAGACTTAATGAGGCTTCGAAAACTGTTGAAAACACAAGTAATACATATAGATATTTCAAGAAATGATAATCGTTTTATTTATATTTAAACATTCATTAACTCTCCGAATACTTTTATTCCTCGCACACAGATTACTCTGTTGCGAACAGAAGCTTAAAAGGGACTTGATTTATTGTACAACGACGCCTAATGGGGCCTATAAAGCTGTTGAAAACCGAACAAAAGTTAGACATATTGATGTTTTAAGAAAAAATAATCGTTTTATTTATATGGAGACTTTCATTTTGAATTATATATAATTATTTGGGTTGTCGAAGGATGTGTTCATATCAGATTTATTTTGAGAGAAAAAAAACACACACACAGTACAAGGCGCAAGCAGACATCTTAACAATTAGGGTTTTCCATCGCAAAGTTGCATTGTTATTTATTGAAAAAAAAAATCATCTGTTTCCTCACATCGGAATTGTTTACAGATAATAATTGTCAATTTCACATGTTTGTTTATAATTTTAAAATTAAGACTCTTCATAAAAGCACCACAGATAACAAAAATAAGCTTAAACTACAGTTTTTGGTTAATTGTAAAACATCATTGTAAGCTAAAGTCACACACCTGTAGATACATTACTATATATTTATATCTACCGATGAACTACAGCCTGAGTGAGTAGACACACGTTGTTTATGTTGTGAATCTCTAAGTTAAACACTAAATTTATAATAGACAAAATGAAGCCGAAATGTTTACTGTTAAAACGATGCCCTTAAAGATACTTATGATGCAGTATTAGTACATGTTTTCTTTTCTTTTATATATTTTCTTTCTCACTATTTTACCTAAAAAAGTTGCGTCTCTTTATTTATTCATGTCAAGTAATGGCAATACATAGTTTATTACAAAATAATAATAAAAATGTGTTAACAAATCTACAACAAGAACAAGACCTAATCAAATGGATTCACAATTGAGTATGCAATATGATCCTTCTTAGTGTGTTTTCGTTACAAAGCATTAGTATATTTATAAAACGATAACTGATCTCACATAGGATGTTTTGTTTTAGATTTGAACCCTTTTCAACATGCAAATAAATACAAGAGAAACTATCAATGGTGCTGTTTTCATAGCACAAAATGGCAAACAATAATTGTCAACGTTCAATACCTACTTTAGCACAAACAGCAGACAAATCAATCCTCTGTGTACGTTCATATTATAAATAATGAATTCATATATCCGCAGTTTGATTTAACAAATTTATCCGATTGTGTATCAAGAATTATACATTTCAAATAATAAAACAACAGGTATACAATACTTTATTTAATTTTTAAATATTACAGTATGATGAACATAGTCTCGTAACCAAAATGCCCTTGTAGAATCCATTGAACTCCGCACAACTCACTGCGAGATTCAATAATAGCTGTTAATAGAAGACAAACACTCTTTTATATCGGTTTTACTCCTGCTTGTAGTGCTACGATACGGGCAGCCCGTTTAGTCGAATCGTATAATTCAACTCATTTATCTGGTGCCAGCATAGATTTTCTGTTGCTCTGAACATTTCAACGATCAAATGACAACGATTCAAATATTCCCATGAAACATTCTATTGTTTACAAACATAAATTGGAATTAACAAATTAAAATTTAAACTTTGTGTTTGAATACCTTTTTTATTTGAACAGTTTTTTTTCATTTTTCAATGCACGTTAGCCATCATAAAATGCCAATCTACTTCACATAAATTACGCCGACATTAAAAAAAGCATGATAATATTTTGATCTAGCAAATTTGCCACTGCCATTGACAAGATAATGTTTTACATGTATTTCCCACTGGTGCAATCGTGTGGTGACCCGTGTTTCAATCCGTGTTTAATGTCCTATCTAGGCTTTGATACAATGTTTTATATTAGAGGTTATTGCATTTGGATGAATGCCTGATTAGATGCAATCTCTAGAATCTAACAGATGAAAATAAAAAAATATATGTGAAAAAAACAGTGTTGACTAAGTGATCCTTAATTGTACTTATGTCACAATATATTTTATTTTAAACTGTTCCCGTTTCATTCAGTTGCGTTATCCAAATTCATCACATACAAATATTATTATTATTAGTAGAGGTTTTAGTTGTAGTTGTATAAGTTTTTTAATATTATAGAGTTATGAAAAGGGTGCCAAACAAACTAGTATATTTTAGTGTAAAATTCAAGCAGGATTATATATTTTCGCATATATCTTGGTGTAAAAAAAGGATTACTTCTTTCCGTAAATGTCTTCCTAATTTAAGAATAAGAAACTAGGATTAAGAAATGAATTATTAAAATAAAAGTTAACATGCGAGGATAATATTGTTTTACAATAGTTTAACAGCCATAACCTTTGTAACGGCGAGACGTCGAGTTAATGACAAACTAACATTGTGAATACAAATACACTAGCAAAAACTATAATGTTTTTCAAACCAACTAGTTCAGATCAAAGCCCTTACAAATAACGGTTGGCTCGTGATAATGCAGCGGCGATTACTACTATTTAAACGGTGTGAACAATTATCAAAATAAGCATAAGCATGAATAAACAATACGTCGTAAATAGTGTTTAAACTTGTAATCGTATGTAATCATGACAGTAGAAGTAGTAGTAGTATTTATATCATTAGTATTTATATTAATACAAATAAGTATTACTTAGTATTAATACTAATATCATCAATGTCAATGTAAATGATAGCACATGTTTATGTAAAAGATATGGCATGATACTTGTCACACTTAGTTCGCCAGTCTTATTAAGTACGTTGAATTTACAGGGATGGTATCCTCCTCTGAATATAGCTAAATGAAGCCGTATGAAATCTAAAAACTGTCTTCTGCGTTGTCATTAATAAGGACAAAACTGATTTAGATATTATTTTCTCGAACTATGCACCCATCCAACTCCATGCTCTTTATCAAATAATAACGTTCCCGATTTTATACATAATTATCCCAGTTACTTTTTAACTAGCGATTTGTTTATCATTGATATTGTTTATTCCAAGTGCAAAAAACGCCATCTGGAGTATACAGGTCTATGTAAGTTTGCTTTGAATGCGGCGTAAAATCGTAAAAATCGTAAATACATTCCCTCATTTAAGTACTCGAACAATGCATTCTCTAAACTGACGCATGTATACAGTATGATTAAATTGGTAACACAAAAGAGCAACACACATACAAACAAGTCTGCGAAAATAGATTCAACTTTAGAATCTGTTCCATCTACAAAAATCTGAAAACTACATGCAACCACGATCGATTGATGAGGTCGACTAATTACCAATCGGAATACTTGTCTATATGTTATAAATGATTTTGTTCTACGAATGAGTATCGTCGCGACCGTGAATAAGTTTCCAAACCACGTAGTTTTCTTCTATATTGTATTGGAAATATAACAAAGTAAGCAAGCTAGTGACAATAAAAATTACTGCAAATGTCAATGGCATTCAGTGAGTAAGGAATAAATTCCAGACTTTTAAATGAGTGCTATCATTAACAGAAACTTCTGTCCTCTTGATGTTCCTAAAATAACACGAACTATTGTTATGACGAATGAATGGTTTTTATAAACTAATTTAATCACGCAATAAACGTGTCCGATGAAAGTGAAGTGTTTAACATAATTAAACTACTGACAGTGGTCCACGCAGAGTCATCGGCTCATTTATCTAAAAATGTATCATATTTTTCCTGCAACATTTTCCATTTTGCAAGATTTCCAGTAAACAATTTTAATAAACATATAAATCATAAACTGACAATATATTTTAAAATTAAAATAAATTAAAATTTATTTGCACGTTTTACTCTCACTTTTCACAGAACGTTATGAGAATGTTGTAATGAAAAAATACATTTTACCATTATATTAATTAAATTTGCTAAGAAGCCATACATTGTAAACATCATTAAGTTCATAAATAACAACCCACATGATACGTTTATGCTGTTGCATCTCTCCACATTAATAAGGCACTTTCAGAACCAAACACACGATTAACATCATGTTTATGCCTATATTTTAACATAATGATTGACAACTTACAAAAAATAAGTATTTAATAAGGCAATGATTTTACCTATTGTGATGTACATCATACTTCCGATGTCCATGCACATGTATCGTATCTGAATTGCTATGTAGTATTTGTTTACAATATATTTACCATCTAGGTGTTATATGTATGTCAATATAATAATTAAAGTAACGGTGCTATAAATAGGTTCTCAATAGTCTTTAGGCACTGACTACAAGCAAAATTACTACACTATAAAAACCAACATCTTTGCACATTCGGTAGAATATTCCAGTACTGACACCATATTTTGCTTACACGTCTGGATATATGCACTGGAGAATTATCAGCAATGACAGTTTCATGGAACTTTATTTAAGACAATTCCTTAAGGAATATTTGCGAGAGAAATAAACTATAATCTAACATCGTTCTGTCGGGGCTTTATTTGATTTAAAATGTATAAAGCAGACATTATAGTTGTAAATCCTAGGTAAAATTTCCCAAACAGGCATAACATTTAAATTATACAATACTATTTTGAAATTTCTGCTCAATGCAACAGTGAACTTTTAGGAAAGAGCCAAGTAGTAGTAGTAGTAGTAGTAGTAGTAGTAGTAGTAGTAGTAGTAGTAGTAGTAGTAGTAGTAG
>VMBQ01000882.1:400057-424602 GCA_007657795.1 Dreissena rostriformis | reverse complement strand
GTAGTAGTAGTAGTAGTAGTAGTAGTAGTAGTAGTAGTAGTAGTAGTAGTAGTAGTAGTAGTAGTAGTAGTAGTAGTAGTAGTAGTAGTAGTAGTAGTAGTAGTAGTAGTAGTAGTAGAAGTAGTAGTAGTAGTAGTAGTAGTAGTAGTAGTTGTAGTAGTAGTAGTAGTAGAAGTAGTAGTAGTATTATTGGTAGTAGTAGTAGTGGTAGAAGTATTAGTAGTAGTAGTAATAGTAGTTTTAGAAGTAGTAGTTGTAGTAGTAGTTGTTGTAGTTAACTACTGACAACTTCTGAGTGTAGTCAAGAGTATTTAATACTGACTATGCTGTTTTATTTCATATCCATTTTTCATATGTACATTTACTATTTTGGCAAATGTGCTTTTCTCGCGATATTGAATATAGAAAAACTTAAATATGCAATATTTGTTTACATGTTTTTTACAATTATCTTAATATGCACGATAACAAAACCCTGTAAAGGATATTATCGAAGAAAACAGAATTATGTATCGCGAAATGCCACTTTTCTTGTTGAATTAAAGTGTTGAATAGTCAGGAAGTTCAGAATAGTTATGCACTTGGAATTCATTAAACGACAATTATTGCATTTATGGCATAACCATCACTTGTTAAATTAACGGCTTCATCAAACTCCATCATACCACATATCTACCCATGTATAAAGTTTAACATCGATCCCGTTGAAATTTACTTGCATATTAAACAAGAAGAAGGGAATTTCAAATCATAAAAAGTTGTTGTCGTTAAGTTGGATTGCCATTCTATGCGTTCGTTAAAGCTTTTGAAAATATGCAAATGCAATTTTTGTGCATTTTGATTCCCTACAATATGATGCATTATGAATGAAGCATTTCAATACTGGACAAAGTGTACACATTTACCAACAACCAATATGATTAAATATAATTCAATATGGCATACGTGGTTAAAATCTGAACAAAAGACATGCAGTATCAATCTGTGAAACAAATAAGTAAATGGTAAATAAGTATTTGTCCTATAATTCTAAGCAACGCGTCATTGAAAGTAAGGTTGCCTTGCCGCCCCAGATTGCCTAAATTTAATATTTTGCGTAATAAAGCTATAAGTGTATCTTTTAAGAGGTCATATTCTAAATTAAACAGCAACACAAAACGTCCACCATTGTTTTGTCGTGATCACGAAACTTTTTACATTGACTTTACACCAGTGTAAGATAAGATAAGATAAGATAAGCTTTATTAAAGTCGGCAAGACAGCAACATATACAAACATAAGCTCATGTGAGCTTTTGAGCTTTTGTAATACAATCAAAGCATTATTTCCCCTCTTAATCATTTTAAATTTTAAATACCATGCCAAGAGGCCAATGCCAATTTTCCATTGTACGTCAATGTTTATTTACAATTGTGCCTTTGGGCTAAGTTTGATGTTTTTCTTTGGTTTCCATTGAACGTTCCAATTCGATGACTCAGGTTTTAATCATTCTTTTATGTTAAATGTCGTATTTTATTTATGGTCATGTATTGTATGGGCAGTTGGTCACGTGTCTGAAACAAAGATTTGTGGACGAGAAATAATATCCTGATAATATTTATGAAGTTAATATGTTCCTTTATATTCGATATACGTTGTATTGTATGTCAGGTCCCCTTAACAAATTTGTAAGCCTGTACACATGCAACTTTGAGAAGTGTTACAAGTTCAATTTATATCGGCATGCTCTTTACATGTTTCAGGGCATATGGATTGGACACATCCAAATTAGTCGTATACTCTCGAGTGAAACGAGCGACACCTTTAATTAATGTCTATATAACTTCCCCTGAGTGCATTATCCCTTCTACGAATCGTGGTCATTACTTTCTGTCAACCAGACAGTTTGAGTAACAGACAGTGTGAATAACAGAACAATCAGGGTGTAACATAATACAAAGAAAAACAAACATTGTATACGAAGCTTAAAGAACACCCCGAGGTTGTGCGAGATCTAAACTATCTTATGGCAGGAAGCGCTCATTAAGTATCAGTTAGGTTTATCCTAGTATGGTGGAGTACTGTTATCACGAAGAAGAAGAATTACCAATTTTTACATACTATTTTCTTACTACATACCACTTCATTATGAAACGCTTTATTCAATATTGACTCTATTTGGAAACATTTTATTTTTTCAACCAAGATAACGAATTCATCTTACATATGCCATGTTCGAATATATCCTATGAAAAGACGTGAATATTTATCCAATTGTACATTTGTCATTTTAAATTATTAACACTACATTTTTTCCAGTAAAATGTTCCTTCACCCACAATTATAAGAGCAGATCCTTTTGAGCGGTGTTAGCTTTATAAAGAAGATTGAGAAGAAGATAATTATTGGCTGGTACTTCGTAGAGATCTATTAGGCTCAATATATATATATCTTTATTGCCTCCATTTTCTGAAGATGTACATGATGACAGTCAAGGTAGATAAGAAAAGATTAAGTTAAATGGCTATTTATATATAAATACATAAGTAGTGTTCGAGCGTGACCCTTGGTTTTCTCAAGAGTTTACTTTGTTTCTGAGAACTTTGAACGCTTCATCGAGATTCCCTAATCAACGTCCTTTGCACTTCGCGATGAAAAATGAAGCGAAATACGGAAGTGCCAGGTTTAGGGTTCGTCGACGTGCATGGAGTTTGTAGTCGGCACTTAATTTCTTGTGAATTCTAGACCGCAAGTACAGATTGTAAAAAATCGCCACAGTTAGTCAGAAACTCTGGGTAAAGTTCTATAGGCATCAAGTCTGCTATTACGTCATCGATCATTCCAATGAGGTACGTCACCAGTGTTGCGGGTTCTGCGTTTTGTACTTAATCGAATAGTGGTGCGCTTAATGGCCGGATTGTTTCCAGGAACGTTTGTAGACGTCTAGGTGAGTCGGTAAGGGGACACTCAAACAGTGCGTGTACCACTTCGTTGCGCATAAGCTGGTGTGTGCACTTTGAACAGAGGTTGGGTTGAATAGGTAGTTGTTTGCAGCACAAAAGAGACAGAAACTTCATGCGCCAAAGGCTGTCTGGGCGGATTTTCGCAACTTTCCATATGGTTACAGGTTCTTGTGCACTTCTAGAAATAGCGAAAAATCATTATGTTGTTCAAGCCGCATACGCCAGTGTCTAGATTCGTGTTCGTGCGCTGACTTTTTACGGACAGATTTCCATTTATCTTTTGACGGGAATACACTGTTCGTTTTAAAGATTGTTACATAGTTTTCAAGTATTTTTTTATAAAAATAAATAAGGATTTATAGAATACGTGTGTCGGGATGGACGGTATATCCGGTAAGGCAGAAACTATAGGACTCAATAAAGCTCGACAATTTTCATGTTGTAAACTATCTTTATCCCGACAACAGCCATGTATTCGTTATCTTGTACTCAGCTTTACTTAATAAAAAATAACGTCTTACAAGTTAAATATACTGTTTTGAATACTTGAATTATAAATGCGTCCATCAGCGCTACATTTTATCATACAAACAACATACGATATGCATTTGGTGTTTGGGGTATCATCAGTTTGCTATTTGACAGATTATTCCATGCGTAAATATAGAACATGTATGGTATAAACCGTATGTTTAATATAAGTGGTGTTAAAGCATCGACGGTGCAAATATGTATTTGATTTTATTTAAAAAACAAAAACACATCAAGTTTTTATCGTATTTATACCATTATTTATTCCAAATCTGCGACACAAATAAATGAATCACACACGCTTTTCTTGATATATCAGATAAGTCAGACAGCATCAAGTTCCCATTCCGATGGTCACGCACGTCTACGCATTGCTCGCTCCGAAAACCAAGTATTGGATTTACCATAAATCTAGCGTTTTTGGGGTATACTTTCTACTAAACAATATAAAAGCCATTAATGCGAAGTATCAACAGGCTGTAACATATAATAGTTTAAATTGCGGTGCAAGTAAAACCAAATAAGGCGCGACTATTGTCTCTCGGCAAAAGACGTTTTGTGTTTCTTATTTTACATTTTACAAGTGTTACTCAAAATAATGAAATTCGTAACAAGCTTACAGAAAGACAAACGAAGTGAAGGCAAAAAAAAGAAGAAGGTTGAAACAACGTTTTACTTAAGATTAAACTAAATTATGCATAGTTGAGTGTTTAATGGATGTATCAAGCAACGAAATATTAAGTCATTGCGTCATTTGCCGCGAAGTTATGTCAAAGGAATAAATACAAACAGTTCAAGCAATTAAAAAATTCGATTATAACGTCATGTTTAAATTAAATCAAATCCGCACATCCACAATCTTATTATGGTTAATAACTAACGGAGACCAGTTAAGTCAAACATCATACCTTCTCATCGAAACCTTGCCATTACTTTAAAGTATGGTCAAACAAAAATAAGAAAATAGTTTAACCATGCGGTGTGTGAATTGCATACTAGTTTTGTCGTCGGTTTCACATATTTTGTTTGGAAATGGTTTAGGCCGGTCTAATATGTGACTTGTTTTTACTTGGCAATGCCTCCTATTAATGTGGTTCCCGATCTTATTGATGCGACTGGAACCAACCAAATCGTGAGAAAACTAGTTTTGGTTAAGCCAAACGAAGCATTATTACACACATCACAAAAATAGTAATATGTTATAGATTTAAACAAAATGGTTTTTCAATTCGAAATTGTAAAAAAATACGTGACTAGAATAATAATTACTCCTACAAGAGACAAAATTAAAATATCATTCCATATAGACCTCCGTACTTTTCAATACATACATAATTATGCACAGCCGGTTCACCATGCTAGTTGTTTATTAAAAATTGCTTGTTGCAAAACATAAGATTCTCATTTCCTGTTACTATATGCCAATTGAGTATTGCATGTTTATGTTAGTAATGTGTTCCTTGCAACTTGCTTATTGTCAGTTTTCATAAAATACTTATATATACCTTCAATACACAAGCGCTATAAAAAAAAACAGCTGCATCAGCTCCAACACATTATAAGAATCACAATATTCATACCAAAGTTTATTAAACGAGTTCAGGAATTTTGTTAGTAAGCTAGCCTTTGGTGAACACATTACCTGGACGGGTTTAATTAATCATGGTTTGAGATGACAACAAGTGTCAGATCTTTTCTATCACATGCTTTTAAATAAGCTATGCAAACTAATAGTGCATCAAAAAAATATACACCTTAAAATTATGGAATTTAACACGTTTTCTTTAATTCCATATAATATTAGCATAGACCTTGACGCATATTTCATACACTATATTTTTGAAATTGTTCTTTTATCATCCTAAATGTGTACTTACGTCATAACGGAAAATGTGTAACTTGGCAACTTGATCATCAGCACTCAATTATAAATCGGGTCTATTTTTACGCAATGTCTTTCTGTGAGATAATAAATAAACGTTCACAAAGTCAAGCTATTTTGGAACTGACAATATAACTGCAAGTGTACGGATATCACGCCACGTCTCAATTTTTATTATCCCCATATCACAAATGAGTGATATGGGGATAATATAGTTAGTAATATAGTTATGTAACCGCGGTGTGTACAATACGTTTATAAATTTGGACAAGCATAACCTTATATATCATATCGATAGGAGATAGGCCACGAGTCCAATACGTGTATGCGAGATGTGAACAAATACACATATATCACACGATTTTTCACAACGTTGTAATATAATGGTTGTATTATTTTCATATTTTATTCCTTAAATTATACGAATTGGTCACTTTCAATAAATAAACAAATCCACGAAAAAGCGCAAGAGATCACCGACGTCATTTAATAACGTTGAGATAAATTAGATGTTAAAGCCGTTTTTCTAGAGAAATAAGCATTCTGAGATTATTTAGAAATATATGTAACTGCGTTGTTTGCTAACCTGCAATAGGTCTAGTTTAAACAGGATATAGATTATGTCGCTTTTTCATTAGGGATACTATTTGAGTATATTGGGAAAACATCGGTTAAAGTTTCGGTATAATTCGTATTAATATTAAACTGTCACGTGTTTGGAATGGCTATATCTAAATTGATAATATAACATTGTGTATAATGATATATATTATCTAAATCGACTTCGTAACATCATAATAAAATATAAACAAACCAAAACAAGCTGCATCAGCAAGAGAGACAGCTTATTATAACACAAGGTCATTTATGGCAAGTGCCCGATTGTCAAACAGTACGACACAGCACAAAGTCCTTAACGCAGAACAAAAACACGCAACAAACATACACGCAAATTAATACTACAGGCAAAGCCAATGCGCTAAGTTCTTGTAAGTAAGGTATATCGAATATGTTAACGAACTCGAAATTAATGAATCGTTTATTATGTTTCAGGCAAAAAATGCCTTGTGTCTGATCTACAGGTATTTCTTTAGCGCTTACTGTTGCTGACATCAAACGCATTCTAAAGTGATAGGTTTGCATAAATAAGTTCATTCTTATGTGATTTAATCTCTGTAAACTGCTTTTCTGTCAATTATTTTATGATGAGCATAAACGAATTGGCAAAATCTCAACAAGAGGAGAAACATGATTGCTGATAATTAAATTTTTCTGCACATAAACCATACTGGTTTGCATCTAAATGTGCTTGTTCGAATACAGAAAACATCTCCCTTAACTAATTCAATAGTGTGTAAGGATTTTAAGTATGTTAATCTAAAATATTGGTTTAAAGACTACTTCAAACCTCAACATATAAGTATAAATAGTTATTTTACAATCTGTTTTATACTTCCACTGGAAATAGTTCGCTCAATGAGTTGCATTGGTTTAACTGGTAGCTCCGCCAAACGAGCAGTATTGTGGTTTCTATTTGTAATACTTAACACATATGCAGCACACATGCGCATATTAGTCTTACAAGGGCTTCCCCATATGGTCTATCCCATACACAATCCATATGGTCTGTATATGGGAATAATGAGCCCATATGCGACCTTTATGGGCAATCCCATACAGAAATGCCAAAATACTGCCCTAATGGAGCTCATATTAGATCACAGATAGGAAAAATGAAATAAAAATGAAACATGAAAACAATGAAGTTTGTATAATCGTTTTGTGTTTGCGCTTATTTGTGAGAACACGAATCAAGCAGTTGCTTTTTTATCTTTATTTGTTTATATGACACTAGAAACCGTATAATGTTAGGCCCTTTTGGGACCCATATTTTCCACATTTGAGTCTAAGGAAAATCCTTGAACAGATGCGCTAAATCAATTTAAAAATACGAAACTCCCGGCAGCGCAATAAATGAAGAAAACAAACTGTTTAAAACAATCATGTGTAATCATACGTTTACAACATGTTTTATTCATTACGTTGATATATCAGAATAGCAATACGCTATATAAATGCACGCATATATTCCGTGAAAAGAACAGTCGATGACATGTTTTATTTTAAAGAAAGCTATATCATGTACAGTTTTGAATTTGGTATCGTTTTGTGAAACTGTGTCGGAATAGGTTGCGAGGACGAAGTAGAAATGTATTGCAATACGTAAATGTCAATTTGCTTGTAATTTGGTTTACTAGATTGATTGAGGTCAGACAACTAGCCCAAGACGGTAATACGTAGACATGTCAAAATCACGGCAACATCAAGTAATAATCCCATCCTCAACCACCATGTGTCTCTGATGTTGCTGTACAATAAAGTTGAATATCTTGAAATCGGTTGTTTGTAAATACAATGGTTGAGAGCTCAAAATAAGCCCATAAAGGTTTCAGATAGGGCCCTTATGGGTCTCGTATGAGGTGTACAAATAAGATCCATATGACACTCGGTTGTAAAGTCCCATGTGTGTTGCCCATATTGGGTTTATAATGGTACTAATGTGACACACATATTGGTCTCATATTTTTTGGTCTGTGGGTGAAATCCATTAAAGTGTCAGACCTGAGTGTGGAACTACTTTTAAACCAGGTATGTCTAGGTAAAATTTATTGCACACATTTGTATTACTTTAGTCGCTTCTGATCGAACTATGTTACTTTGACTTGCCATTCATTCTCACTGACAATATTGGGTAACTTCATATAACGCGATCACACACGTTCAATAGTTATGGTTCTAACACTTTTGAATGGTGCCTTTCGCGTTTATTGAGGTTGAAGAGTGAAAACACAACCATTGATTTACTATATACCATTATATAATTAAAGAATGGTTTATGTCCACTATAAATACACGCTTATGTATAACATTTCGTATTTCGTAGTCATACATCAATTTCCGTATTCCACGGCTTCGAAAGTGGGCTACATTTATACGTGATATATGTGCATCATTCGGCATCAGTACCATTGGGAAAAACCATTTACGAATTATTCCTTAAATGTTCACTTGAGTTGCACACAATTAAACTGCGCGTGGGGCCTTAAAAAGCAATACTCTTTTAGTTTGTCTTGCATAGTTTTCTGACAACAATTTAAGTATATGTATTATCATTGTATGTTAACACGAATAAGTTGGAATGGCAAGATAAAAACACGCCGAAAATAGAAATGAGTGTACATGGGTTAATCAGATCTTTTGTTGTCAATAGTGCTGGACTAGGCCTGTAGTCCCGTTTGCAAATACGGGTTGAGAGATTTTCTCACTTGATGTGAGTTAATTATTGCCTATACATGATAAATCACCGAGGTGCTTGTCCGTCACACTGCCAGGAGCCTCAAAATACCAAAAGCCAAAATGGCCGCCGGCGGCCATGTTGAAAAAGAAAAAAATATCGCCTTTTGGAGTAAAATCAAATGTTTTATTTTTTGGTTAGAACTAAGTTATGAGAGGCCTTGTTAAATATTGAGCGTAATTGATCCGTTAAGGTCAAGTACAAGGTAATATGATACATCAACGACCTTGAGTTCACATTGTACAGTAGTAACCAGTGTATAAACTTTAATGTGACATATTTTGACGTAATTTATTCAATTACAATATGTTTGTGCAAGTTTTACATACTTTTGACACATTTAGGTACTTAACGCATGTCATACCCACATACAAGTGACTAGTAAATTGAAAGCTTTCACATTCGGCGGAAAACAAATTCAGGGAGCGGGACTCAAACCCCGATGCAGATAGTCTGAGAATGTGATAATCGACCGAACCCCTTATCGCGCAAAGACATGACATTTGTTCAACGTTGGCTCAACGTCAAACCGACGTAAAATCAATTTGATGTCGGGAAGAATTTGAATCAATGTAATATGTTGGCTGGATAATCACTGAGCCATCCCCAGCTCTAAGGACAGGCTAATGGAGAGAAGAGCTAACACCTTACTCCACAAGGCATGATTACCAAAGTTATTTTTTGTTCAAATAACTGGATATGTAGCCTTGTAATTATGGGCTTGCCACTGAAGTTTATTAATTAAGTCTTCCACAATCAGCATATCAGTGAGGGCCTGTACATAATGGCTGACGTTCAACACTGTCTCTATTACACTTGGTACAAACACCCCACATTCGATCAATGTGTCATCGAGGCCAGAGTCTCGCAAAAGTTTGCCCTGACACCTTCGCAGAACAGGGTCCAATGGAAAGGGCCCAAACAAAGAAAGAGGTCGCTGAACTTGTTCGTCTCGTGTAGGAAAATGTCTTCTGCAAGGGCCAAAACACCCGCATCACACCAGAAACGATCGTGTGAACGGCGGCCCAGATATGAGGAGTTTCTACTTCTGAACAATTGCGCAGAACACTAACAGTGAATGCATGCTTTGTGGCTACATTCCGGACAGTGTGTGTATCGAGCAACGTGGCCTGCTTATTTTCAGGATGCAGCAACATATCTTTTGATTAGGCTGGTCTAACTATTGGCTTGATATGGGGAGGTACCTCTTGACATGGTATCTTTGTCCTCAGAATTGGATGTTCACGGCTTATTCCTGTATGTGACACTATTGGTTTGGACAGAGGCCTATTAGCTGTGGCATCTTGAAATAACACTAGGGCTGCATAATATGAACCTTCGGTACCAGATATTGTTGATTTGTAAGCATAGTCCGAGTTGTTCATTCCAGCCATAATGTAGTCCTCTTTGTTGAAAGTACTGGGTACTGTGGTTATTCCATCTTCTGAGCATTTCACGGCATAGCTAGCAAGAAGCCTGTAGGCAGATCTGATGGTTTGATAACTTTAACATGCACAAATTGAAAGTGTTAAGAAGGATTCTGCTGCGATCGCTTTCATAAATTTTGTGGCCAAGCATAATATGCAATGGTGTTTACGTCGTTCCACTATGACTGATGTACAAAAACATCTGGAATAGGCAGTGCATCTGTGTATTCGTATGATCTCTTAACCAGGTTTCTGTTTTTTCTTGTGGAGGATGATCTGTCTGTCGTGTAATAACTGTTCCTCTTCCTCCCCATGTACCTCATTTTCAAGAGGCATTAGAATCTCCTCAATTAATGCGCACTGATTTGAAAAAGCGTGTACTAATGGACCTATAAAGAGCAGACAAAAACGTGAGAAGCGGTCTTGGCATTCCTGTTCGTTCCCATGAAGACTTGAGGTCAGAACTGTCGCAAAAACTATCGTGTTGGCCAAAATCAACACCCTTGAGAACTTTTCTTAACTTGGTACCAGCTTCCTACATAATGTCCTGGTTCTTCAGTTTGATCACTATGTCAGCAGCGATTATATTAGATGCAAAATGATGTCAGATTCATTTACCCTACTATTGGGCGATAGTGTTACCGAATATCCACAGTGACTTATAATAAGCTGCTTCATATCACGGCTTTGGAATGTGTAAGAACTTCACATTCTTCTAACAACCTTCATGCAAACTCTATAATATCACTCATAGTGCAACATTCACCCTTTGCAAGAAGATTGTTCATATACGGCAGGATGCGATTGAAGAGTACACGCTTGATGTTGTTAATTGCCGGTTTGACATGAGCAGTAGATTTAAAGTAGATTTAAAGTTACGGTCAAATTTTAGGTAACTCTGACGACATGTGTTGTGGCAGTATAGCTCTGCAGAGATGACTGACTTTATAAATGCATCTTGGTGTTTGCTCAGACGATCAGCCATTCTTGTGAAAACCTTATCCTGTGAGTGTAGTGCAGCGTTGACGAATTTCTTAGCACTACCATTATCGCAGATTCTGTATTTGTCCCGGTTCCTCTCGTGTTATAAATTACCACATATTACACAAATCAAAGTTCTAGGATATTTCGGGCAGCAAGGTGGAGGACATGGTAAAATTCTCTGGCGAAGGGATTTTTTGAAACCAACAGTACTGTTGTAGATGCCTCATTGTCAGTCTCACACTCCATTTGTTCTTTCGATATTTTCTCTTCCATTCCTTCCAGCTTGCCGGATTGTGTGTACGATTTAGAGCACTTATCGGTATCGTGGTAAGAAATTACCATTGTGATCATTCGTCTTGTCATACAAACGTTTGATTCGCTTTGTAACAATATCATTCCTAAGCGCCACAGCTCTCTTCACCCTCGCACGCCCCGTTTCTTCACTGGTTAGAGTAGATTTGTAATCTTCCTGGCAGATGAAACACGTCGTCCTTTGCCACCAAACAGGGTGCGAGTCAAAACAAGAACCTATAGCCTCGTCATCACATGTACTCAAACTCAACACTTGCCGTAAATGGTAAATAGCACGGGCTGGTGTGATATGGTATGTCGTGATATGGGATGGTGTGATATGGTACAAAATGTATGTCGTGATATGGGATGGTGTGATATGGGATGGTGTGATATGGGATGGTGTGATATGGGATGGTGTGATAACGGTGTCGTGATATGGGATGGTGTGATATGGTATGTCCTGATATGGGATGGTGTGACATGGCATGATACTAAGTCTACTTAGTATCAGGAAAAAAATGAAATCGACAATCTATTTCGTGGAAATAAGTCAATGTTAACAACGCTGTTAAAAATGACATCTGCTAAATTGTCAAGCTCTTACAAAATAAACGTAATGTATGCAGTTATCTATCAAGTTCTTTGAATAAAACAAATGATGTTCTTGAAATAAAAACTCCGGAAGTGAACATTCAAATTCTCTTAACTCCCGAACGTTAACTGGACGCTTCAACAATACATAAGTGTCGATTGTTTTNCATACAATTGTTGAAATTAACTCATCATAGATGGAGCTAGGCAATAATGCTTCTTTAAAAAGTGTATCGTAATTAAAATAAACCGCGCTCAGGGAAAACCGGATTTAAAGCATGTGCGTAAAGTGTCTTACCAGATAAGCCTGTGCAGTCCGCACAGGCTAATCAGGGACGACACTTTCCGCCTAAATTGGATTTTTGCTTAGAAGAGACTTCATTTAAACGAAAAATGTCATAAAAGCGGAAAGTGTCGTCCATGATTAGCCTGTGCGGACTGCACAGGCTTATATGGGACGACACTTTACGCACATGCATTATGCACAGTTTTCTCAGAACACGACTCAAATGATCCGCATATTGTCAGCACGAGTTCTACATGTATACTCACAAACCACAGGGAAAGACCGCCAATATTATTCATCAATAGAAATTTGCACGTGTTGAATATGCAGCTCATTTGTTTAACACAGAATTGTTAAAATGCTAAAATACAACTTTTTAATATCTGTTTTGTACAATTGTTAAGTGTAAAATTCTGTATGTTCCGATTCTACACATTCACAGTACGCATCTGTAAAATTGCATTTTGTTATTGAAGTAAATTAACCGTTTGCTAAACTTCAACAGGTTTAAATGTTTAAATACACACATGTAACTTCATAAACTACAGATCTGAAAATAAAGAAATCGCATATATAAAGTCTACATCTTAATATAACTTATATTGTAAATTATAATAATGAATAAAAGGTAATAGATCTATCTGAAAGTAAGTCGATGAAAAACTACATTAGCATCTTGAATATTTTAAAGTTGTACGATCCTTATTATTAATCTGCTACAATCTGCTACAAGTCAGCATCAAACAAGTTTACACTATACAATTGTACAGAACACAAGTCGACGAATCACAATTCAATATTTTACAACGCATTGTCATATTACGATGCAACCGGTGTTAGGGTACAAATTATCGTAAGTAGTAGCTCTCTTCGTTTTTATCTGTGAACAGAAAATACTGTCTATTAATGTCACATAACATGCGACAAGTCTGTGTGTATATTTAGGTTGTTTTTGAAGTAAACGCCTCATGCACACGATATGCAAATTAACATTTGACAATTTGAAACTGCAAAAAATAGCGTTAAAATTTAGTAAAACTATAGCTGTTAATTGCTGCAATTCAACAATTCAAAGAATCAAAAGACTGAGAGGTGTAAATGACGAAATGACCTTATACATGCCGTTTCAAGGTCATTCTGACTTTGAAGAGATACATTGATAACATAAATTTATCCTACACATTATATTCAGTCAGTATATATTTAGTATAAGTGTATATATTTTTGCTAAAGTAAATAAAAGTTATTTTCTTGTTATGCCAAAGACGGCCATCTTTGAATCGATTATAGCAGAAACGTGGCATGATGCCAGACAAGCACTTCGGTTATTTTGCATGTCTACGAGCCCACAAACTCAATTTCACTGAGAAACTCCCCCAACTATATTTTGCAAACGGGTCCACAGACCAAGTACAGGAATATAATATTTATGTGTTTATTTGTACACAATGGTGTGATAGTACTTAAAAATGTGTCGATGCGTTTTTGAGAAACAAATATATTATTATATTTTAAACACGTTCTGTCGGCAACAGAAGATTGGTATGCGACGATATCACTGTATTTTATTTGTATTAATAGATGTTATGTAGTTACTTATGTTTATATGAGCGTATCACTGCACAATTAAATTTCGTTTAAGTTCGCAAAAAATAAAACAACTTATGCAACAAATAAAATAACTTATGCAACAAACATGACACTACACAACACTAAATTGGCAGCCTATCATTACACGATGATAAAGCATATACAACAACACAAACAATGGATGAACCATTTAAGATAAGTCTACATTACCTTCCATAAAGGCGAACTTTTGCGATTCCACTTGATTAAAAAAGACATAATTAAGAATGTCGTGTTTATTTCTTTCATGGCAATAGAATATCGCGATATTCTTAAACATATATTATTAACACGAATGTTAGCATATGAGACTCAGCAAGGTCTTACACTTTTACCACTTACTATACATTCTAGCGTCTGGATTTAATTATAATAATAACTAGCGTAACGCCTGGATAAAATCAAATCAATGCTTTAATTATTGAGTAAATTCTTAGACTCAGAGCCGAATTATTTACCTTGGAATTTTCGAAGATATCACATCTTCTTCATCAGCTGATCACTGACTAACTGACGTCACAGTCACATGACCGGTGAAGGGTCACGTGACATGAGGAAACTGTCATACACCCGGGGTAGCTCGAGTCCCTCGTCCCTGTTAAGTGATGGCCGCCGCTGTTTGATCTTAATTGCTTCTTTCACTTTGCGTTTCCATAGATGTTCTTCGGAAGTGAGTACTCTGGTTTTGTGAGGGTCGATCTTGTGACCTGTTTGTTTACAATGTTCATATATGGCGGAAGAAGTTCGTGTAAGGTGTTCTTTCAATCTTGTGTCTAATTGTCTTGCTGTTTCACCTACATAGTCATTTTTACAATCCCCAATCTACAAACCCTACAGTCTCTTCATGTCACGTGACCCTTCACCGGTCATGTGACTATGACGTCAGTTAGCCAGTGATCAGCTGATGAAGAAGTTGTGATATCTTCGAAAATTCCAAGGTAAATAATTTGGCTCTGAGTCTAAGAATTTACTCAATAATGCATCAACCAGAGCAGAGAAACCTCCACGAGCGTAATCCTTTAATTGGTTCTCGCTTCGTCAACATTCTGATGCGTTTCGCATTAAATGGCTGAGGTAAGACGTTCGTATTAATTGTAAATATTTGATATCATCGTCCCCATTTTCGTTGGTATGACGTCTTTAAGTCAAATCTTTTTCAAATGGTTGTTTTCATAGCTCTCAAGCTTTCAAGCCTTTCAAACAAATGTTTTTGACTGGATTATGGCTGTTTAATATCAACTTGTGCTACGCGATTATTTATTTCAATTGCCTTTCTTTGAATTATTATTGTCATGAAGTATGGGATATATTATCGCGAATCACTATAACATTGCCACAGAAAGTCTCGAAACTTGCCAAAACCAATAAACATTCACAGGTGAAATGCTGCAAATCCTTACTTAGCGCACGTCAAAGTTGTACCGCATGGTGAAAGTAGATATTGCACAGATTATATTGGAATTATTAATGTCCGACAGCCCACTTGTTTCGAGCCTCAAACGTGTTAAATGGTTTGCAAATGGTCGTTTAGATCATTTTTTCATAGACATCAAATAATCCATTCGAACATTATGCAATCAGAATATTTTCTTCAGACGGATAAGAAACGCTTAGAATTTTATACCAAAGACAAACTTATTTAAACAATTATACTGGCTTAATTTGACTGATTTAAGTAGCTAAGAAACAGGCACAACTACTATCAACTTTAAACATGGCATTTGTCCATATATACTTTTCATTTAACCGATAAACGAACAGGAAATAACAAACTGATTAAGGACATTATTAATGATATTGGTTTAGTTGCAGATGTATGTTTCATTCTAAGTATTAGGTTTGTGTTCCAAAACACCATTGGGCAATAAAAAGCGTTTAAAGTAATGAAAACAAATATTATGAGCCTTTTCTGGCCGATTTTCTTTTGCTTTAAACACCAAATGACAAATCATACTCCGTTAACTGGTATCAATTACCAGTGTATATCTGCCTCGTTCTGCAATCAAGTTTATAACGGAACTTTTAAAAGATATAGTAGTTCAAGTTCTTTTGTTAAAGGCTGTGTTCAATGTATCAATTCACATTGTTTTGCTGTGTTTTAAATTCATTGTTTCTCTGTTGAAATACTTTCTGATATGTTAAATACGTCAACAAAACACAGTGAAAAACATATGAAATTAAGTATCGGGTCCATTTGAGGTGATTACTCGACTAAATGTACTGCTCTTAGTCGGTTCATGTATCGTTTATTATACAAATGCTTGTTTGAAATATATACAATTAAATCAAACTGTTCTTTGATTTTTCGTTATGTATATAACTAACTAACGCAACTCAGTGTGCATAAAATTCCCTTGCTCTATGTCACCTTACTCCGGTATAACCTTTCGTTATTTCTACTGTAACGTATGCACTCATCAATCACTCAGTGTGCAAAATATCGCTTGCACTTTGGTATCTAACTCCTGTCTAACTTTTCATTATGTATATTGCAACTAACGCATTCATCATTCACTCAATGAGCAAAATGTACTGAGTCACACAACTTCTCTCTAACGTTTCGTTTTATCTATTGCTTATAATTCACAAATTACGCACTCAATGTATATTGCCACGAACGCACTCATCATTAACATATTTGAGTGTATATATCTATTGTATAAAACTAATTTTGTATTTGCTGTTGCATACTTGTTAAATTCTGTAAATAAATTATGTCATATTTCTTTAAAGCGCGCGGTAACGCTATGCAAATGCACGCACATCAAAAGGTGTCAAAGAATCATTATCCAGAGTATTTGTGGAATATTCATAAACGTATTGTTTGAATAAATAGTTGAATTGCGGTTGCATTTTATTTAATATAATTAGCATTGCACCTTTCTATAAAATTTTCCTCTAGTTGTCTATTTATGTTATAAAATGTTCCTTAACTTTTTTTTTAAATTTGGAGAAACAAATTTCACGTGATACCACTTGGTACTAACGAACTTCACTCCATGTGTATCATAAATATTGCAATATTCAACGTACAGCGAAGGTTTAGGTCCTTGGTTTTCCTGTCCGTTATTAAGGCATTAATATTCATGTCAATGCCGAATTAAAAGCTAATTATTGTTTTTATTTTTGAAACGTCTACACACATAGTTGTTATTATATAATGTTGTATAGGGCTTCAAAAAATTTACCTTGCTATAACATTTGATTGACAACGTGTTAAGTCATCTGGTTATTAGTAACTTTCCTGATCTGTCCCTGTGGCCGTTATTTTATAACCCATGACATATCGTCGATCCAATCATTACCTTGTTAATTTAAAAGCATTACATTCCGTTAAATGTTGAGTTGTGAAGTTGTTCGCCCTTAGAGAAAAGTGAACGAATAGTGTATTGTTAATTTATTGAACATATTACGTCTTTTCCACTGAAACAGGATTTTTGTAATAAATGCATATACATACGCGTACACATGCAATTGCGTTGTAAATCAAGTATTGCCATATTCATATGAATGTAGAACGCATCAACAAAAACTTAAAAGCCTTTCTTCCATACTTACGACGACACTGAAAATACATGGCACGATTTTGGTTTATTTGTTTAAAACTATTTATATATTTTTTTTTAAACTTACAACATTAAAAAAGATACACAAGATATGTATCGATTTAATATATTTATAATTAAAAGTCATGACAAAACCAGTATCTCTCGTAAAATAATTTTACGATTAAGTTATTTACGATATAGGTTTAATAACCGGGACATTTATACAAATTCAATCAGCGCATATATTAATGACCAATATATGTATCTTGCAAATATGTCTTGTCTTCATGAACCACACATATAATGGAGCGATTTAATATTGAACTGGCAGTGCACGGACACAGCATTCATTTTTGGGGTGTGAGTTACTATAAGCAATACACATTTAAGTTAATGTTACTTAGTAAACATCTTGTTTTTGTATTTGTTTGTGAAAATGAATATCGAAAACATCGTTAGTGTCTCGAGCATCTGGTTTTCGCTATGTTAATAATATCACGCCTTATAAATGGGCTTTTGGAAGTGAATGCCATCAACCGATGACAACTCGCACTAATGACATTACAAAAAGCTGAGTGATACAGTGAGACACCTCATTAAACTGATAAGAGGATTGCATAGCAAACCCATTTTTATTCAGTTATAAATAATTCGTGAGCACAGCCATAATAACACGCGTTATTGTAATACGAGGATTGTATTAAGGCACCACTTAACGGTTGTGTCCTCGTTAAGCCTGTTTACAGCCTAATGTCACGGTTATGGTGAACCTTTATGATATAAAACAGAGAAGAACCAGCATTACTAGCCAAACTCACAGTGCACTTAAGGTACGGTCACGTTCCGCCAGTAGTACAGAATACGACCTTAAATACAGACTTTAATGAAAGTCATTTTGCATCGTTTAAGTCCCGAGAAATACATGTAGTTTGACCGTATTCTCATTTACTTGTCATAAAAGTATTTAATACATTGCGATACGTTTTTATTTGTGAATACTGCAGTTAACAAACTGCCAATCAATGATATAGTTTGCTAATTACGGATTATATTAAAGTGGAAAACAAAAGTTCATGGTGTACCAATTTAAAAAACATAATATAAACCAGATGTGTGTCCATAGGACACAGATGCCCCCTCATTCCATTTTTGTCTCAAAACTCCACTTACGTAAAAAAATCCACCTTGATCTGAAAGCCATGCAGGTAGACTCAACCACCAAACATCAGGTTAAGGTTAGACATATTTGGAATGTTTAAGTTCTAAAATTTATTATAAAAATATGTATCACACTTATGTTTTTTTTTGCAATGAATCAAACTTTTTTTAATAAACTATATTACTCAAAATACAATTACTAATCTTAACATAAATAATTTCACTTAATTACATTAACATTTATTATTACTACATAATGTATAGCGAAAGTAAACCAAGGACTGAAAGTCATAAAACATGTTAGGATAGTGTTATCCCGGAAGTTAGCCACTGTGCATATCAGATGGTCACGCATGTCCGTTCGTCGCTCCTGGTGCATGTGATTGCAATCCTTACTTGTATTTAATTCAACATGCAGAAAAACACATTTAATGCATCGAACCACTTATCCGTAATCCCCACAACATTACCTCAGATGTCATAAGTGAAGTATTAGTTATGATATTTAACAAAACTTTCGATTTACAAAGTTATTTCTAACTATACCAATCACATTTACTATTTTATGAAATATGTTGAAAATATATCAATTACATGCCCACTCTAATTAGCATCTACAATCAACGGATAAACTGGTTTGTAGTATGGTTAATACATCAGGTGTTCTGACATCTAGATAATAATCCAATATTGAAGCCATTATGTCTAGGCAATATTTTCTCATGGATTGCGTCTCTCAAGTTTCTATGATCTATGAGTCATCTTAATCCGGTTCGTCTCGATGACACATTAAACATGTATTGTCTGAAAATGAAGCATCACTTTGATTAATGGTCATTAATATGAACAAAATAGTAATTGGCGTTGGATACATCTTATCAAAAAGAGGTAATACATTCTTATACGTAAAACGTTGTTTGTTTGCATCAACCCGACCCATCCTAATTTTTGGCGCAAATCTTAAAATGCTTTGGGTTATTCAAGGCTTAGTTTTCTGCCCATTCAATGTTATCCAATTATTTGACTTGATAAACTATTTGAAAAAAGATATTAGAAAGATGTTTGTATGTCGCTGAATATTGTCATCAACTTGAACATGTTAAAAGAAATGTAAGCGTTAGCTGACTAACCTACCTTTTGTGCGATGTTTGTGAAAACAATTCACTTGTTTAGGCCCACTTCTTATTGGAAACAATTTAACATTCTGAAAGTCGTCTCCGAAAGTCTACTTACGTCGGCGTTAAGGCTTAAACGATTCTTCCCGTCAATTTAAAGATCTTGCAAAAAACAAACAACATAAGTATTACTAAGACTAGACGTGCATTCCATAAATAACTTGACTCGTTGCTAAGATAGGAAGATTGACATGAAACGCATGTACGAAAGCAATCTGTGTGTGCGTGTCATAAAATATGGGATTGACATATTTTGCTTTAATTAAGATTGAAGTTTCCTTTTCAATTACTGCAATGTCTGCACGATAGAGTCACCTGTTTTTTTTTCTAAAAGGTTTGTTTTGTGATAACTTCAAAATTTAAAGGCATTCTGTTTAATAAAGAAATGACAGTTTTGATTGAAAATGTACAAAGCGACCAACACAATAACACGGTCAAA
Organism: Dreissena rostriformis; assembly: GCA_007657795.1. Taxonomy (NCBI): domain Eukaryota; kingdom Metazoa; phylum Mollusca; class Bivalvia; order Myida; family Dreissenidae; genus Dreissena; species Dreissena rostriformis. The sequence continues at coordinate 404,361 of VMBQ01000882.1, read as the reverse complement.
TAATTGTTTAATGTTCTTATTTTTGCTAATCAATGAAAGCTGTTAAAACAGCCACCACACGTACTGTTCAATGCCGAATCAACAACGAACCTACATTTAATGACAATTGCAATGTTACACTCACAAACTGTATTACAATATGATATTAAGGTAAAAACAATGCTGGTGGCGCTACTTTTGCTGTCTTCAGTGATTGCCTTTTCCTTGAAGAATACCGGAAGTTTGTATGTAACGCACAAGGAAAAAATTGAGAAGGCGCGAGGTCACATATATATATCTTAAAGAGGGAAAGATGGCGTCTCAGCAGACGAGAGATGCACGTTGATCTCAGTATGGGCGAACTAAAGAAATACAAGTCTAATTTGGAAAGGGAAACGGTATTACACATGTTATTGTTGATATAGATCAAATTATACGGATTTTTGTTGTTGTTTTTATTGAACCACATCAGAACATGTTATATAGCTCGTTTAGTATATATGTTGATTGTTAATAATTTCCTGAAAACCCACTCGCCCTGTTTGTATGACCACAATATTCGGGTTGACTGACACGATAAATCCATTTAAAAGCTACACTGCATTCGTGTTAATATAATGCATGATTACATGTGTAGAATATCCCATATGAAATCCACATATGTATTAGAGCATGCCCTGCACGAGTTTGAAAGCATACACATGGTTATATGAAACGTATGTGTGTTTATGTGAAGTATCACTAGACGCATGAAGATATCTTTGTATTTCATATTTTTACGCCATGTGCGAGACAGACGCACAAGACATGACAAATGTTGAGAAATAAGATGCTGAAAGCCAGCTTCTCGAAGCAAATGCTTTGAGTTTAGGTTAGAGGTATTTCGTTTCGAAAGGGCCTTGTTTCGTATATTTAATGGGACAAGTGATTAAATATCTTTAAGGTGCATACAATATACTTATGTTTCACGAAGTAATCGGGTAAATTGTTCAACCAAGTGTGTTTGTAGTAAGAAGGTGTAATTCCTTTATTTACGTTTGTAATGTTCTGCATATTGCAACTTTTCGAACCATTTTACTCCTACCATTTTAACTACATTTTAGTTGTGCCACGTACGTTGTTTTCTTATAAGAGAGAATAGGTAATATAAACCATGATTTTTTTCTCTTGTGTAAGGATGAGAGAATAATAAGAGCGAGATTCAGAAGCAAGTGAAATATTTGAAACAACATAGGAAATACATCATCCTAACACAATGGTATCATAAGCGACAAGATAAACATTCTTCTGACTTTGAACCAGCGGCTTTAGGGAAAAATCCGCCAGAAAGAAGACAGTAAATTTGGCGCGTCTTCCGATTGCCCCCGCCTTAATGTTGACTCATAAAAAATCAGCGATTTTGATAAGTCGCAAGGAAGAAACCTGACCATGTAAACTCGCCTCAATAGCATGGACTAGAATCGTCAGGGGAGAAACTCGAGAGATAAGACGGTGGTTATTCAGGAAAGAACATCCCTTAACCACCAACCATGTACTTTACAGAAATAAACTGACGTTTAATACATATAGAGCGGTAATAGAAATAGACCGCGATATCAATATGTAATACAATGACCGGTAGTTGTACAAATACAGCTTCGACTTTCATTTTCTCCATGAGCGTTTGTCTACCGATCGGAAGTAATTGGACCTGATTATACTCACGTGATACTTTTTTTAACATATTAAAATACGCATGATAGCTATTCTAGTTCAGCGAATAACAATAACCTAGTGATTGCTTGAAAATCGTGTTTACGGTTTCCTGTGTGAACATTGTAACTTCCGAATATGTGTAACACGTAGGCAAACATATCTTCTATATCCAAACCGACGACACTTTGTAAAACGGATATTAAGTTGCTTTTTTAGTCGCAAGAAAAGCCATATTTACGTGTTAAAATACAACTATAAACTTATTCGAGATGTTTTAAATGAAAGAGCATATAGTCGGACTTGAAAGTATATGCAAATATATTCGGGCTGCTTTTTGTGTCTTGGTCTAGACGATTTGAGTGTATGTTGTTGTTGTTTTGCTACATTTCGTTACTAATATCAAACTGATTAATCTAATTTTCAATTTTAATTTATGATTGTTAATTTAAGAGTGTTAAAATGAACATGTAATATATATTAAGTATTTTTCGTCTTAAAACTATTTTTATTTCGAAAAAAGGGTGTCGATGGTAAAAGATGTATACGTTAGTAAATTGATAATTGGGAACCACTGTGTGCATACAAATATCCTTTATATTGATATGCCCTGCATATAGGGTTCTATAGTATATTACATTTGGCTATAATATGAATTTTACATCACTTACCTGTTTCTGTACAACTCATGGATTGACTTTTAAGCAGCCATGATTTAATTTGCATGAGAACGTGTTAATTTCACAGAACATCATACCAACAAAAGACATAGTTATTTAGAATATTTCATCCGTTTTCTGCAAATTACACTTTTGTTGTTGTTGTTGTTAAAGTTGTTGTTGTTACTGTATCTTGACTTCAATTTTATGCCATGATATCTGGTTGTATGCACACCATTAAGCTTAGATACTGTTGAGTGACCGTACATTTCCATCTTCGCTGTATATCTATTTTAATATGCATGAATAAGTGCATTTTTCGTATGTTATTGTCAGACGACTCACATTTTTGATCTAGTCGCAGCCATTTTGTCGCGTTGCATTGTGGTCAAGTTTAAGCTGTTTTCTGCAGCGACTCAACTTAGCATAAAACAGGTTATTTTTAGATATGATGAAATCTATGTTTTATTATTGTTTAAAGTGGTATATCAATCTTTCTAAGCGCCCATAATTTCTCGTTCGAAATTCAATATGGCGGTGTAGTTTTGCGTGATTTCATTTTGAGCGTTCATGACCATTTTTATGGTGGATTGATGTATCGATGACCAACGTTTTGGGTCGATAACCAACTTTTGGGTCGATGACCATTTATTTTGGGTCGATGGCCATTTATTATGGGGCAGGCGACCAAGAATTCTTGGTCGGGCCATGTAAAACTGGTCAGTGACCAACTTTTTGGTCACTCGAGAATAAAAGGGTCCAGACACTTGGTTATTAAGTTCTGTCAAGCCATAACATCAAGGGCATTAACATCATTTTCTTTAAATTATGGAACTTGTAAGTAAGACTAAATAATAATTAAATATACCGAATTCATATTGCTAGTATAGCAATAATAGTGTAAAGAAAAAAGCTACGTAAAGTTTAAAACTGACTTGTTATATTATTATTGAGAATCCTGACAAGTAAACAGAACAGCCCGCGCGCAACAATATCACCATGCATGATTTTGATGAATTCTACCAAATTGTAATTAAATTATATTCACGATTACGATAGTAATTGCACAAGCGGAACCACGCATCGGAGATGTGTTGAAATATGGACTTGTGCATGTGTCATGCCAGAGTGGTATGCATTAATATTGTTCTTTAAATCATTCATAACGTGACAGATGGATATTTATGTCAGGCACATGCAAACAAATGAACACTCGAATCGCCAAAAAATACATGCTTTTTTTTTAGATTTATATATTAAATATATGTGTTAATTGACATCATGTGCTTGGCCAAATACTTGTACATTGACGTTCTTCTGTACTTAAGCCTAATGTAAAACAAAAGGGCTAGCTCTGTCGTATGATTATTTTTAACCGACTTGACGTACATCAAAATACATTCTTTGAATGTTAACACACAAGCATTACAGTCAATAATCGAGAAGAATTGTTGACAGTAGTAGTAATAATTGCAAGGATTGTTTGTTTTGTATTTGAGACAAACTATCATATTCGGTTCACGGTGTTTGATAGCTCCTAACACAGATATCAAATATCTAGGTTATGTCATCCCGCACTCATCCTTAGATAACAGCCGTAAAATTGACACAATAAATGTTACAGCACACGTGTTTTGCTGGAGTTATTTTCATAAAAAGAGTAATAGAATGTAGAAGGTTTTCCGTATCTCTGACATTCATCTTAATTGGCATGAAAAATAACATGTTTAAGACACTTTCGATGTAAAAAGCCAATAATGTGCGCCTAAAATTGCTCTTTTCGAAGATGATTATCGTCAGCAAAAAAAACATGCCACTTACAATTTCGAAAAGGGTTCATATTTATTAACACCATTATATTGAAGATCAAAAGAAGTTCATACTTTAAATGCCCTTGGATTATTTAATTTAAAAAGCGCATCGTTCAGTGTATACATGGAATAATTAAAAATAGTAATTTAATTGATGGACAAA